>VZTI01001507.1:1734254-1834651 GCA_013397865.1 Struthidea cinerea
TCCCCATCAATTATGGATGGAAACAAATACTGGAGTCAGTTCTGAATTATCCCCGTGTCGCGGCGGGGGCAGCTCCGCGCCCGCCCTCCTGCCGAAAACAATGCTCAGGTGCAGAGCGGGGAAACTTTTTTTTTTCTGGGGGGGTGGGGGCGTTTCATCACTGCAGAAACCGATACAGCTGCTTTCAAGGAGTAATTAGAAAGGGTTTAAAGCCTTCTTTATTATTTATAAGGATGAATGGAAATGAAAGGTCACACAGATATATCTGGGTGGCTTTTACTCCTGTGTTTTAAAGGGCTGTGGGGTGGTTGTGCCGGGGTTTTTTATGGTTGTTGTGTTTTATCTTGTGAGTTGAAAAATGCAATTAACTGCGTTAGGTTGATGTGTTGAAAATATTGTAGTTCCGGTGGATATCCCACTTGTTAGCATGAATATAGCTAGTCTTAAATTAGTGGGTTTCTGCCGATCTCTCGGTTGTTTCTTACTTCTGGTCAAGATTATGTCTGTATCACAGGCATGAGCCTGTGAATAATTTGAACAAAATTCAGCCCTCGGTGTGTAAAGTCATTTGTATTTGTATGTGTGTGTGGCTTAGAATACATTTACTTTTGAGCATAGCAGCAGCAATGATGGTTCATAATGCTCACATATGTGGCACTTGCTGTACAGATGGTATTGTAGCTTATCCATGTACACACACACGCACGCTTCACACATAATGTGCAGGAATTACAGCAAACTTCCTCCAGAATAGTGTTCAGTGCTCTGTAAATGTGTGGCTTTTTTTTTCCCCTGGTTATTTCCTTGGGGGGAAAAAAGCATGCATCTTTATTGGAATACCTTTGTGCTTCAAGTTGTTGGTCTTGTTAATATTCCCTAAATATTATTTGAAAGAACAGCTTCCTACTGTCTTAGAGGCGTTTACTGCTGGTCTGTTGCTCTCACATACAAATACTTTCACAGAGAATTTTCTGAGGTTCTCTCCTTTTTCCAAGTCCAACAGGAAGCTCATTGTAAAGCTTTGCAATTACTTTTGTGGCAAAAGAGAATAGACGTTTTTCCTGCTTTATTCACGCTATAAAATTCTGTGCACCTCTGAAGTCTACTTCAGTTCCTTTCAGTAAATTAAGCTGTATGTAATCATGTTTAATGTAGTAAGTGACGGGCATATTTTGTTATGTTGGCAGATATTGTATAAACATTTACTCTGGCTTAGATAAAAACAAATTGCCAGCTTAGTGCTCTGGTTTCTTTTCTATATAATTATGAACTTCAACAGTTTTTGTGTTAACTAATATAAAGCTCAGGGTTTTTTAAATCAGGAAGAAAAAGTTTGTAGTAAGAATTTATTAGGATTCTGAATTATGTAGCTCAGATTTGTTTTCAGAAAGCCAGCCAAAAAAGTATAACCCAGAGGCTCTCTGCTGGTTTATTTAACCAGCTTCTCACTTTCATCTGCACCTTTAGTTACAGTGAACCTTCTTCCCCCATATCCTGCAGTCTGTCACTACCTGCTCTCCTTTATGGTGAGATGCAACAGAGATAACATCATTTTCTAAATGTGCTTTGTGTGATGCAGGAGTGTGTGCCAGGAATACAGTGATGGCCCTGTCAAAGCTCTACAAACCAGCTGTGTGGCTGCGGGTTTTCTCCCCCCAGCCTCTCGCGCCCTTTGAGCTGGACCATCTGAACGTTTCTGGGAATGGCTGGGCTGAGCTGAGCTGACTGTTAGAGCAGATACTTTAGCCCTTGGAGCTGCCACAGCTTTGCTGTGTGTTTATGAAAAGCACACATTTTGATAGAAGGCTTAATTATAGATGCAATTCACTCTAAGTTGATCTTTGGTCCGATCAGTCCTGTCACGAGAGGTGTGGGAAGGAAAAATCCACGATGGAAGTTCAGTTCAAAGTGTATGTCAGGTGTTTGTAGTAATGTATCTTCTGGTCTTACTACAGTTGATCACATTCAGATTTCAGTTCTGGATTTTTGTGGGCTTTAAATTCTTTTTAAAACATTAGTGTACTTAACACAGGACTAAGTATCCCCTGAAGTCAGGTGTAGCCCAGTTAGATGGACAGAACCTGCATGGAAATGTTGAAATGCTATGGTTGTTTGTCCTTCTGAAAAATAAAAAGAAACCTGAAATCTGAAGTCAAGTGAAGATCGGGGTCAGTGATCTGTTTTCACCAAGTGTTAGAGAAGTGGTATGACTGAGACTGTTTCAGTTCTAGTCTTCCTTTGTAAGACAAAGGAAACAGTTACTTCAACAGCTTCTGTGCCTGTATGAGCTTATGTGGCGCTTACTTGTGTTGCAGTCTGATATCTTTCAAGGCTTAGACTATGTGTTTGCTTACTGAACAGAGGAGATGCTGGTTGATTACATACTCCTATGTTCAACGTACCTCTAATTCCAGGCTGATAAAATCAGGTACCCACTTGATGAAGTAGTAATTTGCTCCACAAGTAATTAAGAAAAGATGGAATAAGGCGTATTACTGGCATTGGGTAGTACAAGTTATTTTCAGTCTTAGCAACTCTGTATGTAATTAAAACAGTTCAAATGTCGCTTTCGTCAAAACTGCTGCTCGAACAGATGATCTCCTTACGCATCCGATAAGCTACTGCAGTTACTGCTGAAATCCATCGAAGCCATTTTATTAAGCTGTTACTTGTTCTGTGAATAGCTGCCAGCCTTAAGTTCAAAAGAAAGTGGGTTCTGATTTGTTCCCATGTCACATGGAAGAGGTGTGCAGTGAGAATAGTATTACTGCCCTTCCGATGCTGTTTGTGGAGCTCTGTGCGTTGTCTGCCTGCTTTCCCTTGTCGTGGCTTGACAGTAATTACAGTACAGCTAATATCAGGAGTTGATTCAGTTTATTCAGACGGGAAGACTGTTGAATTGTCCCACTTCCAAAGTCAAATGTTTGTGTTAACCACAGAGACCAAATCTGTAGTGCACATATATAACATATGAATAGTATTTACTTCCCTAACTTTCCTATTCCATTCGGCTTTTGTTAACTAACCCAGATTAGCATTTTAACAACCCTGAAGTGAACTTCTGCCATTCTCCCTGCTTGGACAGTGTGTGTAGACCATCCATCATCCTGTCCTTGGCCACAACAGGCTACTGGCTCCAGAACCGTTTGGAGCTACACAGAAACCATCCGACTGTGAACAGCACAGCTGGCTACAGCAATTTTTTCTTCCACGCCACTGCGAGCATTGTCTGGCTATGGTAACTAAAGTTAACATCCAGAACGTGAAGTTTCTTTCATTCTGGCACCCCTGCCCGGCCCCGCTGCAGCTCGGTGTGCACACCTGCAGGAGGAAGGGCTGCGGAATGGCTGGGAGGAGTCAGGCAACCGCTGGACTCTTGCTTTCCAAGGCTCCAGTTTGGAGACAGCAACCTGTTGTTTGGAGTGGGATTACATTAACTCTGTCCGTACTCGAGAGGGAGCCTGCTGGCTGGATCCAGTGTGCAGATCGGGGGGTGCTTGGGAAGCGCCAGCTAAGGAAACAGAACTCACTGCTTTAACTTAGCCACACAAACTGCCAAGGAGCACAGAAAGAAACGGAGGATTTCGGCTGTGTATTTCACACATTCCTGTAGAAGCCTTTTTAGTTCCACAACGGAAACCATGTGATTTCACAGGATCTGTGCCCAGACTCTAATACTTGCTACAGATGCTTTCCTTGGTTTGTTTTGTGGATCTATGAATGCGATATAAAAAAGTTGTTACAGGATTTGTTGTTTTAATTCTGACGTGTGCTGTGAGTGGCAGGTAACCAGCAGATGAATGTTCTTGTGACTCTCTGCTAATTTTACTTGTTGAGATTTTTGCATAATTTAAATAAATTGGCCTGGCATGGCTGTCTGTCATATATGAGCCACTGCTTGCTTGCTAGGAGAGAACTTTTGCTTTCAAGAGCAAAGGAGGTCAAGAGGTATTAGTAGGAAGGGAGGGGCTTGGTGTGAGTGGAGGAGGAAAGAAGGGGTGGTGGAAGAGGAGGAGCGAAGAGCTCAGGCAAGCAAGTGACATTCATTCTGTCCGGAATGGTTACAAACCTTGTAAACGAAGTCAGTCGCTGGACAGCTTTGATTTATATTCTCAGACAGCAGATTGTCCTTGGTCTGCCTGACCTTGGTAACATAACAGAGGTCGTATTTGCACACAGAGACTCTTGGTGCAAAAAGGCTCGTTGTTGCTGTTACTTTTTTTTTTTTTTAACCGTTGCATCTAAGAGCCAAATTGCAGCCCAGGTTTCTAATTGGATAGGCGCTGGATAAACACAGAATGAAAGGGATGGATCCTGTTCCCACAGTGGATGGTTTAAAAGAAGAGGTGGCAGATGGGTGCAGTCGGGCAGTGGCCTCTAGAAGCAGGAGAGCCGTGTTGACCTGCATAATCAGCAGCTGTGCTGGCGCACAAGCCACCTAAACGTCACTGAGCTGCGTGTGTCAGGGAAAGGGGCACACACGCTTTGGCATCGGAGGCAAAGGGGAGCTTTGAAGAGGGCCTGGGATGAGAATGAGGAGTTAATTGGCAGATGCGTGCTAGGGGGCTCTTCAAGTGTGTGAGGGACAGCAGGGAGGCAAACACAGAGTTGCTCATCTAGAGGGGTAACGAGTGAGCAGTGGGGACCAGCATCACAGACTGGCTGCCCACCAGCAGTGGGAGTGAAACCTCAGAAGAGATGAGAGCTGATCAGCTGGTCACTCAGCTCAGCTATTACTGCAATAATAGGCTTTTCTTAATGTGAGCTACAAAGTTCATCTTTCTATTACCAAATGGTCATGGCAGCTGGGACTCTGCTTTCTCAAGCAGTGGTAAAGTACCAGCTCACACCTATGTTGGGTAGGGCCCTCCTCAGAGCTTTATTGTGGTGTGAAACAAAAGGTATTTCCCTCAAGTGCTGCTGCCTGGCTTCCCAGGCGTGTGTATGGGCGCTGGTGGTGGGCAGGGACTGCAGCACCAGCACGAAGTGTTGCTGCTATTTCTGTGTCTGTCTGTCATGACAGACGCACTTTGGGGTCGAAAGAAAATCTTCACGCTTGCATGTCAAGCCCTTGTGTATGCTGTGCCTCCATTTAGGTACCCCCTTCCCATGCTGTGTGAACACCTACGCGTCCCATCGGGCTGCGGAACCCTCGTGTTTTGGGAGACCACAGAGAAGAAAAATGCCTATTTAATTTACAAAGACCTGCATGTATAGCTAAGGCTGCTATGTATGGAAACGTTAGATGGTGCTTGAACGTAGCCCAGCGTGAGGGAGCGTGGCTCTGGCTGTTGGTGTGGTGGTAGCCAAAGCGAGAAAGGGCTGTCGGCAGCGTGCGCGTTCCCCGAGCAGCGCCGCTCTCGGGGGTGAAATACCAGAGCACTGCCTGGTGGGTCAGTGCCCTGGGAAATAACTTGCACCGAGCAACCTGGAAGGCAGGAGAGGGCCCTCTGGCTCTTCGACAGTTGTCCAAGAGCCAGCTTTGGCACCCCTTGCAAATATAGCTCTTTTGTGCATTGCCACCTGGGGACAAGTGCCGAAGAGAAGGGAACGGATAACAGAGGAAAAGCAGTAGTGGGAAAGCTGTCAACAGTGTGTGAACAATGTCCCCAGGTGTCTCGTGAAAGGAGTAACAAGGGAGGGGGGAAATAATCTTGCAGAGTTGAATGGTTTCTTTCAATTTGCAAACTTCTCTCTGTGACAGTTTCTTTAACCCAGCACGTGTTTATCAAAGATTAACACCGAAAAGCCAGTAATTTGTTTTTGTTCAGTAAATCATATTTTCTTCATAAAGTAAATGCTGTGTGGATATTTTTAGCATTGTGTAGGTTTTTTCCTTGATGATAACCTCAGACAAAAATAATCAAATCTCATGCTTTGGGGATTAATCTGATTTCCTGCAAGGGTACGGATAGAATTTTTTTTTGTCTTGCGTACCACTATACAGGTTTTACTGTGAGAATGGATTATGGCTTTTCCTCCCCCTAAAGCACCAGGTTTTCATCCTCACTAAAACCATAACAAACAGTGGTCTTCAGCAGCAAACTGTGCCAGCACAAACCTAAATGTTTGGTGCAGATGGGTAAGAAAAATAGACCTGCAGATGTAAACAGTGTGGAGGTTAGGTATGATAATTCTGCCGTGTTGTTACACTGGCCAATATTACTAGTGACAACACAAGGATTTAAGGAAACACTGTAATTGTATTGGGGATCTGGGGAGGCCGGTCTGGAAGAGAGAATGGGACAGGCTGTAATGGGAAAGCTTTAAAGCCCTAAGTCTTGTTCTCTGATTTGCCAGAGATTTCCTTCTGACCTTGATTCAAGCACTTGCAGTCCATATGTTACTGATCTGAATATTTTTTTTTTTAATTTTACTTTTAAGGTCTGATCTGTGGCTTCTCTGTGGCTCACTAGTCAAAATGCCAGAGTATTGTGAGGCAAGTATTTCCCTGTCTTGCAGAGTGAATGTTATCATGAGGCGATGGAGCCCAAGGAGAAGAGAGAGGAGGGAGAGCTGGTGCCCAGCACGGCTGCATCCAGTTGCAAACACCGCTGTGGGTGGGCTCTGCAGGTTGTGTTTGCTCTGTGGACAGCGGGCACTTCTGTGGTGCAGAGCTCCCCAAATCAAAACCAACCCAGGGACGTGCCCAAGCCTGGGACCCAGAGCAGGGATAGCCGTGGCTGCGTGTTTCACCAGTCCTGTCTCCAGCCCCAAACTGGCAACAAAGAGGTGTAGTTTACCTTACTGCATTTCTGTCACTTTAATAACTTCAACAGACTGCAGGGCAAGGAATTGGCCAGATCAAATTCTGCACTAATACATCTGATTTCTAAAGAAATAAAAATAAGTTTTTCACCACTACTCTGCGTTTCTGGTAAGCCGGGTCCCCCCAAAAGACTGTCAGCACAGGCACCTCTCAAGGCATCTCCCTGTCCCTCTGACCATCCCCAGGGTCTCACAGCACGGGCACCGATGTTCCCCCTCTCCCCTGTGAATATGTATATACATACTTTTACAAATACACACTTGGAGACTACAAAAGCAGCAAATGTGATAATGTGATCCAACTGTTCAGTGCTAGGCTAGAAAGAAGTATTTTTCTGCCATTATGTGAAAATTTAGCGTGACTGGAACAGAGTCTGCATTTGATTAGGCAATTTAAGAAATGGAAGAGACTTCATACTGTAGGGCAGTGCTGCAAAACAATTGCTCGGAACATGTTCTAAAATTGGTTTGCCTTCACCAGATTTCCATGTGTTTCTGCACGACATCTCAAATGAAAGTATGAGCAGTCACGTGGCAAGTGACAACATTTTGGTAGTATGGTAAATCAAAGCAGCAGTTTAAATAATTACTCCAAACCCTGAGAAGACTTTGAGATTTAAAGAAAAAAAAAACAACCCAAGAAAACAAAACTACTTACTGTCAGCCTGGGAAAGACATTTCATAACACATCCTTTCACTGGCGTAGTTAATCTTTAATCGTAACAAGAGAATAGTAATTGTTAACTTTGAGCTCAAGGTTCCTCCAGGTTTTCATGCCTGTGTTTTGTACGCGTAATTGATTGTGCCCAGGACAGGGGCAGAGCACATGCTTTGCATGTACAAGTAGGTAACTGGGTGGCCAGCTACCAGATTTGTCTGTGCAGAAAAACCAAGCCTAGTTAAAAACACGTTGTTCCCCGGTCTGTGTGGGCAGTATTCTTGCAGGCAAGGCTGGCTGACCATTCCAGCCCTGAGAATGGCATACTGAGAATAGCAGCACAGTGTTTAAGGTCTCTCATGTGCTTCTTGCCCGTTGAGTCTTCTCCTGTCTCTCCCTTTGCATTTTCCGCAGCCATTTACTTTCTCTCTGAAGTGAGAGCAGTGACATGCAGCAGCCTTTTCCCCAGCAGCAGCAACTCCAGCCAGCAGTGCTCCAGCAAGGCACAGTGATGAGATGCTGGAGGGGTGTTTGTAGCAGGGGAGAGCAGTGGGTGGAAAGAAGTGATGCTTTCTGGAGTGAGGTTGACAGCGACATTGTCTGAGGCACAGCCTGTTGAACAGCAGATGTGCCCTTTCCACAGTGCAAATCCCTTTTTTCTTCATCTGCCTTGCTTGTTGGGGCATATTCCTTCCCCCCAAACCTCCCTTCCATTTCAAAACATCCCATTCACTTCATCCAGTAGGCAAACCCTGACCTCCTGGGCTCCAGCCAGGACTCAAATGGGCAACACTTACCTCAGGATCAGGGCTGCAGCCCTGCTCAGGGGGAAGGCTGCTTAGACTGCTTTGTGCAGGCCGGGGTGCTGCCAGCAGCTCCCTTGGCTGTGGCGTCAGCTGGACTTGTGCAAGTATTGCCTGAGACCTTCATTATGTCCTCACCTGCAAATACTGGTTTATACCTGTCTCAGAGTTGCCTTATCAGATGATGCCTAATCATGCTGAAATGAGTGGCAGTTTTGCTATGTAAATCATGTTCTGCAGGCTTCCACGAAGAACACTGACTTCCTTCACTTACAGCACTCACCCACACTTGTAGCCAACCCTCCTAGAGGGAGGAAAAGTGATACCTTGGCCTAGGTTTTAGGCTTTTGTTTCAGGCCAAGGAGGGGCATTTTGGGTGTTACTGAACCTACATCCAGTCCTGTATGCACTACTGTAGGTAATTAGGTCTGTGCCACTATGGTTTAAGGGTTCTCCCTAGTTTTCAGGATAAAAGTATTTTGGTCTAAAACACACTAATCAAAAGCATCAGACACAGCTGGGTGGTGCTCAGGACTTCACCCTGACGAGCCACAGCTGCTCTCCCCAGCAGGGTGGCTTTGCTTTGCTCGGGTCGGGGTCAGGGCAGGGGTAGGAGTTCCTGCTACCAGAGCTGCCCATGGCCAGGAATTAATGGAGGATCAGGGCCAAGAGTGTGGAACAAATGTCACTGTACTGACATTCTCTGCACCAGTTCGTGGACACTTCCACAAATAAATGTAGTATATCCTAGGGCAGTCCCAGTTGGGCATGAGCAGTTTGAATTAATGAAATGCAGGTCTGCTGAAATGGTGAATCCAGAGCCCTGCTTAAGTTGAAGCACCTTGCGCTCCATCACCGACAGCCCAGCCCTGGCAAACTTGCAAGGAAAGCGTGTCCTGCAGGAGCTTTGCAAACAGAACAGACTTAACCATAGATGTGAGCTGAAATCAAAGGTTGGTTTCAGATGCAGGACTTTGGTGTTACCCTTATAAGGGAAGCTAGTTAACATTCAGTCTCAAAAATTAACTTAAAATAACCATAATTGAGGCAATCACAGTTTGCTCAGCATTTTATTTCCTTTCCTGCTGGAACTATCTGGTGTTCAAGTAAATTTTTGATCACAGGAGAATTTAGCCCTCAAAGTGCTTCTAATCAACCACTAAACACTGGCATCATTAAAAGTCACCCCATCCATTTTGCAAGTTCTGTCAGCTCGTTCTAGAGCGAGAGGGGTGCGCTTGCTGCAACGTTCAAAGCCTGCAAACAACTGAAGTGTAGCTGGCAGTGCCATAAGCCAATTAAGATGAAAGCTGTGATACTCAGTGGTAGGGTTTCATCACTTTAATACTAAACTATCTTTTTTTACTTAGGCATAGATCAAGAGGTGTTAATGCAGAATCCTTAAAAGAAGTCAAGTATTATCTTAAAATAACAGACCTGTTATTTGCACTTTCATGCTCAATTAATATCTCAGCTCTAAATATCCTAATTTTTTTCTCCAGAGCTGCAGACTTTAAAGTTGTTACAAAAAGTGAGGATGGCTGCATACTGCAAGTTTACATTTGGGTGTGCCTTCATAGGACAGAAAGAGTTTTTATCACCTGTTTATCATACAAAATCATGCTTCATGTTTCTAAAAGGGACTACAAGAATTAAGTACCTTTCTTTCATTATAGCCACAGATACTTTCCTGTGTTATTTGATAATTAGCTGAAACAATCTGTCACCAAATTCCACAACATGGATTTATCACATCATAGAGAATCTCTGAGATTTGAAGGCACAGTAAACCTCTGTGTCAGGCATTGCCTTCAGGAACTTTAATTGAAGTCAGCCTTCATTAGAAGAAACACATACGGGAATGACATTAAAAAGAATTATAAAGAAAATCACGCTTGCATTTTGATGCTGGCTGTCGTATCCCTGTTTTGGGAGGACTTACCACGCTATAACGCAATTGCATCACTGGAAAACCTATGTATAGATATGACCTAAAATGGGAATCTGATCCCCTGCCTTTCCTATCGTAAATACTGATACAGATTTTTAAGGCAAATGTTGCATTCTGTGTGGAATACTTTCTGGCTTGTAAGCAAATGACTCATCATACACATTTCACACAGTAAGACATAGAAAAAAAAACAAGACCAAAAAACAGAGATAGGGAGAAGAATTGTTGGCTCCCCCTCTAGAGTTCAAGGCACCAGACCCTGGGCCATGCTAGTCTTTTATTTTGACTCAGATGGTACAAAAAGGCTTCATTTTCATATTTTGATTACCAAAACATGCTTTGGCCTGGTTCCCCCAGTGTGTGGCTCTGCTCTGGAGTTGTTTTATTCCAGCCACAGCAGGGGTTAGGTGCTGTTCTGAGTGAATGTTCAGGTGCATCTGTGGTTGCCAGTGAGTACATTTCTACACGTCTAGGGCACCCCTGAAAGCAGCCTATACCACCTTCATATATTTTCTTGTGAGTGTTTTATCTTCTGAAAAGATTGACCTGGTTGTCAAAATGAAACTGAGCAACACCCTCCCTTTCTGTACTCTGCTCACTGGCGAGCTCTGTTCCCTCTGCAGCTGGCTCAGGAGCTGAACTTCTCCCACCTGGCAGCAGTTACCATCAGCAAGGAAACTCAGGTGCAAATCCTTAGCCCCCTAAAGTGGAGTCACTGCCAGCAGGCTTTTAACTTCACGAAGCCCAGAATTTGAACCATACCCTTTTCAGGTAGTGTTTTTAACCGCTGTTAGTAGACCATAAGTGATTTATACATCAAAAGATAATCCCTGAGGCTGCAGTAAACAAGATTTTTAACCTTTCTACACTAGTCCTTTGCATCCAGAAAAAAAGGGAAGAGGTGCTGAACACAAGTAAGTTCCAATTCAGCCTTTATTTGGTTGCAGGTGGAATCTGTGACTTGCTCTAGCCTGGCCAACAGATCTTTGCTGCTTGAGTGTTCTTGTGGTTAAAGAGCTTCAAGGCACTGCTTTGGCCAAGGGCTTCGTGCCCTGAAACCACTGTCCAAGGGTGCTGTGTGGCCCTCAGCAGGTCTTGTGCCAGGGGCTCAGTGGAAGTTGCTGGGCGTTGCAGAGGATCAGCTTTGCTCTGCATCAGGAGCTGAAGTCTCTCGGCTGTAGGCCCTGAGAAACTTGTTGAGCATCTGTGAACAAGCAGCAGTGAGAGATTGTTTTGTTTTGTTTTACCTTATTATTAGAGTGGTTTCATGCTCAAAATTTCAGAAGGTACCATCTGAGAAAGACACTAGTCAGTGCCTTTGCACTAATTAGTGCCCTCAGGGAGCCATTTGCATGCAGGAAGAAACAGAGGACAGCAGGGATTTCCTGACCTGTCCAGGTCAAATCAGTGGGGATTGTGGGAAACCACATCGACATAAATTGACTAAGCTCAGCATATTGCTAATCAATTCTGCCTGTCCCCCTTCAGCCTAATGGCCAGCTTGTACTTCCAGGTACAGAGGGTCTCACCTAACAGCCTCAGTCTGCTGGAGGAGAAGGTGATGTAGTCATTTACTCAGCTTTTATTATTGCAAACCTTTCCTCCATTCCTTGCCAAACTCTCCATAAGTGAGCTGACTTTTAGGATGTATCTTTTGTTCTGACCTGTCTTGAACTTGAGCCTGGATTTGCTGTACTGCACTCCTGTCTGTGCTTAGCATTTTGAGAAGCATTTATTGTGTTAAGGAGATTTTTAAGAATTTTTTTTTTTTCCCAGTAAGTAGAAGATATTGCATCAGTCTGGTTTGAAGCCATTTTATAATGTTGCTTCTCCCCAGCTGGCTGAATGCCCTTTCCCTTCCCCCTTCTCTTTTACGTGGCAGTGCACGGAAAGATGATTGATGGAGCGTCACCAGCACGTTGTCAAAGGCTGGAGTAGATTAATGGGCAAGAAACACCAGCCTGTTCCCCTTCATGTGTGATTGTTTGAAGGCAGGCTCATATTTTAACAGAAATTATATCCTGCTTCTCTGGATTCCCCCAATCAGGAATTGAAGGATGGGATTTCTATCTGAGATTGAAAGGTGGCAGCCACAAAGAGCCAGGTTATTACTTGGGACAACTGCCTGCCTCCCGTTGGACCAGCAGCATCTCCCTGAGGCCTTTCAGGCAGGTTGTTCACCTCCTTAACAAGGTGGATTTTTGCCACCAGTTAACATTTACACCTCTAGTTCTTGCTCCTCGCAACACAACTCATTATGGCATAGGCCCCGAGCAGCTCAGAACCTTTGAAAAGGCTTTTTTGGTGGCTGGCCTTGGTCACAAATTCAGCCTTGATCTGTGCCTCAGTTGCCCAGCTGCCAGACAAGGATAGCAATATGGTAATGTCCAAACATTGCACTTGCCATGGATTGTTTTCTAGCAGAAATGCTAGGAATGCAATTTATAAGAGAAGTTAATCAAAGACTGGGCTGAATCCTGGCGGGGGAAAATAATCAAACCCGGAGTATGAATGTTTCCTGCATTTTCTTGGAGGTAGACATTGCCAGCATTTCGTAATCAGCTATTCCAGGCCTAACAGATATGTCAGCATTGTTATTTGTAGTCCCCAGTAGTGGCCTCCACTAAAAGGTTTGAATGTGGCAGGAATTACGTCTTTCACACCAGCCTATCTGTGTCTACCAGAAGGCTACACCTGGCTGTCATAAACCCCTGCTCCAAGGGCTAGATGGAGCCCATTTCTCTGATTATCCAGGAAACAGCTGTTCTTCCCAGTTTATTCTCTCTTCAGTGGTTCTGATCTCAAGCCTGTGTCCAACCAGATAAAAGCTGCATTTAAGAGCCTCTTGAAGCAGGTGCATTTTCTTTTCATATGTAGCTGGAAATCAGAGCTACTGTTAATATTCTTGTAATAATTTTACAAGCAAAATAGCAAATCTTTACTTCTTGCCTGGCTGGTGAGAAGTGATTGCCTGTGGTTTGCTGATCCAGTGCAGCTCTCTGGCTGCTTTTCTGTCTTGTCGTGACAAAGGTCTGTGCTTCACGTAGGTATTTTCTTTGACAGAGATTTGTGACAGATGATGTTTAGATAGAAAAGATTGCTGAACTTAACTATTCCTGCCCTGTATGTTCTCAGAGTTCATCTCTGGAGCATCCTGAGATGTTTGAGGGTATTTTGGGGAAGACAAAAATGTGAGTTTTTTGCTGATCTGGATGCAGCCTCTGGGGAAACACATCCTGTGGATTTACATTTACAAAACCTCACATTCTTTTAGGGAGTTTGATATCCCACCTGAAATTTGAATCTGTTTGAGAGAACTGATACTGTCTTTCCTTACCTGGCATTTCAGTTGTTTCCTGTTTGCTTTTGTGACAGTTGGCTGTGTATTGGCCATGATAATCGTGCCCTAAAAACAAGCTGCCCTTTGACAATTGTGACCTAAAAACAAAAACAAATTGCCCTTTCCTCTGCAGCCATTTCCTTGAGTCCAGAAATCAGTATAGGCCTGTGTAAGGCAGCTTACACAGAGGTTTTGTAATTGTCCCAGTAAACTCTTCCCAGATGGAACATTGGAAGGAAGAAGAATTGTGAAAAAGAAACTTCCTGTTGCATGCCCATGCTTGGTACAGGTGGAACTTGTAGAGTTTGCCATTTGAAGCCAGGCCAGGGTCTCTTTGAGTCATGATGTGGGCCAGAAGCAGCCTCATCTCCTATGCTAACTGCAGCCTGCATGTCTGGGAGAGCTTCGTGCTCTTTGGCAATTTGTATTCATTTGTTCTCCAAGAAAACAAGGCTGCAGGGAGGACTTTTACTAAGCACCTCATGGATGTTACTGCGCACCGACTCAACGTGCAGTTGATGTGTCTCCCCTTTCCCTTCCACCGGAAAAGGACTGGGTTGGATATTTGGAGCCTGCTTTTCCTTACAAAAGGACCAAAAAAAAAAAAGATTGTGTAAGCATTAATGATTTGTTATTGTGTCTGGGAGCCACAGTGCTGCAGGACTTTACCCTAATGGTGCTTTCACAAAAAAAGAACTAATTTGACTAACTTTATTAATTCCAGTTTGTTTTAAGTTTGCTCATTAGTAATTTAACGCAAGATGCTTCAGCTGAAGAGGCCATGTCAGGACAAGGAAGAGCAGAGGGAAAGTGCCAGGAATCATTAGTGTTTATTAACCACTGCACTCATCAATCTTGACTAAGAGCACAGCCCATTCGTTCTGGACTGGTGGACTGAGATACAGAAATATCATTAACAGTGGAAAATGCTTCTTTCCAGGTCAGTCTGTAATGGGCAGGCATCCAGACAGCACCCCCGCCCCCATCCCCAAATGTTCCCAGCCTTTCAGCTGGTCTCCTCACAGTCCAGCCTGAACTGACAGCTCAGCAGCCTCTGGAAGGAGGCAGCCCTGCCCCTAGCCAGCCATAGTATCAATTAATAAATACAGCATTTTCATCCCCCGTAAGCATTACTAAAAGGTTAAGTGTTGTTATGAAGGGGCTTTTTAATTGCTTTTCAAATTATTAAATGATTAATACTTTTGTGCTTTGCTGGATAGGTCTGGCACTTTGTGTTGGCAGCGTGTTCATCTCACTGAAAGTCTTGAAACACTAAAATGGAATGGTTTCTCTTTTCCGTTTAGACAAAGTGTTTAATAACCAATTTCAGCAACTGCAAGGCACTGAGCTGATGACTCAGAGCTCTGACCTGTGAATCGGGGCTGAATGAATGCCTCCAAAAGGTTGGAAGAGGGAATAATACTGCATTTGCCAGGTTTCTAATGAGAAATATGACCCCTGCCCAGTCCACTTGCAGTCATTAAGGATCACATTTCACTTCGAGATGGGTTTTCTTGCATCCTACCCAAATTGCAACTTGAGTAGTTAAATTCTCACTAACATATCCCTGTGGTTTAATTGAAGAAGTTACGTTTCCTTCCCCTCTTAAAAGCTTTGTTGTGTAATGTTGTGGTGCTGTCATGATCTGTGCTGTCTAATCTATGGTGCACACACACAACCCCCAGGTGAAAGCCCCTGAAGCCTTTGACAGTAGCAAAGAGAGCGAGGGGGCAGGTGGCATCCTGGGAAGGTGGTTCAACATTGCATCCCCATTTGAGTCCCTTGCCAGCCTTGTGAAGCGTGTGACAACGCTGTCACACTGCAGGGGCAGCAGTCTGCATTTACGTTGCACGTGTGTAAGTCACTGCACAAGGCAAAGCATCAGTGCCTGGCCCGTGGCATCAGGGCTGTGACAATGGGCACGTTGGACTTAGTACTGTGATGGCACAGCCTGGAAACAAGCAATGACATTAAAACACAGTGTGGATGCTCAGACACATTGTGTGTGTGTCATGACGTTTTTGTGGATGAGATTTAGGCACTTTATGGGAAAAGGGTTTGTGTTGGATGGCATTCAGTGATTACGGGGATGGAAAGAGATTGCAGTTTAATTAAAATTCTAATCCCAAGTTTGACAATTTTTCTTGCCAGGTCAGCAGCCTGCATGTTCTGTTTCTGATTCTGTGAATTAAATGGGCTGACAGTCGTCAGCTTCTTCGGAAACGCCCCTAAATCCAGCTAAAAATTAGCAACCATCAACGTGTTTCGGAGCAGCTTCGAGCCGGGCTGTGTCACTCAGCAGCTTCCCATCAGTGTCCACTGCTGCTGATGCTCAGACACAAACAAAGCCCCTCTTGGCAGGAGGACGTGGCGTCGGTGTCCCATGCTGCTGAGCCTCACTGCCGCGTCCCTGTTCCGCAGGTAGCGGAGCGGTGCTGCCACGAAGGCGGCGCTCACCTGTCCCCAGCCATGAGGCTCCCCGCGCTCTGTGCCTTGGTGACGCTGCTGAGCCTGTCCCGCTGCCGCGCCGTCAGCTTCCCCGAAGACGAGGACCCCATTAACGTCGTGGACTACCACTGTAAGTACTCTGCAAGTGGTGCTAAACACCAGGGAAAAAGTTCTGATGTTGACTTTTTTTTTTTCCCCTTGCCCTCCCCCACCATGGGAAATTAGAAAAAAAAAATCTGATTCCTTTCAAATTGAAATGTGTTTACTGGCTTTGTATCTTTAATAGAACACTTAATCATTTTCTTAAAAAAGCAATCAGAAATACAGCAATAACTTCAGGAAAAAGAACATTTGCTGACATTAGCCATCTTTTCCTCATTTATATTCAAGACATTACTCAAGGAATTTAGTTTAAACCCTTCTACACCTAGTATATACAGCTAATCAATGCCATATATTGATTCTTTAGCTCTATAATCCTGAGTGATGGTGTAGCCCATTTTTACTTGCAGATTCAAGGCAATATCCAGTATTTAGAGGACGCCCTTCAGGCAATGAATCTCAGCACAGACTGGACTTCCAACTAATGTTGAAAATTCGAGACACACTTTATATCACTGGCAGGTAATTTTCCTTCACTCAGTTCATTAGATTAAAAATTCTTTTCTCTTCTGGTTTTGCATTTATGTGTAAAATTCATTTAGAAAAATGTGCAGAATATGATAAAAATTAGAATTGGGGCAGGACTTCCCAGAGAAATATACCATATCTATGGCCAGTGCATGGAAATTGGATTTGAAGGCTGCAGTTACTGTAGTTAAGCTAAAACCAATGATCAAATGCTCTTTTCCTTCTTTTATATTACTGCCCTGCCTGATAAAAACCTCTCCTGCTCATTTTAAACTTGGACTGACACATCAGGCCTATAGGAAGTGAGGATAACACACTTGCATATTTACAGCCCAGGGTAGTCCTCAGCAGAATGGGCAGACAGGGATGGACTGCTGGACACTGCAGGTGCTCTCTCAGGACCACACCAATAAAAATCAAAACCACCCCATGTTGCACATGAACAACCTTCTCCCATTTGCATTAAACACAGAAAATCCCTAACCATTTCACAGAAGTTGCTGGTCTAACACAACATTCTGCAAATAGATTTAGCTTATCAAATAAAAGAGCACAGAATTAATGAATTTACTGCTCTCTTTTTACTCTGCAAACAGGGACCAGGTTTACACCGTAAACTTAAATGAAGTTCCAAAATCAGAAGTTACCCCAAGCAAGGTGAGTAGATGCATGCTGGAAAGGGAGAGGTGTGTCCTTTGGTTTTAATGGTTTTTTTAAAGAATTTTCTGTGGCAAGGAAGTCAAATGTTCCTTTCTGGTCTGCTTTGACAGAAATTAACATGGAGATCAAAGCAGCAGGACAGAGAGAACTGTGCTATGAAAGGCAAACATAAAGTAAGTTTAGCACGTTACAGAAAAATGACACTAGTGTTTATTATATACATGGAGTTTGTGATTAATACAGCTTATTCTCTTTTCAGGATGAATGCCATAACTTCATTAAAGTCTTTGTTCCAAGAAATGATGAGATGGTGTTTGTCTGTGGAACAAATGCATTTAACCCTATGTGCAGATACTATCGGGTAAGAGTACTGAAGATGCCATTAATCTGTTACTGGTTTTGTTTGCACTGGTAATGCCATAGCAAATACATCCAGTGTGACTGGAGAGTGCTTCAAGGTGAAATAAAAACAGACAGAAGCCAATGTGCTGAATTAAGTTTTGTGGAAAGACAATGTTATGCTTTTGTGCCAGTGCACAAAATAGAAATGACACTATCACCCATTTATTTTTCTTCTCCAGTTGAATACATTAGAGTATGATGGGGAGGAAATTAGTGGTTTGGCAAGATGCCCATTTGATGCCAGACAAACCAATGTCGCCCTCTTTGCTGGTAAGAACTTTTACTTGTAATGAGTCTAAATGATTAATGACACCAAAGGAGACAGAGAGCTTTTAAAGCAAGCACAGGAAAGCTAAAGGTGTCATGGTGCCCCTGCTCTTAAATTTTTTAAAGGGCCTCCACAGGATTAGAAGCTGACCTGTTAATAAATAGGTTACAGCAATCTGGGGAAGTGTGACAGTAAAGAAATGGGGAAAAATACAGGCTAGTCAGAATTCTCTAGATTATTAAAGGCCTCTTAATACCATGTTTTCAACTTCCATTTTAGATGGAAAATTGTATTCGGCAACAGTAGCAGATTTCCTGGCAAGTGACGCTGTTATTTATCGCAGCATGGGGGATGGATCTGCCTTAAGAACAATAAAGTATGATTCCAAATGGATAAAAGGTAATTTGGGGAGTATTTTCCCATGCATATGGCAAACGCAATTTCAGTGGCACAGAAGGTGAGGTAATTCACAGCCAGCCTGGTTTACACATATGCTACACTGTCAGCATGTATGAAGCTTTTGGAATAGTATAATTACAATTAAAAAGCTGCATAATGCCAAAAAAACCACAGATAACATTTTTGTTAAATGCTTCAATGAATGAATTTACAGTAACAAAATACCTTAGCTGAAATACAATTTCTGTGGGGCCTTTTTACAGTCCATTAGCCAATGCCAAAGACTTCAAGTTCATTTAAACTCCAGTGCACCTGTATTTGGACATCCTAAAGTATCTGGAAGACTGGAGCTCACATTGGCTGGTATTGGCCCTGTGGAGGACCTGCCAACTCTCACGGTGTCGTGTGCCCGCTGAGGAGTTCTTTGAAGTAACTTCTCCTTGCTCTTTCTTACAGAACCACACTTCCTCCACGCCATAGAATATGGGAACTACGTTTATTTCTTCTTCCGAGAAATTGCTGTAGAGCACAACACTTTAGGCAAGGTCGGTATCGTCACTGTGAGCATTGAGTCATAGCAGAAAGAGCTCATCCCAAAACAGCATCAGGAACTAGCACAGTTCATAATATGAAGGAGGTACTAGGACAAAGCTTGCACAGTTTTCCCATCATAATTTACAGGGAGTGGAGAAAAAGGGAACTGGAGCAGTGCATTCTTCAACCAAAAAGCTGTTTCTGTTCTCCAGGCCTCGCTGTTAGTGAGCTCGCTACAGGTATCTTTCAGTGTGCTGTTGCCTTAGTGCTGCTGTTGCCTTAACTCATGTGGCAATGGAAAAGCTGAGGGTGTTTTCATGCTTATTAAAGAAACAAAAGGAAACAACACAAAAGGAGAGTTTCAAAGACGTTTCTCTAATGTCTCTGGATATTGAATAATTCAGTCATGCCAGTACAGAGTATAATACTCATGCCTCACCATGGAAGGATATTCTACAATAAATTATTAAATCCCTTACACATGGTTAATTAAAGTCTTTAAATCTCACTAACAATATGATTTTGAAGGTGAAAAGGGTGGGGGCAAACTGTGGAGATGCATTTGCTTGGTGATACATTAAGATGCCTGTGCACTACGAGCTGAACACCATTTGCTTTCATCTTCTCTGTGCAGATAAATGGCAGCGTCCTGTTAATAACATTATCTTGGTGTTTTATTAAGAGCTCAGAAACAAGCACTGTTTCCCTTGCATCTCTCAAGCCTCTCTCCCTCTTTGTTTCTTTTTTGCCTTTCACAGGCTGTGTATTCCCGTGTGGCACGCATCTGCAAAAATGACATGGGGGGCTCCCAAAGGGTCCTGGAGAAACACTGGACATCCTTTCTGAAAGCTCGGCTCAACTGCTCAGTTCCTGGGGATTCATTCTTCTACTTTGATGTTCTGCAGTCCATCACAGACATAATAGAAATCAATGGAGTGCCCACCGTTGTCGGTGTATTCACCACACAGCTCAACAGGTGAGGGATGAGCAACCTTTCATCAAAGGCAGATCTCTGCTTCTCTCTCACACTGAGATGGGTGCCATTGTAATCTGAGTTCTTGAAACTATTTTTCGAACTTTACAGCATCCCTGGTTCAGCAGTGTGTGCTTTCAGCATGGATGACATTGAGAAAGTCTTCAAAGGGAGATTTAAAGAACAAAAGACTCCTGACTCTGTTTGGACAGCTGTACCTGAAGACAAAGTACCAAAGCCAAGGTAAAAGGTTCTTACTCAGGATGTCATAACATTGGCCTTTAAAGAGCTATCTTAAATCAGCTGCACTCTTGAGTGCCTTGTTGGGTAAAACCCAAAGCAGATCTTAACACTTCAGCCATAAGGATGCTCATTAACTGGCTGCCTTCTCTCATTAACTAAAATATCAAGAGGAAAACAATGTTGTTCTCATTTCAGACCTGGCTGCTGTGCAAAACACGGCCTAGCAGAGGCTTACAAAACCTCCATTGATTTCCCAGACGAAACGCTCTCCTTCATCAAATCTCATCCTTTGATGGACTCAGCTGTTCCCTCAGTCACTGAGGAGCCCTGGTTTACCAAAACACGTGTCAGGTATGACAGTTCAAAAGTAACACCTGTGAAAAGGAAAACAAGAAAACTTGCTGTTAATGATGTGCCTTTTGGTGTTGCTAGATACAGACTGACAGCAATTGCTGTGGACCACGCCGCTGGACCCCACCAGAACTACACAGTCATATTCGTTGGCTCTGAAGCTGGAGTAGTACTTAAAATCTTGGCAAAGACCAGGCCTTTTTCTTTGAATGACAGCATATTACTGGAAGAGATTGAAGCATACAATCATGCAAAGTAAGTACTACCAGAACAGCTAAGCTCTTCATCTAGTCCTTGGTACCTAGCTAAAAAAGATTATGGTAAACCAGCTCATTATCACCAACATCACTACTTGTTTGTCATTTCATCATGTTCCTCATGTTGAATAACCCAAAAATATTTGGTCACTTGCCATTTTGCATGGGTTGAATGAACAACCCAATTCCACTCCAGTGACGTCAGTGACACAGTCTAATTCTCCCGCAAATACTCCTGAAACGTCAGAAGTATTTGCTGATGTTAAAAATAAATGATCTGTGCTTATCTTGAGGGTGGCTCAAGAGTGGCCAATAGTGTATAACCTATATCTGATCATTTTAAACTTGTTTATTTTTTGGCACAAAGACTTTGGGAGTGGAAGCATTCCAATTAGACTCTCCAGGCATCCAATACAGGACTCCTCTTCTGCTCTCTCACAATATTTATGCTGACTGAGAGAACAAAGAAAATAGATTTGGAATTTATTTTTTCCTACATAGTTGAGCAAACTTCTCACCCAGCTGTTAGCAGGAGCCAGAAGCATTTGATAACTCAGAAGTTTGTTTAGCAATGTCTCAGCAAAGAGTAGTAGGTTACATTTATGTATGTGAAAAATTTCTGTTCAGTAGCTACACAGACAATAAATAAAATGTTTACTGCACAAAGTACTACGGTCGCTAAAGCGGTGGCCTGCCCTTGTTTTTGCTGACCAGGTGTAATGCAGAGAGCGAGGAGGACAGAAGAGTCATTTCCCTCCAGATGGACAGAGACCACCATGCTCTGTTCGTGGCGTTCTCCAGCTGCGTCGTTAGAATTCCCCTGAGTCGGTGTGAGCGTCACGGGTCATGTAAAAAGTACGGCTCTGTTCCTGAACTCCCCTTAAAGCAAGGGCACCAGCATTTCTTAGGAAGGAAGTAAAAAATGCATGATTTTTTGGGGGTTTTTCTCTTGCAAGGGCATGTATTGCTTCACGGGACCCGTACTGTGGCTGGTTAGACCACGAGGTGTGTGGAAGAGTGACCCCAGGCATGCTGTAAGTACTCCTGTTCTTGTTAGCCCAGCATCTCTAACTATGCTTTACAGACCCCGTGAGCTCACGTCCTGTGCCACTTCCCTTGCACACAGTTACTAAATCTCTATTTTTTAAAGCTGTTTTTTTCAGTGCACTGTATCTGTAAGAGAACAGAATGCTAAAGTCTGGCCTAATTCTGCAACCTCTGGGTGAAGACTTGCTTTCAGTAGGAGTTTTACATGTGTAGGAGGACAGGCAGACCTGTAGGAAGAGCAGTTGGAAGCAGGAAGGCAAGTGATTGCAGCACACAAACCTGAGCAGCTCCGAGAGGACAGCACCCAGTATCCCCTGCCAGGCATGCTCAGGGTCAAGGCACAGGGAATTGCCAATATGAAAGCACAGGATTCACAGTGGGAAGAGCAAGGTTGTGCCTCCGCACGGGAGCTGGGGTGCTATATATGCATACCAAAGGCATTTTGCACAAATCAAGTCTGTAATATATGGTGCACTAGCAGCTGTATCTTAAAAAGAGGCCTTTGTAGCAGGCCAGTGCAAACTTTAACTGGTATAATTGAATGGTTGTCTCTAAACCCAAGAGCATGCCCAATGGAGAAGACATGATGCAGTTGCTAAAAAAAGGGATTTTTTTTTTCTTCTATTTCCTGGCATAAGCACACACAGAGAGTTTTAAAGCCTGACTCTCCTGTACATGTTGTACAATCCTTTGGGCCATACCCTGGCTGTTGTATATGTTTCCATTTGCTGCTTCCAGAAAAAAAAAAAAAAATCTCCATTTGTATCCTTACTGATACTGTTAATTGCAGGTTCTCTTTGTTTGTTTCATACAACCACAGCACTGGAGGATACGTACAAGATGTCGAGTATGGCAACACGGCACAGCTTGGGGACTGCCACGGTAAGGCACAGTCACAGCTGCTCCTTTGGAATGTCTCACCATAGTCTGTGGCCACACCTCACTGTGGATGTTAAATTTCTGATGAGCTTTTCAGTAACATGATGAACACATCACCTGGTGTTACTGTGAATGTTCACAAAGCTGAGCTTTTTAGTCCTGGGTGGCAGAGTTTTTGTCTTTCCTTCACCAGTTTACAGCTATTTGGGGTCTACAGCAAAGTATTGAAGAATTTATTTTTTGTAACCAGTGATATTTTAGTTTTTATTTTCCATTACTCAGGTTTGAGATCTTTTGCTTTCTTTTCGTTACTTTTTACTGATTACTTGTTCCTTTAATTCTTTTAGAAATTTTGCCTACTACAGCTACACCAGATTACAAAATATTTGGCGACCCAACATCTGGTTAGTTTTTTTTAATTTTTTTGAATTAATGACCTTTACTTTCCTTCAGTTCAGCATTTTCAGCCCTTTTTTCCTTCCTTTTGCACAGTTGGCAATCCTCCATTTTTGTGCTTTTACTCATGTTCCCACTGATGGTAAAGATAGTCAGACTCTTCTCACTCAGCACTTCACCCTGTGTAGCCGCATGTTAACAGCTCATTATTTATTGAGACATCTTTTATTAAAGAGCCTGATTAACATAGATGACATCTTCACTGCACGAAGTCCACTAAGCTTTACTCTTGATCCCCAGCCATGCGTTTGTGAATGCCCCTCTTGGTCATCTCTAGTAGATGAATGGCAGAACTTCATCATCTTCCTCCTTACCTCTCCTTTCTCTTTTCCTTCTTTCCCAGCAAGCTTTTTGCACAAATACACATTTTCTAAAATGTGTATTTTGTTATTTTTTAAATGCTTTACATAGTTTATGCTGATGGAAAAAAATTTAACATCACGAACTGTGTAGCTGAATGAGAAATTGTGTAGACAAAAGTGGCTTAGAAAAAACACTGTGCATTGTTGTCAGATGGACTTTTGCATCCTTTTCTCCTCCAGTGATTTTTCTAATAATGTGTTCACCCCCAGCCCCTGGTGTTCAGGGACACCCAGTGCTCCTCTGTTGAACTCAAGAGCAGAACCTGTGTTGACTTCAACAGGAGCAAGACTCAGCCCTTACTTTCCAGTCTTTACTTCTGGAACTTGGGTCTTTGCTTTCAAACCAAGGGCACATTTCTGACTGACAAGCAGGAAAATAATCTGTTTGTATGTTAAATTTGTAAGAGTGCAACAAGAATATTACTTGTGGTTTGGTTTCTGACATTTTCACTTCTGTAACTTTACAAGAAGTAATGTTTGAGACAAATTCCAGATCTATTTACCCATAATGCAAGTTAGAGATTCACTTAAGGAAACAAAACAAAACTGTCACATAGAAATGTTGCCTGGCTTCATGAGTGTTTATCAACTGAATTTTCAAAGTGGTATTTTATGACACAGATACAACTGAACTGTATTTTCAACTCCTGAATGAGTGTGCTTTTGAAGTACCTTTCTCAAGTCTCATCTCAAGCCACAGACTTTCATGCCTAAACCTACTGGGACAGTGAACACAAAATTCTCCAGGGTGCAAATGAGACTGTGAATTGTAAACCCAATTTGCTGAGTTTCCTCCTCTGTGCATTTTCACGTAGGCTGTGGTGGGTCTGTTCAGCAAACGTACTACAGAAGAGCCAGGATCTCTGCAGGATTGTTCCTTAGGAACCATTACAAAATAGGGGTTAAAAACATTCCTTTTATCCCCACCTGCAGAAATGGCTCATTCAGCAGTTCCTGGTATACCATAATAGCACTAATGGAGCTGATCTGGTTTCTCAGGCGTAACCTGTCATGAGTGTGCATCGTTCCAAGTAACTTCTTTTTTTTTTTGAAGATGTTTAAAAGGCAGCCAAGTATGTTGTCTCCAGTGAAGAATATGGCAATTAAGTAGACTAAGTTGTGCTTTTCACCCCCACAGTTGCTTACTTTAACTTTTGCACTGCTTTCATGTTTGACTTCTCTGGCTTTTTTTGGCTAGCAGCTGTTGATGTGTAAATGTACTTTTTTCATACTTACAGTTTTGAAGTAATTGATTTTAATCAGTCACCTGTACTTCTGCAGAGTGTAGGGGGGGGTCACATTTTGCTCTGACATGTAACTCCCATAAAATACTATGTCCAGCTATAGCTTAGATGTGCCATGAAACACATTAATAAAAATCTGTTTGCCACCACAGACATGGAGTTCTCCTCAGCTTCCATTACCACAATGGCAAGTATCCCAGTTATATCACCTAAAGTGATTGGTTCCTGGAAACCTAAAGTGACTGGCTCTCGGAAATTTGTAGTTCAAGATGACCCAAACACTTCTGATTATTCTGATCCATTATCAGGTGTCCCAAAGGGTAAGGCCTTACCAGGGAATACATTGCAGCTGAATGGAAACCTGATAGTCTCAGCATTGTGTAAGGCTTAAATGTAACAACCATGATTGTTGGGCTCTATTTTACACCCATTTCCTGTGAATATGCAGACAGTGCAATCATGTTTTTCATACCTACTTATCCCGTGGACAAAGTGCTGCTTAGAGCTTATAATGGGAAACACATTAATAAGCTCAGCATTTTAATCCTGGAGTGTTCCAAAACTCCCATTGAAATCAATAGCAGTTCTGGATACATTAAAAAAATTACCTTCAAGACCTATCTGCAGCTCTGTTCATTGTTTTCAGTCCAGTCTAGTTTGGCTTAGTCTGTTAGTCCTCACGAATGGTTGCTTCTGTTTTGGGGTTTCTTCATTTGGATTGGGGTGGTCGCAAAACAGAACACAAAGCAGAGCTCCATGTCTTAAATAGGTCATATCCCAAACTCTGCTTGCCTGGAACATGTTTTTGAAGAAAAAGGGTCAGAGTAAGAACGTGCTGAATTTTTATCCTCTGGATATGAGCATCAGTTTAGAGATGATCTCAGTACATACTGAGACATGCAGAGGTTTTAAGCTGAACACACAAGAAACCTATTCTGCCTGTAGTTCATCTTCCTGTAGCCATTCTTTCAGCTAAGTGAACCTTTGATTAGGCTCTTATGGCATCTGAGACTTGAATTCAATAGGACTATTGCAGTCAACCACAGAATCAAGAAGCTTCCAATCCCATAACCAAAATTTAACACAAGTCTCTATCAGTGCACAAGGTGACAGACATGTTTGCACCATTCTGTATTTACTGAAAAATCTCACCAGCCAAAAACCATTTGTGTTTTATTACCATTCACCAAAACATATCAGGTTTCCTATCAGCCATTATGGCCGTGCATTTGTCATTTTAATTTGTTGCAGTTATTTTTCATTTTGCTTTAAGTTTTTATTATCATTTGCTCTTGGTTCTGAATCACATTTTGTGTCATAGCTATTAGTGAACTTTACTCATGTTTTCCTTCTGCTTCTGCACAGTGCCATTAAAACCTGTAACCCTGAACATTAACATTATTCAAAGGCCTTGCCTCTAACAAAAAGTGGCTCTGTTCCTTCCCTCTTGCTCTTTTATTTTAACATCTCTTGGGATAGCAACAGAATTACTTTCGTTAAAAACTAACATTGTCTTAGCTGCAAGATGTCTGTGGTTGCTTTAAAAAAATCTAAAAAAAAACCAAAGGTAGCTTGTTAATACCCAAATAAAAAATTAATCAAATATTCAACTTCTTGGTCTAAGCTAAAAGTTTCTAAATTTTAACATTCTCTAATAACTTAACCTAAGTCGGTTTTATAATGTTATGCAAGTATTTATGTTTGTTATTGGTAAAAATGAAATAAAAAAATGAGTGCTCTAACAGAATCACATTATCTCCAACCTTGGACATGTATAGTAAGTGCAGGTGTGCCACTCCAGGGCTAGCAGCCTGGCAGTGGAGTAGTTTACAAGTCTCCTACTGTATTACATTAGCGTGGCTATAACAATGCAGTATATATATGTTACACATTTTTACACAACATTTGCATAATCCTGTCTCTCCTTTGATGCTGATTTATGAGTGAGGCAGGAAAGTGAGAGAGAAATCCATCCATGAGTTATTAATTGCTGTCTGGCCCAGTAGGACCTTCTAACCTCAATTTTCCAGCAGAAATCATTAATGTTAATAACGTAAGGCCCCCTATTTGTGAGCCTTAAAGGAAATTTGGGGACAGGCTAAACAAAATATAAGGAGAGAAGCTGCAACAAGCATTCCTCATTATCAGAGAAAATGGACAGTCTTCATTTAGCCTTGTCAGTGCACACACATTTTATAATTAAATTTTATACAATTATTTGCACTCGCCAGTGGTGTAGATTGCAGGATCCTACTGAGTTACACCAACACCACAGCCAGAGCACTTACAAACACTTAGGAGACACTTCCCTGAGGAAGGCTGCCTTCTTCTGAAATGCGTCAGTATGAAATACCTATAGATTTATGATATCCTGCCTGTCTTTTGCAGGTGTGAGGTGGGAAGTACAATCAGGAGAATCCAACCAAATGGTACATATGAATGTCCTAATCACTTGTGTCTTTGCCGCTTTTGTCCTGGGAGCCTTTATTGCGGGAGTGGCCGTTTACTGTTACCGGGATATATTTGTACGGAAATCCAGGAAAATACACAAAGATGCAGAATCGGCTCAGTCCTGCACTGACTCCAGCGGGAGCTTTGCCAAACTGAACGGGCTGTTTGACAGTCCTGTCAAGGAGTATCAGCAGAACATTGATTCACCCAAACTGTACACAAACCTGCTGACCAGCAGGAAGGAGCTGCCTCCAAGCGGTGATACCAAGTCCATGATGATGGACCACAGGGGACAGCCTCCAGAATTAGCTGCACTTCCAACTCCTGAATCTACACCAGTTCTTCAACAAAAGACTCTGCAGGCTATGAAAAGTCAGTCGGACAAAGCACATGGCAACCTCAATGCTTCCCGAAAGGAAACCCCACTAAAAAGCCCCCAGTTTTTTCCTTCCAGTCCTCCACCCCACTCTCCTCTAAGTCATGGACATATTCCTAGTGCTATTGTTCTTCCCAATGCCACCCATGACTACAACACATCTTTCTCTAATTCTAATGCGCACAAGGCAGACAAAAAGATGCAACATATGGATCATCCACTTACAAAATCATCCAGCAAAAGAGACCACAGGAGATCTGTTGATTCCAGGAACACCCTGAATGATTTTCTGAAACACTTAAATGAAACTACTAATAATCCCAAAGCAATTATGGGAGATATTCAAGTGGCCCACCAGACTTTAATGCTGGATCCAATGGGCAATATGTCTGAGATCCCACCTAAGGTTCCCAACAGGGAGGCGTCTTTATACTCTCCTCCATCGACTCTTCCGAGAAACAGTCCCACAAAACGAGTGGACGTTCCCACCTCTCCTGCAGTACCAATGACCTCTTTGGAAAGGCAGAGGGGTTATCACAAAAATTCTTCACAGAGGCACTCAATATCTGCCCTTCCTAAAAACTTAAACTCACCAAATGGTGTTTTGTTATCCAGACAGCCAAGTATTAATCGTGGGGGGTACATGGCTCCCACGGCAGGCACAAAGATGGACTACATGCAAGGGACGCCTGTCAGCGTTCACCTCCAGCCTTCCTTGTCCAGGCAAAGCAGCTACACGAGCAGCGGCACCCTGCCTCGTACAGGAATAAAGAGGACACCCTCCCTAAAACCCGACGTGCCACCAAAACCCTCATTCGTCCCGCAGACGACGTCGGTCAGACCACTGAACAAATACAGCTACTAGGACATGTCTGTGCTAAAATGAGTGTGGCATTGACCTGTACAGGTTGTGAGATGATGTTGTGGTAGACACATAAGACAGAGACCTGCTTGTTATTAAGGAGAACAAAGTGGCCAAAGAAACTGTCTTTACTTGAGCAACATCTGTGTCCTGCCACGTATAGCTGTAGCAAGACTTCATGTTCTTGCTACAAGCAAACACAAAAAAAAAAACAAAGGAAAGTGCTGGTCATTACATTTCTTTTGTTTGGAGCTAAGGAGACATGTAGCACAATGGGGTGGGGGCTACGTTACTGTTCTAAATAGCTAAACAACAGTTGTTGGGAAAAAAATCAGTAAGCAAATACTTGAAAAATGGGTTCCATTTTAGACTGCCATTAAGTGTGGTCATTCCCATTAAATGTGAACATTTTACTATGTATGCATTCACCTTGCCTCTTGCACAAATGTCAGAAAATGGTAATGTCTCAATGAATAGCTGGGTAATAATCAATTTGCTGGAATTAAGTCTCTGGCCCAACTGTAGCATTATTATTTTTTTTCTCTCCATGTGTGTGGCATTTTGTTTTTGCCACGGATAAAGCTGTGCGTATGTGTGGATGTGTGTGTGTTCCGTACACACTAGGATGTACTTAGATTCCCATTGCATCTTTTATGCTATGGAATTGTTTACATTGAGCATGACTGAACAAACAGATGACTCTGCCTCCTGCAGCCCGCTGGGTTCAGCTTGGAGCCAGCCAAGGATGAACTGCGCATCTCTGACAGCCTTCTGAGGGGAACGCCTGGATGAAACAGTCACCCAGTCACAGAGTGCAGATACGCTTAATTCTTCATAACTCTGTTATGCTGCTATTGATTCAGAGCTGTGCATTTCAAATCTGGTGTTTTGGGCTGGAACGGGGGAGTTTTACTGTGTTTCCACAGTGCCTCCATCCAATACCTGGCCACTGTGAACTTGAGCCCCTGTACTTCTCGCTGAGGGCAGCTAATAGTCAGTTCACTTGGCAAACGCCTGTGTAACTGGGGAAGGTCACGTTTTGGTTGCATTTAATAACGCCCCACACGCTGATAGACTCTTGTCAATAAAAAAGGAGAAACATTAATTGGCCTGGCAGAAGCAGTCTGTGAAAACTCAACAGTAGTGCAATCAATTTGTTTTTGTTGTGTAAAGTAAGGTTTGTTTTTTTCCAAAGTCATGCAGGTAATGACAATATTCTGTAAATATTATGTGTGAGTTTACCTGAATCTGTGCATTTTGTGCCTTATTCATGCAAATGATAAAAGTACTAAAAAAAAAAAAATTAATCTGTCAAGTGTTCTCACTGTAGCACATATCTCCTGAGTGCCAGTTGTAAAACCTCTCAACAGCACCCAAAAAAAAAAAAAAAAGAGATAAAACACAAGAATAATTAATGGTGACTAAAGGCAGCCTACAATCCAAGAAGACAGCAGCATTAAATCACCTTACCATGATAAACATTCCACTCCAGCTCTCTGAAGGATCAAACAGTTATAATGTGAAATCAAATGAGGTTTCTAGGGTAATGGAACACCTGCTAAAGTTGTGTAAGCTATTTAGTAGGGTTTACAGTATCCACTTGCAGCTGATGTTCAACACAGATGGCTATTTTAGCTTGCAAACTACACACTACCACATTGTTTATTGAACATAACTATAGAAATAACCATGGCAGAGGAATATTCATGAATTAGTGGGACAAATAACTGCAATGGGTTTCAGAGACGGTGGAGATTTATTTTATGTGTTCAAAGGGGAGAAAAGGTTAGTCACTAAAAACTGGATCTCTGTTACAGAACAAAGAATAAAGGATAGAAGTAGTCATTTTTTTCTTGTAAGGCTGTAAGGGACATTTATTTCCTGAGACCTCTGGATCCAAAAATCAATGATCTTTCTTCCTAAACACTTCTCTCTTGCAACTAAAACACTACAGATTAATAACTATTAAAATGTACTCAGTTGTCAAAAGACACAAACTGATCCGAATTCACTTTACAAATATTAATACAGACTTGTGTGACCCGGAAGATAAATGTATGTGAACCCTGATAACCTCCTGTAACATTGTGCTGCCTTGTAGATGGTAATGTGAGTTCTCTCAGTATTTATGTTGAAATTTCTAACATTCAACCTAGTCCTTATTCTGTTAATTTAATAATAAAAGATGCTTTATCCATTTGTGCAAAGGTAAACGCAGATTGTATCTTTTTTAATGGTACGGCATAAAAAAAGTAACCCTTAAATGAAGCTGCTCTATTACTATAGAGTACTTTAACATGTATAGATATCTTGTAAACTTGTATTGTGGATGTGTAAATAATACGTTCTTTGGGTTTTTAACACCGCATGTAAAGTCAAAATAAAATATTCCCATGTACCGAGCGTGCAGTTTCATTGTTAGTGCAGATATGCTGTGGGATTACCGTAGGGGAAGATCTCAGCTTGCCTTCAGCAGCTCTCTGAGGAGGGCACGGCCGCTGCCCGGCCTTACGGGACTTGCCGAGGTGGGGGTGACACACGCCGGGGTCCTGCATCTCCTCTTCAGCCTCGCTGAGCCGTGTGTCCCTCCTGGGGACATTCAGGGGCCGCCGGTGCCTTTTGGCCTCCTGAGGTAAACACAGAATGGAGCACCCAGCGTGCGGGGGCAGAGCTCGGCACAGAGCCAGGGCTGCCCACACAGCACCAACACCGTGCACTGAGTGGGATCCCTGGAGCTCCATCCAGGTTTCAGCCGGGCTCTGGTTCCTGCAAACCTTTCTTATTAAAGTTAAAAAAAATACCAATTTTGTGCTAATGCAGTACAGTTTTGAAAGAAGGTAGCGCGTTCCTTCTACGATGTAGATTACAAAATGTAGAGCTGATTCCTGGCAAAATTAATTGCAGACTCACATAGCAGGACATTCCTAAATACTTATTAATGTCTAATAATTGAAACTCACAATTATTAAAGGCGGACATTTAAAGCCCAGCAGAAAAGTATTTGCTGTATGTTTAGTATGTGGCAACATCGCACACAATTTTAAAATAATCAAGGTAATTTAGTATCAGAAAATAAATACAACATTATTTTAATTAAAAGTTGATTTTGGATAATGGATAAAAATGATTTTTTACAAGATTATGCTGTCAAGGTATTAATAATTTGAAATTACTTTGCATGTCATAACACTACAATGGCACCTAGTTGTATCTTACAAAAAAATACATAATTCTCAAGGAAGAAGAAATATGATGCTTAAAAAATAGGCCCAAACCTATAATGGCTCAATATATATTTTTCTGGTGCCAAAGAAAATGTCTGGTTTTTTATTGGTCTGGGTTTTTTCATTGGGTGTCTTTATCTATGAAATGAAGCATCAAACACATACAGCTCTCATAATGTGCTGCCTTTCCAGTTTAAAATTAACTATGCCTTTGACACCAAGGTGTCAGCCAGCGTGGCTAAAGGTTTCCCTCTGTGGAGGGGCTGTACCTACCTGAGTCATCTTCAGCCAGGCATTAAAGGTCATGAGAAAATAACAAATAGCTATTTTAGTGATGTGTGAATGTGCATCTGCAGCACAAATCCTGGGATATTTTTTGTTCAGAAAATGTCTCTCTCTCATCTAAAATGTGTCAAGCGACCATTTTCTGGAGTTCCATGGTTTGGTCTGTATTGAAGCAGCCTTCCCTTAACCACAGTGATGTGGTGGCTGGATGGATGTAGCCAGACCATCGCCTCTCCCAACATGCTCTGCTGGGCTCCACGGTGTGTGCAAATACCACAGAAGTCCATGAAAACAAATATTAACAATTTGTTAGAAAAATAAGTACAAGAAAACTCTGCCTTTGCTTACAGAGAGTGCTTGTCCCCAGTGGTGGTGCCAAAGCAGCCACCTACAGAAGCCCCATTCTGAAAGGGAACTGCAGCTTAAATAAGGAAAAGGTTAGCAGGAAAACAACACAGTTTTTCTCCTCCAGTGCTTTCCTGGGTCAGTCAGTTGGTTTGAAGCACCTTCAGGTCTCTCCTGAAGAACAATCCGAAGCCACAGCTGATAAAGGAGCACATGAAGGGTGCTTGATGCAGGCAGGGTCACCCCAGCAAGGGGAGGTCCCAGTGCTGTGGGATGTGGGGCAGGGCAGCTGTGGGCACGGGAGGGCAGAGGAGAGGCTCCTGCTCAGCTCTGGCTTGCCTTGGGTTTTGTAGAAAAAAATAGTTTTGAACAGAACAGAGACAAAACACCAAAGGGCTGCAGGCCTGTGCTGGTGAGATGATTGCAAGAAAACCAATTTGTAAAGCCGTGAGTAGTTATCTCTACGACTGCACTGCCAGAACAAACCTATGGCCTTTTAAATTGGGGTCTTAAAGTAATCAGAGTAGTTAGAAAAATCAGGATGCCTCTGTCTTAGTGCTGCCTTGCTAATGACTCACTCTGTGACCCTGGGAAGATTATGCAGGGTTTATGCAGTAAATGGCTCCTCAGAATGCAGTGGGTTTAGTGCAGTTGGTCTGTTTGTAGCGTTTTCTTCTGAATGCTTTCTTTCCTAATGCTTCTTTCTCTCTCTGTGATTCTGAGCACTAGCAAGGACATCTTGCAGGTAAATAAAGGGAAAGAGAAATACCTTCCCACCTGGGAAAGGTTAGTATTTGCAGGAGTAGGGAAGAGTTGGTTGGTATTTCCCCTGGTGCCTATTAATTTCATGGCATGGAAAAATATTTTTTAAAAATTGATCACGACAAAATACCTCATAAATGCAGCATCTGGACTTCAGCTGGGATGTGCAAGCTTTTCATATAAAAAGCAGTACCAGGAGACCAGCATACCAAGACTGCATTTGTTGTTCAAATGTCATCATATCACAGTATGAAAGAGCAAAAAACCAAAGGATTTGGGAGGGAAAAAAGAAAAAAAACAAACCACATTAAATATTTAATTAGATTCAGCTTTGCTCAGAGAAGTAGAGATTCTCACCTTTTTATTCAACCCTACTAAAGTTCACCTGGTGTGAGGGCCTGACTCTGGCCCAGCCATTGCTGCCTGCTTGCAAACATTTTCATAGGCACATTGCACTGGCCTGGCACTCATCTGAAATTATAATCTGTCCTGAACTCTCAACTGAGAAACTGTTTCTACTCTGCCTGAAATGAGATTTATTGGAAGCTCTGATTTTATTAGTGCATTCTGAATTCACCCGATGGCCTGATTTATGGTATCCTCACTTGCTTCTCTCCTACAGTCACTAACAATTTTTCTGAGCTCTTCTTGTTAAAATTATGACTAGATCCCAGTCTGTGTCCTACAGTGAAGGCTGCTGACCAGAGCAGAGGTGCCAGAGGGTCCCTGTGTTTAGGTAAGGGTTGAGAATTCCTTGGGCTGCAATGGTGGCACTGCATCCTCCCTACCAGACTGCTGCCTCTGCCCTTCATGTCAGCCAGGAAGTGTTGCTCACGCTCCTGTAATGCTTTAAGGGTCGGGAAGGAGAAGAAAATCTACCACAAAGACAAGCTGTCCTGACCATTTCCAGGAATGATCCCCATTTGTCAACATAAAAGGAATTTTATGACAGAAAAACTTGAATGGGCAAAAAAATAAATTCCAACCCCCCAACTGACCCGCACGCATCTTGCTGTCCTTGTTTTGAGAATCAGAAACCGTTTTCCAGGGCAGAGTCTCACTGAACTGCACAAAAATGAGCAAAGAATACCAGTTCTCAATGAAGGCCCTTTTGCAGGATCATACCTGGCTGTAAGAGCTGTTTTGTAACTTTTTCCAGTAGCTGACCTTAACCATTGGCAGAGGCAGTCCATGAGCTCACTGGTTGCCTCTGCAGCAGAACTGACAGCCTCTAACATATGTCTGTTCCTGCACAGATATGGACAGCTGCCTGGTAAGGGAAAAAAGGTGGAAATTGGCTTTTAATTTGGGTCACTTCAAGCACAGGGTTATTTCTCAAATCTTTGATTTACAATACTGGCCTCACATGAGGAAAAAATAATCAAAAGCCGATCAGAGCAGATGAATCATAAAAGCAATGCTCAGGCTAGCTGCACCTTCTTTTTCTGCTCACTGAATATCCACGCGATTACTCTGATTTCCTCAGGAATATCTGTTGGTCAATTAACAGCCTGAGATTTTTTTTTTTTGGTAGAGACTAATAGCAAATTTTTATGATCAGGCCATGCTGTATAACTATGAATGGCCATTAGTCACAGGTTATTGTGCCTGGCCAACAATTAGGTGAGAGAGAAGCACTCCCAGTATTAACGCTGCATGTGAGAATTGATTTCTGTGAAAGCTTGTGCATGCAGCTCTAACGCTCAGTCTCTGTCACTGCTAGCACGGGTGAAATACTGACTCCATCGAGGGAGATGGCAGAGCTGCATGGGGCCAGGCCTTCACCCTCAATCACTCAGACGTCCCCAGAAAGCAAATGCTAGGGAGGTGTGAGCAAGGCCAAAGCAAAATGGGATGCACATCTGCAGGAAAGCATTTGCTGTAACAGGATGCAGCCCCCAACATCATCTCTGGCCATGAGTGTTTGATAAGGGCATCAAGGCTTCAGGGAAAGAAAAATGCCTCCATGGAATGACCTGCTTTTTCTGGTTGTTGGAGAGTTTTCCAGCAGGTACTGCCATGGGAGCTGAACAGGCTTGCTTGGGCCAGCTGACATTTTGTGTGTGGAGTCCTCTTGCCATCGCTGGACCGCAGTGTGTGTGGTTGTAAGTCTGCTTTTAAATTCAGTAGAAAATCCCATCATATATTGGACTCAAATAGGACATAAGGCGCCAACTGCTGAGCTCCCAGGCACAAGAGAAAAGCCAGGTGAAGGCACCCAGAGAGCCCACTGAGACTGCTGCGGGGGGCTCCTGCTGCTAACAGAAGCAGAAAAAGGTGTCTTGTGTTTGTTTCACTTCCAATGGTAACACTCGAGTCAGGCGCATCTAGATACCAAAATCACAAAATCACAGTGTGACTGAGGTTGGAAGGGACCTCTGGAGATCATCTGTTTCAAGCCCCCTGGAGCCCAACTGGAGCTACTCAAACATTCAGGAAAGCGCTGACCTGAGTGAGGACCCTGGACTGAATGACAGTAAAAATGATTATTCATCCTTAAAACCCTTCTAGGAGAACTTTCAGATTAAGCAGGTCTTCTTGCAGACAGGTAAAGCCTTCCTTCTACCCAGGCTGAGGGGAGTTTACATATCTGACTACTCTTTTTATTGCAGCACTTACTTCTCTTTGACAAGCACAGAGTGCACATCTCAAATAGTCCTTCTCTGTTCAGATCCCGGAGGATATCTGCCGATCCTAATGCACAACGTACCGTTCTCCACGCGAGCCTTTCATCTGAAATGACATCACGATCAAAGGCAAGGTTATACAGAGTGCAACACACTGAGAAAGTCACGTGGTATTTCAGAGCTGCTTCATTACTGGGACGAGAGTTCAGAAAGTACTTGAAAATGACATTTTGCTATACATGATATGTTCCATATTACAAGCATTCCTTGCTAGTTCCTGCTGCTTCAGTTAAACTGCAGTACTTGGTAAAAGACTGGATTTGTTCTTCCACAAGAACAAAACTCTAGGTGGAATTGCTCCCCATACTCTGAGGGAGGGGATACGCCTCAAAAGGCTCTAACTACAAAGGCATTCTAGACCAGGAGGGACAAAATATCACATAGGACACAAAGCAAGACCAGTTGCCAAAAATATACTTTTTGTCACATTTCAGATGAAAGCCATTTAGAAACCTGTCATCTCAATTTGATGGCATGAGGGAGGAGAAAATGTTTGCCCTGAAACTGGTTGACAGAATGGACAGCTTTATGATGTTGGCTTCTAATAAAATCTTGCCCAAATGCCACCCAGCTAACAATGTCAGCAGCTTCTATCTAAATCCAGTGCTGGACCTTTTACACTCCTCCTTGTGTTCTCTGAAACATAGTCTAACTTGTTCTGCACAGAACAATAACTAACCTGTCATGAAGCTGCACTTTAGTATTTTAGTAGTTTTTTCATCAAGTCCTTCCAGGGAAGGCTTCTCTCCTGAAGTGCTGCTTCATAGGATAATCCAGCCCTGCTCCCCTCTGCTTCAGGTGCAGTGTCAAGTCAGGGTCAGAGGAGCCCACCTTCAAAATGGCAGATGGCACCTTTGTTATGCCACCCAGTCTCACCTCCAAGCTTGTCACAGCATGAATGACAAGGCAGAACCTTCTCCATAATGGTTCCCTATTAAATCCTTCCTACTGAGCACGGGCTCCTCCATCTCATCAGTGTAACTCAGGTGTTGACATTTATATCTCTGAAAATTTCCCCAAATCTCCATCAAACACCCATAAGTAGCTTGTCCATAACAGGGTTGGGGGAGAGTAGTGGGGCAACAGTCCCAAACCAGATCACGGGTCTGAAAGCAGGTCTGGAAACCCAGCAGAAGATACATGTCTAAATGCCACTCGTGCCTTTGAAAATCCCCTCAGCTGTTAGGACTATTTAATCCTTGCTCTCTGTTCAGACATTAACAGAGACGCCAGCCCTGATGTGTAACACATTCACCCTGTAGACATGGGGAAGAATCATGGATGGCATCACTGGACAACACATCAAATCCCCTAATCCCGACCCTACAGACACCAACTAGCTAATGCCTCTTGATGACAACAGGATTTCAACCAATAACCACAGACCTACAAAGCCCTGATAGCTTATTTAAGAATTTCTGAACCATCCAAGGTCACAGAATCTGTTTCCATTTTGGGGGCTATTTTCGTCGCTGAGTTCTTTTGCTGTTATGGCTGTTGTTTTAAAATAAAGCAATTCTGGAATACTAATAAGTCGATGTGAATTCTTTTTCCCCTAAGATTATTACAAATGCTGACATTAAATGTACTAGCCTGAACTCAGTTTCTGTCTGATTTAATAAATTTATGCCAGCCAACCGGCAATTTTTTTTTTTTAATTAACCCTGGAGGTTAAATGGAAGTTTACTAAAATGAGAATATGTTAAATGAATAATTTCTCTTGGCTTCTCTCAGGAAGTCTCTCTCTTACCCCAATAATCAGTTCAGCTGCAAAGAGATCAATAAGGTCTTTCAATTCAATGAGTAGAAGGCATACATTAAAAGGTTGGTAACAAACCTGATATACGGGAGAAAATATTTCAGCTTTTATGGTTTTTTTGACACTAAATCTATCTGCTAAAAATTCTTGAGAAAAGGTTACTGCCCATACACTAATATTGCCAAATGGCATAATTTGTTAGCGTTGCTTGGGAAGATTTCCTGGCATTTCTCCGCAAACACAAGTCTTGTCTGTTAAATCCTTATTACAGAAGAAAGCACGCTTTTAATCCTAAAGCGAAAAATAGCTTCAGAAGCCAACTGTTGTTGGCTCTTCCCATCCCGTCAATGAGCACAGCAGGTTATCCTTTCCTAGACTAGAAAACCCCAGTTAAGAATTCCGCCCTTCCCATGAAGGAGACTCCCACCTAAGAGCTCCCCAGGTACGGTGTGGGCAGCCCAACACCCTGCACACACCCGCCTGGCACTCCTGCCAGGAGCCTGTCTCTACAGAGGAACCACCCCAGGAGTGGTCACTCAAGACAGTTCAGTGCAGGTCATGCTTGTGAGCAAAAATTAAATTGACTGTGATTTAGTGTCAGTCTCACTGAAGGACATGGAACAGTATAAAACCCTTCAGTTGTATCCCCTTTTGGGCTGTAATTATGCTAATAGCTTTAGATCATTAAATACAGCCATCATCATACTTCTATCAATCTCAAGCCAAACGTGCAGGCTCCCAAGGAAAAGGAGTTTTTAAGAGAGTTGAACTGGAACAAGAACTCAATGACAGCATCCATGCAGAGCAGCAGAGCTGTACAGCTCCCAGAAGGACAGCCAGTGTGTTTACATCCACTGCAGGAGGATGTGTTTGGAGAATTTCATGCCGCAGAATCCTCTCCGTGGATTTAAATCCTCAGAGACACAGAAGTTTTGGTTTATTCCTGTGATAGTTCAGTAAAACAGAAATCACCTGGCAGATACCTCTGGTCATGTTTGGCAGGAATTTACTAACACTGTTTCAGATCTCATCACAGTCTGAGCTCTCCTCAGTGGCCCCATTTAGTTCTTGTTAAGTAAACACAACTAGCACTCAGGAAAGTGCTCAAAGTAAAGCGCTTTATATGAGGTGCCTGACTGAAATAAGCATTTCAATTAGATTCATTAAGTAAGTTATTACTTGTTAATTGAACAGCAACAGACTGCTAAGGATCACTTACTGAGGTCTAATAAGTATGTAAGAGTGAAATCTACTCTTCATGTAATTCCATCAGCAATAAACTAGTATAATTAGCTTCTTACTAACAAACTTAAATTGTGGGGAATGTTGAGGCAGATAATTGGCACTTAGGAAGATACCTATAGCAAGTTACTGCAGTATCAATTAACATACTTATGAAATGTCAGTTTAAACTCTGAACAAATAATTGATACCAATGGGCTTGGGTGACTTAGTTAAAAGCTATTTAAATGCCTAAACTTTCATATTCAGAAAAAAAATTCAAACAAGTCCTCTTACTGCTCTTTTAAAAAAATTATTACATATGCCTCATTTCCAGGTGCATAACCTATGAATTACCTGCAATAACCATCAGTAAGGACTCTGGGGTGCTGGCTATAAACACTGACACAGGAGTGGTTCAAGGACCTGTTTGCCCAGGCTGCTGTCTGCTCAGGAGCCTGCTTGCCTCTCACCCCTCACTCTCTCACACCATCCGAAGGTTATTTCGCAACTTATTTTCACAAAACTGTGCTTCCAAAGGACTGTTAATCATCTGAGAAACAGCTAATCCCTATTTCTTGCACTTGCAGATTCAACTGCCACAGGACCACACCCTAGTCTGATCAAATTAAGGTTCATACCTCACGACTGTGAAGTCTCATTTTATACATAGAGAATCTGAGGCACCAAAGCAGTAACTTTTGTGCAAAGATGACATGGAAAGACCTCTAGTTCTGGGATCAATTCCTTTCCCAGAAGCTAGTACATAAAATACCTTTCTGTGTCATTTGGACCAACCAACCTGAGTGATGGAACAAGGTAAACATAGATATTGTCCTGGAACCTTACCACAGCTCCATCTCTTCCTCCAAATATTCTCTAGATGGTCTAGAAATTCTTTGCCTTCATGTTAGAAGTGGAAATCTCTCTGCTCTCTGACTTAATATGCAGTTTGGCTGAAGGAAAATCAGCATTTTGCAATGGCACAGCATGTATGGAGCACTTCTGTCGGTACGCAAAGCCCGAGCCCTCAAACCCAACAGAGGCCTTGGGAGGAAGGCAAGAAACTCCCACTTGAGGGAGCAAGGGCAACCCGTGGTGGCAGAGGCGCTGGAGTGGAGCCTCAGTGCAGATGTTTGCCTGCAGTGAAGGTGGAGGCAGAGGCACAGAGGTGAGAGGATGTGTCCTACTTTAGACAAATTTAAAAAAAAAATACCCTCTAATAAAAGTCAAGTCACAACCACCCTTCTCCCCCAAGTTCAAGAAAAATTTTCCTCAAAAAAAAGTAAAAAAAATAACAAGCTATTTATTTAACAAACACACAAGTAAAAAATAATAATGCTAAATAATAAAATCTCTCTCTCTGTAGAGAGAAAAACCTAAAAAAATTTCAGAAATCCTCTGTAAGTGCAGTCTCTCTCTTCCTCAAAGCTGGTCAGCAAAGAGCCACCCACCCCGAGCCTCCAAAAAAATCTCTTAATGTGTTCAAATGTTGTTAAAACAGTCCAAAAAAAAAAAAAAAACCCAAAAAACCCAAAAATCTTAAGAAACCAAAATTCAACCCTCCGTCTCTCGCTGAAAAAAAAAAAGCTAAAAAAAAACCCAAAGTACCGCCAAAACAAAAAAGCGTATCTCCGTGTCCTTAAAATAACTGCTTTGCAAAGTTTATTTTCTGTCTTTTTCAAGCTCAGTTTAAAAACACAAAAAAAATTAGTGAGCATAAAGTAGCAATAAGAAATACACATTATAAAGTCACCCCAAGACAGGATGCCAGGGCAGGAACCGGGCAGGAGAACTGGGGACAGCAGGCGAGAGGCCCCAGCCGGGCACACCGGGTGTGCAGCAGACGAGGTGCAAGGGAAGGGGAATACGGGGCTGGACTCCGAGCCTGGCTGAGAAGGACAGGAGGGCCAGGAAGCAGGATGTTATTGGCAAGGGTAGTAGTGGTTGCCATTTAAAGGGTATCTGTGCAAACCAATTTTAGAAACTTCTATTTTAAATCAGGTTCACCCCTCCCCCTTCCCCACATACAGAAACACACACTGATCCATCATCTATTTTAAAAAATTGTCAGCCTATCCCTGTCAGCTAGCAGTATGAATTCTTTTTTTCAGCTATGCCAGCAAAAGCCCTAATGTAGACACAGCTATAATATGAGGAAAAAACTTTATTTTTGCCAATACAGCTTCTTTTGCTCAGGAAACTGATACAAGGTATGTTTTTCCAGGTTGTTTTCCTAGTGTAAGCTTCTGCACTCTGAGTGATTGCACTGTCAGTGAGGCTGTGCACTAGGCTCCAAAAAGGTGCCCACAAGACCTTAAATTGTGTTGGAGAAAGGACAGCACCCAGCACTGTGAAATCCTGTCAGTGCCTGGAGCTCATAGGTATGGATGCAATAAAAATACAAAAATAATACAGAATTGCAAGCCCACCATTCTCAAGCTCCAGAGTAATGGCAGCCAAATTTTGCTCACTTCCCAAACTTTCTAAGAAGCAGCTTCAGCCCAGTGCAGCGCTGCAGGTAATCAATGTCTTTAGAGTAAATGATATCCTAAAACTTAGAGCTGGTTCAGTGTCCAGAAGCTGAGAAGTATGAGAAGGACTTTTCTGTTCTGTATGAATGGAACAAACCTTAAGCATCTAGGGGGAAAGGCAATCTCAAATTATAAATAATGCAGAAACTCCAACATACCTTTTAAAGCCTCAGTCCCCTTATACTTTAATGTTTGAAATGCTATGCTATTCCTTTGGAAGCCTTTTCTCTCTCCACTGCTGATAATGGTCCATCTTCTCAGACACTTGAATAATGTCTCTCTTCCTCTTGTAACACCTTTTTTGACTACTGCTCATGCATAGTAATGCTAATAATCTTGCAGCTTTCAGCAACATTTTTCTTCCCTTAAATGAAAGCCTAGTTTTATGCAGGGCTGTTTTGTTCAGTACCTTGTCTCCTGCATGCCCCTTTCACTGCACAGGATACCTGTGTACATACAAATGTCTATTTACTGCTGCCCATTATGAGCTGTTCATGTTCCATTTAGCAGCATGCAGGAGAATCTGACTAATTGATTACCTATATTGTATAAATTTTAGCAAAGCATAAAGACGATCTTGCTATTACATTGAATATTTTACAAATATGTATGTAAGCATAATCCCTCCCAAAAGAACTTATACCATCATTAACCAGGGACCTTGTGCATGTGAAATGGACTTGATACCCAGCAAATTATACAGCAGATAATACCATGTGCAGTCAAGTAGAAGGATATATTTTATACTACCTGACAACCACAGAGTTTTACAGTTCTTTCCTCAGAGAAGATGAATTCAAATCCTATCACCTCCTAAATGTAATAACGTAAATACAGACAATAGGTAAGTATTAAGCTCATTTGTTAAGGGAAACTAGGAAATTCACCTCAGGTCATGAAGCAAGAAAGGACAAGAAAAGCAAACAGAATCCAAAATTTAACTGTTAGTCCAGTCCTATAACTGGTGGGGACCACAGTAATGTGCTTTGTGCTTCTAAGTTATTTTTAAGCACCTTCTCAGTCATCATTAAATGTTAAAAGGATCTTGTATCTTTTGGAAAGGGTGCAGTTGAAGATCCTGGCTATTTCCAAAGTGTCCTGAAATAGAAATCCTCACGTGTAAATGGCCAGTATAGAATTACGACTGCATTTTATATAAATAATTCTGGTAGGAAACCTGGACTAAAATCATTCTAATGACTTTGATACAAGTGCACAGTTGGTCTATGAACTTGCAGCCATTGCAAAGAATAATCACATTAATCTGAACACTATTCCAGTGGCAGCTGACAACAAAATGAACACCAAACTAGTCAGCTCTGGTCTCTCCTGCTTATTTAACCAATGTTCCTGCTGCACTTAATATTATCACTGTAAAATCCAGAGAGAACCCTTCTCCTTAAATATAGTCTGCAAACAAAGTCGTACACTGCATTCTCAGAAACAGTCACACACTATTAAAACAGAAGAAGCAAATTATAAACAAGAGCTTAGAATAAAGGTGAAAAACACAGACACCTTCAGAACACTGAACATGATTACAGCAAGTGCCATCATTCGCTTTCTCTTTGAACTGATGTTAACAAGTAAAGCATTTTACTTGTCTTTGTTTACCAGGAGAACATAAATACTGCATAAAACTACATCTTCTTGCCAACTAAGCTTTGTCTGCAGGATGGCAGCTTGTTCTAACTATGCTTACACTTTCAAAGAGTTGAAAGCTCAGTGGCTGAGCAGGAACAATGTGGGATGCTATATACATGTGAAATGCATTCTTCATTAAATAAGTACTTGAGAAACCTTAAATGTCTCAGCCAGAGATTGCCCAAAGGTCTGCACTGCTCAGCAGGATCTATCTCCAACAAGTATTTCATGAAACACCTGAATTGGGAGCCTAGATCCTAGCCTAAATAGAGGCTTCCTAAGGGATTTAGAGCCAGCTTTCCTAGGAAGAGGATCATACAAGCACTCAGGTCTTTCTGAGGTGCCAATGCACTACTAGACAATCCAATTCAGTGTGTTCTGGCTTCCCTAATTTTTCCCAGAGAAGCCCCTCTTCCTCGTGTACTGAGCAGCTGCCCAGAGCTCTGCAGGCTCCCTTCAAGGAGCCAGCTGCCCCATGCTTTGATGCACTAACACCAAAGCTGCTGGGATCCTGGTGAAGCCTTCCTGTCACGGGTACAGCATTGCCAGGCAGGGCTCTGTGAACACCTAGAGTGCCTACGAGCTTCACAGGGCCACCCAGCCACTTTGGAATAATTTTATACACAAGAGCTTCAGGATGGATCTGAACAGCAGCTCAGCTACAGCACTAAGTGGGCTCCTCATGGATATTCTTGCAGAGCAAATATTGAGTGACATCAGGGGATGCAGGCTCTTGCAGTGTTGTGTGCTATTTTGTGAGGATAGAAAAAAAGCCCTGTCCTTAGCTTCCCAGGAGGCAAGCACAGGGGGCTTTGGCCAATTCAGCATAAGCTGATCTAAACTCAGTTGTTTCAGTCTGCCTATGATGGGCTGGTTCTGCCTCCAGAGCTGCAAGCTGGCTGGAGACCTGTTATTAGGACCTATGGATTGAGAGGAAGGAGGAACAGTTTCCACTGGGTTTGTGCAAAAATGGAGCTGGGCTTAGGAAAGAAATTATATCAAAATATGTCTTTCAATCAACCCAAGGATGAAATGACCTGAGTGTGTTTGCCTTGCTTGAACAACCCAATTCTGATTTCCCACTTTACCTGGAAGCAAAACAAAAAACTGATACGCCTGAGCATGGCTACTCTAGCTAATACAAACTGGGCTGTACTCCACAGACTGCTGGATGAAAAATTAGCATCAAGTACCACCATGCAGTGTGTAACATCTGGAAAAAAAATATAGAGCCATCTTCATTATTTTTTAGAGGAGAAAACTGTAAATTGTGGAAGGTATAAGAGGAAATTCTAACAGACTGTACATTGTTGGGGACTCTATTTCCAGCTGTGGCAAACCTGATAATAAAGCACACTATCACCTCGAAGTTCAGACGTCAGCAGAAACAAGGCAGCCCCCATGGAGAGCTTCCATGCAATATGGGCTTTCAAAATGGCAGCTCCTCACAGGTAAGAAGCAGTGTGGATTCTTTGGAGAAAGTCTGAAAACATTTAAAGGATCAAAGTATAGCCTTGAGTAAGATATTCCTTTTTTTGTACCTTTGGGGGACATTTTCCTTGTTTTGTGCATTAAATAAAAGAGAGTGAAGATGCTTTACTTATAATAACATCCTCCATAAGCATATATTCTTAGGAGAATAAAACGACGATGATTAGACAGCAAAAACAAAGCAGACAGGAGCAATTCTAGGGACAAAATGTTCCTGACTGGCTGTGGAGAAAAAAAAAAAAATCAAGAGCTGCGAAACAGCAGCCCCTGTTATTTGCAAACACGTACCAAGGAGGCTGAGAATAGATCCAATGACAGCTGCAGCCTAATTGATAGGAGACTCGCCTAACAGGTTGTCAGACTGCTGCGTGGCTTCCGTCCAGGCCACGTTGCTGGAGGCGCAATGTTAGAAATACTGACAAATGTTTACTAAAAATAAATAAAAAAATATTCCAGGGCAAAGGGAAATATGGCTCCAAGTGACTACTTGCAAAATTGCGTTAGATCTCTAGGAAAGAGGAAAGTAAGCGGCAAAACGTGTGAGAGTCCCCCCAGGGCCTGCAGGACAGACGCAGGCAGCCTGCCAAGGCACTCCAGGATTGTGCTGCCTGTCAGGAGCGTTGGCTCTGGGTGTGCTGAGAGCAGCTCTCCACAGAGGCAACAAAAATAACCACCAGATCAGCAAAGAGCACAATCAAGAGAGCTGACTAGCTGCAAAAGAAAATTATATTAGATGTATAGAGATGGATCTGTTTAATGGTAGGAAGGCAACCAGAGGGGCAAGACTTTGAGCTCTTTTCTTACCGGGAAAAGGAGGCATGGTTTCCTTGGCCCATAGGGATGGGAAGAACTATGAGAGAGCTGAAAGTGGCTTAGGTACAGCCCTCAGCTCACCTAAGGCAACACGCTCACAGCCAGTCACATTTGGGAGTCTTTGAATGCATTCAGCTACATGCTAGGACAGAAAGCTTGAAAGAATCCTTGGTCTTGAGCTCCCGAGGCAGCAAGGCATCCAAGCAAGCTGCAGAGCAGAGAGGTGAACAAGACAAAGCTAAAGCAGAAGGAGCGGGGGGGAAGTGAGAAGCCATATGGATGAAAGCCTGTTAGGACTGTGAAGGCTGCTCTCTTTGAAGGAGATCCAACCTTGGTAATGCTGAGACTATGTGGGAGGGAAACAATCTTCTGAAGGTAACACCTAACATTTTAAGCGGCACCTAGGGCAGGAATATTACTGTGCCAGTGTGCAAACAGGAACCCTGGACATGAGTACACAGTCCCTCTGGATTTACTAGGACTACTAATCAGACAAGTAGTCGATGCCTGAAGAGAGCCCTTCCACAACAAGGGGAACAGAACCAAGAAAAACAGCACTGGCTGAGTTCTCCATCTTTCCTCGTTGTCTTGAGATTAGTGCAAGACAACGCACTCGCAATCTTGGGATTGCCACTTCTCTGTTAATCTCTGGTTACTAGTGAAGAAGATCAGCAAATTAACCCATCCAGAATTCATTCCCAATAAATACTTCATTAATTTCTATAGAAAGGAACTTGAGAACAAGCACTTTCTTTACTTGGTCATACCCTGATACTCATTTCTGTCTCTGAGAATGTCCAAAAACGTTGTGAAATACCCATAAACAATGGTATGCAGAACTAACCAAGTAGTTTGACATCACAAACTCATAAACCTCCCTGTCTTCACACACCGCAAAAGAAAGGTGAAATGCAGCAAGGAATCATTTGCTGCCCTCTCCTTCATGGAAAAGTGACATTAGGTCTTTATGATCCCTGAATAAAACTCAGAGGGCACTGAGTTTTTCCACCGCAACATACAGAGATCTAACAGAGGGCTACCAAGAAAATTAGTGGAGAAGCCATATGGCTAACAGCTTTCTAGGGTACATTTAATATATGCTCCTCAGCACCGAGCAAATCCCTAGGTAGCTAAGAAGAACAAGAAAATCACTCACAAGTCAGGACAGTCTGGATGAGTGCAGTTCACTGCAGCCAGGGATGCTGCTACGTGACAGTGAGGCACTGTCAGAAATGGGTTTCAGAGCTAGGTTTCTGCAGAAATCTGAAATCCCAGCCTCCTCATCACAACCTCCCCCTGACGAGCAACTGTTGGGAGACCTTTCTCCTTCATGAGGTGAGTTCAGCAACACGGTTTCCAGTATGGAAAACAGGGAATAACAAACAAGAAACTCAGAACAAGAATAACGAAACAAGAAGTTACTAATAAATGGAACCAAAATTCTCAAGAGGTTTGTGCTTGGTGGATGCCTGTGTACATATAAATACCCAGTTTATACATGCTGACAGATCAGAAGACTGTCTGATAATTACAGGAGGAGGTGAGCCTACTTGCAAGCTTTACAACCAAATCACCTCTGGACTGTGCACATTCTGAGAGTATCAAATTAAGAAAATTAAATCACACAAAACTCTGTTACATTTTCACAGCCCCAGATCTGGCTTAATCTGTTAGTTACCCCTTCTGCTGTTAACTGTAATGAAAACCCAGTCCCTCAGCCATGGGGAGTGTAAAGTCCTGTGGAAGGTTCACCTTCTGCTTCATAAGGCCCAGTACTCAGCACAGCCCAAGGTGCTGTGCAGGAGAAAAGGCTGTAGACAGAACCACTATTTTGTATTGTTTATGAAATAGGCTCCCTGAAGAGTATCCTTGCATCACATTACTGCAAGAATGGTATTACAGCTTTTGCTGGAAACCAAGCATCTCAATTTTTCACACGGATTTGGTTTTACCCCTTTATAAAAGCCCCCGACTTGGACTGGGTGAAATTTGTAAGCATGATCCCCTTTTTGACTTAACAGAAACAAGATTGAGCTCTATAATAAGCTTTTATTTAAGGCAGACAGGGCCTTTTGTACTGTGTTTTTGTAACTTCACTAGACCTTAGAAAGCATTAACCTGTTTTGAATTCGCAACACTACTCCTTAAATAGTGGACTCTCACCCCAGAGACTAAGGATGCTGGAACACTGACCTCCCACATCCAGGGATTTTGATCATGAGTTTGCATCCCAGAACTGCAGGTCAGGTTTAGATCTCAGCTCAGTATATGAGCACATAGTGGGAGTGAGGAGTTATTTTCTAGGGCACATGAGTCAAATGCTCCATGCTGATAGAGAAAATGGTATGGTTACTGAATGTAAAGGGGTTGCTGCTTCTTTACAGCCAGCCCACTTCAACAGAAACCTCTGTAGGAAACAACGTGGAATCACTTTCTCACTGAGAAAACCACTGAAAGATCTTGTTTATTGACAGGGAGCAAGAGATGCGAGATAGCAGAGCACAGGAATATGCAAATACAGTTTGGGGTTTTACCATAAAAACATCTTTCTGCTTTTAAATGGAGCAAACTGTAGTTAGTCCATTTCCCCAGACAGCACCGTCAGAAGTTCTGAAATGCCATTAATTATTCACAAATAGCATCTGTGTCATCCCAAGAAGCCCATCTAGCCACAGTGCTCAAAATTCAAAAAAGGGCTGCACATGTCAGAAGGGGATCCAAAACCCCACACACCAAGCTGCCAGAGCAAAGATATGCACATTTGAAGCTTCATCCCTTATTGGAGCATAAATCCTGGGCAAAAGCTGCAGGAATCTTCAGCAGGGCTTCAACACCCCAAGTGACACAGCCATCTTCTGCAGTTTCTTTGAACTTTCAGGCACTCGCCTGGGCTCCTGCTATGCTGCAACCAACCAGCATTTGATTCACCTTTCAGGTAAAGAAAAGCATTTCCTACTCTGCTTTCAGTAGTATGGTTTATAATTCATTTATAACTCAGGTGATTTGAGTTCCAGCGACCATTCTTCAAGGCTGACACACAGCAGGCACTGGGACCACAGGTCAAGGCCATTTGCTGACCGTTCCTGATGCTCTCCCACACAGCAACAGGATTGCTCAAGAACATCCTCTTTGCAATTTGAGAACTGCAATCACCAACCATGTTCCTTTAGCAGGTTCACACTTTCCTTCTGCTACGGCAGTAAAACTCATCTCTGTGGGATACTATCCAGGACAAAACTGTGCAAAGAACTCCCCAGAGACACAGTGCCTTACAGCCCTGCTGTCCATGCCAAATGTATTTCCAGCATTAAAACCAAATCCCAGCACAGACAACAAGAGCAACAAAAAACCCAACTCCCTACTCTAAACACCCTACACAGCCCCCTGTAGCCCAAGTGACTGTTGTTGGGAGGTAACAGATGATACAATTAACTATTCACAACAGACAATGATTTCAGGCACTATCTGAAGGTACATGGAGGAAGGGCAAAAACATTATACAGCAGAGCACTGCTGCCGTATCCTACAAGATCATTAGCACAGCATTCTACGCTTGTCCTTTAGCAGTTTTAGGATCAATTCCTCAGGTTTTACTAAAGCAAACAGACCACAAAACTAAGCCCACATCAAATCCTTACTCACTATCATAAACATTTCCAGGCACACACACTTTCTCCCAACCAAAAAGGAAGAAGCCCTGTACTACCAATGATACCCTAACCAGCAAACCACCCTCTCTACGCACCACTGCAGTGGCCTCAAAGAAGGCAATGGGCAATGCTGGATCAGAGCCTTTCTTCATTCTTCTACAGTCCTGTATGCAATGACTGAAAGTTGTATATTGTCCATCAATGTTTTGGCACTCACTGCAGAGCTGGAGTCAAACCGATTTTGTTTGGCTGCTGTTCACCACTCCCCAATTAGTGGTTTTCTTAATCATGTGAATAACAGTTGTTTTGTCAAGGAACACTTTTTAATCGCTATCAATTCAAATAAAGACTTTGCTAATCCTCCAAACTATGCAAAACAGGCAGGTCACAACTGTTTCAGGGGAATCTTTTAGACTTAATGTTATCAGAAAGGATGCTTTACCTGAATTGTTGGTATTAGAACTTTTACTGTTTAAAATGTTCAGCAAGGGACTGTCTTGCTCACAAGTGCTGCAACACCAGAGATTACAGGCTGGTTGATAAAGTTCAAGTGCCACAGAGGAAGATTAAGTATATATACTAAACATAATTTGTACAGTTTTGGTCCTATAAGGCACACCTAATAGCCCAGTAACGATCAAGTTGTCACTATTATTATTTACTGAAAGCAAAACTGTGTCATGGTACAAAGGGAATAAGATCTACTCCTTGCCCCAGTAAGTTACAAAGATTCAATCACTTGGCTTCACTGAAGAACTCAGAGGGGCTAATGAACAAGTGAGTGACACTTGCTGTAGACCATGTATGAACACATTCAGTGGCAGAGAGGTGCCTTGGAAAATTGTAAGGCTGTAAAAACAGAGATGTAACCTTCAATAAACATTAATCCTAACCTGAGTTAGACTTAACCTGACAGTAAGTACCAAGCACTAACAATACAAGAGGCCTGAAGCTGTGAGAAGACAGACGAGCCCTTGCCAGTCTGCCTGGTCCAGCTTCCTGGTTTTAAACTCCACCCCTGCAAGCCTTTGCGATGGCCCAGGCTGACTGACTTTGGGAGCAGTGCTCATGGCTTAGGCAGATATTAGATTGCGGGTGAAGAGTAGTAATGTCCACAACCACCTAGTTCCCAACAGGATCACCAGCCTTTGCTCTTGCTTGGCCCTATTTCATCAGGATCATTGTGTAAAGGAACAGCGTAGAGGGTTAGCAAAGGAAAGACAACCAAGAAATTCAGGTCCCTTCTGCATGACCTCAGCAACATTCTCTGCCCTGCATGTGTTTTAGCTCTTCGTTGGTAAGCAAGGGCCAGCCTGAAGGAGAAAGTGCTGTGTGATAACCCAGTGAGCAGACTGTCATTCTGAAGGTGTCCCACGGATGGGAACACATTGTAACAAACCCATTTTAACATACCACGTTTAATTTTGTTTCGAATGTCTATGTTTCTTACTGTCTAGCACAACAATATGACTACGGGTCACCCCTTTACCACATGGATATATTCCAGCATTCTACACTACAGTAGTAACTTGCTGTGTATAGTATGACAATTATGACTAAGTTTCCCAGAAAAATTCCCAAAGAACAAAAACTTGTTAATTATTGAAATTATTTTCTCCAAGTGTGTCAATTCACTTAATCCTGTGTACGACTCAGCAAGCTTTAATCCTACTGCATATTTCCAATTCAGTAATACCACCCTTTTAGCTACTGCATTTGCTCTTAATAGAAATTTTCCCTTGTGGCTCATTTATATTCAAGAGACTATTCAGGTCACCCAGTGCAAATATTTTTGGATCATTGGCGATGTCATTGTCCAGAATCATATTCACTCTATTTCCTCCATTCCCAGAATGAATTTACTAGGTGTGGGATGCTGGGAAAAAAGCTCTTGTTCTCATTCATTTCATATTTAACTGAAGAAGCAAAAGAGCAAATAAATGAAGTCTGATTTGCATTAAATCATGCATTCTGTACCTTCGTGTTGAACAAGAACACAGAGATTCTTTGAGTTCTTGCATGTCTATTTTCTATATTTAATTCATCTCCTTGTCACCTTCTGTTGAATTAAGGGAATGATACAGTAAGTTATCAATAACTTAACACCTTCCGTTTCATCTGGCTACTAACCCCACCCTAACAACACTGCCTTCCTTCTAGCTGGAGATGCAGCATTTGTCTCTCAGTACTCACAGTCCGTAACAACCAAATGCAATCTAACCTGTTGAAAAACCCACAGAAAGAGGGAAAGCAGGGAAGCACATCCTCCCTTGCTGGCTTCCCAGCGGAGAGCAGCACTGTATTTATATTTTGCAGCTCCTGCTTCAGAGGACATTGTGCTCCTTTGCTCCCTGGTGCACTTTGATCCCCAGGCTAAGCAGTGCCTTCTCAGCCACCTCCAAACTCTGCTGTAGAGATAGCCCCCGACAAGCCTGTCTCCTGGAACTGCCAAGTGACAGATCAAAGCCAGAAAATTGCCCTTGTTTCCAGTGCTGCTTCTGCAGTGAACACTTTGCGCTCTCCCCTCCAGGCACTCGGGAGGCCTCTCTGGCTCCTCCAAGTAAAACCTGGAGCCTCAAGTCCTGTGGGTGGGAGAGACAGCCCCAAACAGACCCCTAAAGGCCCAACAATCAGATGATGTGCCAAGTTACACGAAATTAGCTCCCTTGTTTCTCTTAGAAGAGACAAAAGAAATGAAAGCCGAGCTGGAAGCGAGGCTGGGTGTACCCCCTCTTCCTTATCCGGCCCCTTCTAGACATTATTTACAGCAGCACTGGAAGCGCTGGAGTCTGCCTTTTAGAGCTCACTGAAGGAGGCAGTGGGAACCTTTCCAGCGACTCTGGGGCCTTGCTGAAAATTGCTGAGGTTTGGTCTGTGCTCCTTTAAGGCTGCAGTGAGAGTATGAGCGGTGGGACACAAGCTAAACTGAAACTGCTGTTAAAGGAAGGGGTAGGGGGAAGGGACACGACACCAAACTAGCCTCAAAGTTGAGAAAATACTAATTTAAAAAAAAACAAAAACAACAAAGCAAAACAAAAAACAAACACCTTCCAAGCATTTTTTTCAACTTTAAAGAGCAGCTGCAGCTGGAGTGGTGCCCAAACTGTGCAGACTCACTCAGCAGATACAGGCTGAACATCACAATAACTTCGGGTATTGATGGTTTTAAGAGCTGGGGAGTTAGAAGATAGTCAGTGTTGCCTTTTCTAGCCCCTTAAACCTCAAGCTGCTGCAGAGGCCAAGGAATACCTACTGCCACAAGAGGCACAGGTTTAATCCTAGCACAGCCACCTGGGCCCTTCATCTTGCACAGACAGATAACTTGAAAATCCCGCAATCCATTGAGCATAGACTGTTCTGACACAGCATTAAAAATGGACTGGAATGGCTTTACAGCATTTTTCTAAGTGTGTCGATTTGCTATAGCACTCCCTGTCTCTCCATTTGTTTGTAACATGCTGGAGGAGATGGCTGCCATGTGGCAAATTTCTGTGACCTATCAGGATTAAAACAGCTGCATAAACATAAAATGACAGATCATCACAAACGCCTGCAATCTTCAGATAAAGGCAACACACAGAATAACAGAACTTGTTTAAATAACATGATTTTGATTTAAAAATGCAGCTTCTTTTCCCCTGACACTGCTACTCGGACAAACTTCATTCAAAGGCAATCTGTTTGTTGTGAGTCCGTGTCTGTCCATGCTTTTATTTAAAGAATACTTTGCTGTGCTTGAGTATCATGATTTCACATGTGCTGGATTAAAAGAGGGGTTGCCTGGTACCACTCTTACTCGGGTGTGAGGGAGAATCCTCAAAAATGGCCATGCAGGAGGAGCAGCACTGCAAGCCTCCAGCTAGCACAGCCTCCAGCGACAGACGGATTTCAGGGGCACGTTAATGAAATCACTCTGAGCAAGGATAGAATGCATGATGCTGTGCTGTCACCCAAAGCCTCCTAAACCCTAGTGAACCAGGTATCACTAGCACAAGTGTTGCTTGTGTGGGCTTCAGTGAAGAGTTTGATACATGTTTTCCTACTGCGGTCAGACAAACACGAATAGCATTTCCTGCATTATTTCCTCTGCTTGGAAGATGGTGTGGAAACTTCATCTGCTTTTTTCGGATTTGTAGGGAGAGAAACAAGGAGGTGAATATCGAGAGAGCTGGCAGAAGTGCAGCAAGAGGAAATAAAAGCAAGCCTAGAGAAAAGAAAGCAAAAGCAGTCTGAATGCCCCAAACTTGCACAGACAGTGGTCAGTAAACTGAATCAGGTACTGTGAGGAGGAGGGTTAAAACAGCTTTGTGTGGTTAACACATGCAGTGCAAGTCCCCAAAAGAAGAAAGTCTTCTCTGGGTGGCTTTATTTCCTGATTCCAAGGAAGCCAGCAGAGCTCAGCAGGATAGGGCAGCAAGGAAGCAAAGAGATTATTAGGAACTGAACAAAGCAGAAGGACAGGGGGTGAGGGGGTGGAAGAGAAGGATGTGGATGAGGAAGGGAGTGTTATTTTGTAGAGCAATACAGTACTTTGCTGGGTCACAGCCAGTCTCTGAATGTACCTTAGACTCCTCTTTCCAATCCTCTCGCAGCTGGATAGATAATTGCCTGACTCTAGAAATATATTAATCATTTTTATGTCTATGATCTCCAATGCCAGCACAAGGAGTGCTGTTAGACAAAGCTGTGTCTCACCATAGGCTACAAGCAGAGAACAGGACCCCCTTCCCCTCCTGCATCTGAGATCAGTCTCTAAGAAAAGCACAGGAAACATCAGGAATTCCCAAGGATCGATGGGGTAAGATCTTCCTATGGTTTCAGGCATATATATTGTATTCCCTCCCCAAGACTTTCATACGCAGCCTGATTTATTAGCCTTAGTCAGCATTCTGTCTTGTACACCTGCCAGAAAAGCACAGTGGGATGAAACATCTGGTAAATTTGCTCAAATTCTATTATGAAATATCTTCAAGTTTCAATGAAAAGTAAACAGGCCCTTAAAAAGTGCTTTGCTTTGCTGTCAGAAAACCCTGGCAATCAGCAGTAGGCATTAGTCCTCTTTTCAGGGCTGTCAAGGGAGAACAGCTCCCATTGTGAACCACTCTGGACCAGGCAGAAGATCATGTGTATCATTGCTAGTTCAGTGACATTTGACTTTTTCACCAGAGTCTGCTGTGGTGTTGCCATGCAGTGACATTTGCTTACACTTTCGGAGCACCTGGGGATGCAGGGAGCACATGGAACACAGCAGGCTTGTCTGCCCCTGCAAGGCAGGGTGCTGCAGAGCCTGAACTGACTCCAGACCTGGTGCAGCCTGACAACGTGCAGGCTCCAGCCTCCCCAGAGCTAGCCTGGGGATTTCTGACAGTACAGCACGGTGCCTTGCAGATGTCACCCAATGCAGACTGTGGTGATAAACAGGTACAGCCTGTCGGGCGACAGAAAAGAAAAGGAGATACTTAACAAATGTATTTCTCTGTGCTGGCTCCACACCTATGCAAATCCACTGGTCCAAAACTCCCACATTATCCTTCCATGTAGGGCAGAGGCCAGAGGCCATTATTCCAGTCTCTAAATTGGAACAACACCTATAGAGAACCTGCTCTTCGTTTCTGCAGGTGAGTTCCAGCCCTCCTCAATCACTTGGGCTGTTTGTGGAGAGAGGTGAATGTCCCCCACCAAAGGACTTTTCGGTGGTAGTTTAATTTCTATAGAGAATCATTCCTCTCTTATGGTCAGCAACTTTAATTAGTGGTTCTGCTGCAGGAAATGAATGTATTGGTGGATCAAACTACAGCACTTGACTGTATTGATCCACAGGGGATATTTTTTAATTGGTGAGGAGCCCTTATAGAGCCATCTGACTTTCCTACATACCTATGGCGCATGGTATATTTGAGACAGATTTAGCTACAAAAGGCCAAATCAAAAAGACAGTGAACACATTAGAGATCATTACAGGAACCAGGACTGCACTAAGAACTAGTCCACCTGCAGAGGAGCAGATGCATACATTCATGGCAGGTTGTGCACTGAATGATGGTATAGCAGAGAATATGCTTATCTGTGCAATCCACACAACACACTGCCTGCAGTCAACACATTCCTACGTGCGCTGGCATGAGCCATGTGAAACTGATTTTCCATTTATGCCAATTCTCATGTTACACCATGCCAGGGTGCTGGAGCTTGGACACTGAGTGAGGCAAATCCCTGCCACCCTCTTTGGCGCAGGGTAACTTCAGGACAACACAAAGTACTTGGAGTAAAACAAGATAAGACATAAAGGGAAAAAAACAAACCAATTAGAAGTGCCGTCGGAGCTGGAATTTCTCTGGGAATGTGTGATACAACTGGAGAAGGTTTAAAAGTGCTGCAGACAGTAACGTGGCTGCCAAAAAAGAAAGCAGCTGTCAGAGCAGGGAATTTTTTTGGGTCAGGGCTAGTCGTAAAGAAGATGACATTTTTCACAGTTCTCATTTAATCTGGGCAAAGAAGGCTGAGTGGGGAGAGGTAACAGAGACAGGAGCAGAGCTGCAGCCGCAGAAGATTAAAACATCTCAGAGTTGTGTTTAGAAACAGTCTGCAAAAGAGGCTTCTGGCAACAGAGAGAACTTCTGGACCAATCCAATAACAAGGCAGCAGTCTCAGTTTCAAGGGGCACTTCTGAGAAATCCTCTTGAACCTGCCAAGAAGAGGAAGTCAGTCAGTCCAGACCAGAACTGAGGGGGAGAGGACAGTCCTCTTCTGTTGCAGGCAGGAAAGAGAATGTAAACTACCATAGAAAACGAGACTGGAAGTGGAAAGGTGCAAGGAACCCATAGCTGGAGCTGAGTGAAAAAACAACACATGAAGCTACAAGACAATGCCTATCATTTGGAGAAGAGGCACAAGAATGTGAAGGAGCTCATTTGAACGGGATCACAGCATGGAAATCGCAGGAGTGCCAGAAATAGTGACTTCAGCAATGAAAGAACCACCACAGATACAAAGCAAATGGGTAAAAAACCCTCCCATTTACCGAGCAGGACCCTTCGCTAATCCCCACTGTGGGAGGATGTGAATTGTATGCTTGAATAAATAATGAACTGGGAAAGAAAGAATATGTGATAAATAGTACCATGGAGAAAAATACAGACTCCAGGGTAAAACACATGCCAAGGTCCTGGTCTCAACAGAGTGGACAGAGAGGAGCAGAGCAGCTGGGGATGCTGTGTGGGGCAGGCTAACTGCTGGGCTGGCAGAGCTCTGCCGGAAACCAGGGACAAAAGCAGGGAGGAGGAGGAGGGATGAGACAGATAACAAAGCCATTGCAGACTGTCTCTATGGGGAAGAGCCAGGACTGGAGAAACGTTGGTCAGCCAGGACATTAAATAGATGGAAAACTTTTACTTCTCCAGTGAAGTGTGTAACTAAAGTCACCACAATGATAACATAAGGTGGGATTAAAATATTGTCCATTTCACGTTCTAGTGAATTGTGTTTGGAATGAAGGTTTTTCCACTACACAAAAAAAAATAAATTCTCTTTTTCTATAAGAAAGTAATGTAGCATTTGCTGCGTCTGCCATCACACCACATTCAAATAATGTGTCCTGATCATCATGTTTGGAGGAGGCAGACAGTAGCTCCCTGCAAATCTGCAACATAGATAGAGAGCACTTTCAAAACGTTAAAATTACACAAAGGGTTATTGCCTTGCTCAAGATACCCTAATTCCCTTCTGCCAAGCGGTGCTAACAGAGCAGATCAGGCCCTTGTTCATTCTGATATGGCAAGGGACAGCTGCAATCACACTGCCCCAGGCACTCTGCAGGAGCCTCCCTCTCTCTGTACCTCTTCCTCACCTTTCTGCCCTGCTAGGAAGAAAAGGCCATGAAGTAAACTAGAAGAAAGTACAAGCTGTAAGAAGCCTCCCTGCCAGGACTGCCAGAATTCACCCTGATCCAATGGACCAGCAGAAATCCAACTTCTTCCAGGCTCAGAGACTCTGGGAAAGAGCAGCAGGGGTAAGGGTATGGACACAGGGTGGGTCGTGAATAACTGAGGGGTTTGTGAACTGTGGTATGGAACAGCTTTTTTTCTGTGACTCCCATCAATGTGGGAGCCACCTCCTCAACTCCAGTTGTCAGACTGGGCTCTTGCAACATCTTTTTTTGTTGCTTTCTCTAGCTGCTATCTCAACAGAACACTGTTTTCATTACTTTCCCTATAATTACAGTTTATTCTAATCAATAAAGTTAATGATGAATGATCAAGAAAATAGAGCAGAGAAGAGAGAAGAAAGCAGTTTTGTGCTCTGAGTGGGCTTTGGTCATCATTGGCAAGCTGTTTAGGAGCTCAGTCCCTCAGCCATCCCTCTCCACCCTCCAGTTCCCTTTGCCATCCTCATCTTGGGCAAGCCTCTGGTGTTGGGCTGCATGGGTAGTGACAAGGTAAGTGGGAGGCAGGGTAGAGAATGGAAGGGATAGCCAAGCTCCATATTTAATCTCCTCTGTTCCTTGTAAAGCTACCATTGCCTTGCTCTTCATCATTTTCCCCTTTTCTCCATGGCTTAGAAACAGCAAGATCTCAACAACAGGGGAAAAAAAATTATAATGCTTTAAGGGATGTAATCAATATAAATTAATGGATGTTTTTTTGCCCCAGGGAAGCACAGGCTCCACACTTCCTTCTGTCTTTTCTTGCAGCCCCCAGGCCTTTTGTCCTCTGGCAAAAGCTCCCCATTGAAGTGCATGGCATTTTCTGGGCACTATATCTTCAGTATATTCTTTTCAGCAGTGTAATTTTTTTGATAGTCACTTGAATAATCAGCAGTCAGTGGTAGAATACAGCATTGTACATTGACACCCCTAGCCCCCAGGAAGCAGCAGAAGATGAAGAGGGAAGCCTGCAGTTCTTACTGGCCTCATTTTCTTTCCTTGAGAACTAGCTCTTTCTTTCCTACATACAAGTATCCCACACAGTTAAGGCCAGCCCTAGTTATCTATAGCCAGCCCTTGTTCCCATCCCTAATATCACACAACTGGAGCACGGGGGCTGTTTAGCCCAGCAAGGGAATAACATGGGCTTCTAAAATTGTCCCAAAATGCGATGTTTGCACAACAGCCCTCTGTATTCCAAACCTGAGCATCTCTCTAGATGTGCCAGTACTTAAAAAGGCCTGTTGAAATTTTTCATTTGCAGGTCTGAGTTGATTTGTTAAATGTACCACAGGGCTAGTAAAGAAGCTGGCTGCTTTAGGTCCTACCCTTTCAATACCAGGATGCATTTTGTAAATAATTTAACATGACAGAAGAAATTAAGGAAGGAAACAGAGAACCAAGTCCGAAGGAAGGAAAGACTGTTCTTTTATCACAGCTGAAACCATTTACTTTTGTTACATGTACTTAGATTACTTCTTAAGTACCCAGCTTTTTTAATGTTAATTCAAGTTTGCTGTTTCTTGCTGACAGCCAGCCATATGCGGCCCCTGTTCTTTATAAACATTACACACAGTGCAAGATGATTATGTGGTTGCAGATAATGGGTTTTTCCTCTCCTGCAAAACTAAACTCTACCTGCCTGAACCATTGGCTTGCTGCCTCCTGTCCTCTCCTGCTCTGAATTTGCATCATCAGAGGCTGAGATGTAAAAGATTTTTCAGTGAGGAGGGCATCTTACTGGAGACTACTTCTGCTTCCCTGTAATTTCAGGCTGTTGTTTCATCCTGTCCTCTTCCAAGAGTACTGCTGTTTAACCAAAAGCTGAACTGAAAACCAGGAGAGGTGGTAATCTCACCTGACACCGTGCAATGGCTTTCAGAGGGCTTGTGGAAGTACTATCATCCTCCTTCAATCTTCCCTCCCTGGTAAGCAGGAGGACTCCTGAAGTCCTCAAAACCTGCTTAATTAGCTGCATTGTTGGGAAGTCTGCTGGTGGCCCACTGTGACAGCCTTGAAGAGAACAGAGTCACAAAAAGAAGCCATAGGGGCATTTTTAGCTTGGGAATTTGTGGGTTTGCATTTGGGCTCTGCAAACACATCAGAGGCCTGATCAGGAGAGAGACAAAAACTTCAGGCAAGACACTGCACACATACCAAGCAGAAGCTGACCCAGAAATCCCAGGCATGGGCTTAAGGCTGAAGCAGAGTGAAACAAGGCCAAATGGAAGCTCTCTCTTACCACAGTCAATAGGTGCACCCAAGCAGAGCATCTCAGGAAAGAGAGGGAGAAGAACAAGCAGGCTTTTCTGGGGGGGGAAAAAAAAATTCTACAAGCAAACTGTGGGTTTGCCATGAAGGAATCTGGGGGAGTAACCCAGATAATTACATTGCCCCTGTTGCATTCATAGGGGAGCCAACCTCTAGGAACAAGGCCTACCACATACCCCTAAAAGCAAGTGCTGTAGTTTAGCTTTAAACATGATCACAGTTTTCACTGAGAACAAGCACCACCAAGGGTCTGCGGCTTGCTGAAACCCTGCCAATCCTTCCGAAGTTGTTCCCTTTAGGTGCACAATGCACACCGAGCCTTCACTATTTCCCTTCTCTTAGGTTTTTTACCTGGCCTTGGAAAAGCCAGAAATGGACTGCAGCATTGTGTGATTCAGCAGATTTAGAAGAATAAAGGGCATCCAGTGAAGTAAAATACAGGGAAAATAGACACAAAAAGAAAAATTAAATGAATGCATGTGTAAGTAATAGATATGAAAGGTGTATGAGACAAGAAATAGGTGAACAAGTGCTGGAATAAAACTAAAAGAATAAAATCTGGCTAGGAAAGGCTGAAAGGAAGAGTAGAAAATATTTTCAAGGAATAAAGACAAATAAGAATTTTTCAAGTATATAAGAAGCAAAATGTCAGCAGGGCTCTAAGAGAGTGCTGGGGTTATTTAGTAAGAGATGAAAAAGATTGCAGAAAAATGAAATCTTTACCAAGTGTTCATAAGAAAGGATGTAGGACTGAAGCAGGAGAGAGAATTACTTTTTCCATGAGAGGGGGGAAAATGCTCAAAGAACTCCAGGTCACAAATAGAAGGAATAAATAAATTGCAGCTCTGCATAGTACAGACAGTCCCCCTGCCAATCACAGAGGAGGCAAGAAGGTCTCCTAAGAGTGAATTTTAAATATATTCTGTGAGAGCCAAGAACAGAAGAAAAATGGATTCCTATTATATTCATCCATTGCACTCATTTGTCCAACATGAAACAGAAATCTATACAACCTTCCAATCTTAGGTACTTTGAGAGCAGAGACCATCCTCAGGAAACTACAGTTATGTTATTTTAGTCCCTCTGATGCTGCAGGGGTCAGACAGGAAAGGACTGGATTTGTGTGTGCACACAACAGCTCCCATCCAGCCCTGCTTCATACCCCGAAGCTGCTGGGGGAACAACCACCCTCTGAATCCCTTTTCAGTGTCTGTAACTCAGGAAGGGATTTCTGGATGTTGCAAGGTGGACCCAGCTCACCTATGAGTCCAGTCAGTGGCTTGCCCTGGAAGCATTCACCAGATGAAGAATGAGCAGAGTTAAGCTGCAGACAGAAAACCACAAGTACAGCGTAGCATGTCTGAGACAGGAAAGGCTTCAGGAAAAAAGTTGCTGGGACTTCATAATCCAACTCTATCCACTGTTCTCATTCCTTTAATGGAAAAAAAGAAGTTGTTTTTTGGGGGTCTTTTGTTTTTGGTGTTTTTTTGTTGTTGTTGTTGTTTGTTTGTTTTGTTTTTAAATGTATTTAAGGACATGATATTGACATGGCACATAAGCACATGACAAGAGAAGGACCTCCTCACGTGGCCTCTCCTTGAGAGTTACGAAGTGCCATGGCTGATGTGCTTTGAACAAACCTCATCTGGATGCGTGTCCCAAAGGACAAACACTGCCAAATGGCTGTCAACAGTGTGCACTCTTTGAGCTGCCTAGCCCTTACCTTGTATTCAATTTCATACTTTATACTGAGCTTTGGAAAACTAAGTGTATAGGCACAGGGTTGGAATCAACATATTACAGCATCTTAGGGAACACTGAAGTCATAAATATTGTCAGATGCTGATCCTTTCTCCTTAAAGTGTTTTTGCTCAAACTTGGCTTTTCTCTCTGCCATCTCTCTATGCTTTCTGTTAGAACACAAGGTGACCTTTCCATGCTTAATTATCTGAACAAAATACACAGAACATTAATGCCAAAAATGCCCCTTGTGCATTCTACTACATTTGCAGATCTTTGAAATAATCTAACCTAATCTCTTCTTTTTCAGGTTAGGGTGAATGTAGTGTGAAATAACCAAACAAGTAAACAAGCAAAGGGAGGATGGACAAACTCTTGCTGACAAACACAGGCCAAGCGACAGAGTCTGTGTGTGCGTGCACAGGCAACTGCTCCCGGTGGAGTTTGACTCTGTTCTGAAACAGACACTTGATAGGGCTTTGCCTTTACATAGAAATGTTCATGCAAGTGTCTCAAGGCATCTTTCAAACAGTCACGTGCACCACAGTGTGGCAATCAGAAACTACCACGTATAATCACTTTACAGAAGAGTGAATTGATTCATATGGTCTGGATGATTTATCCTCCTTCATCACAAAAAAAATCAGTGAAGAAGCTGGGAGTACAACATGGAAAACACTACTCATGAGGCTCTAATTATCATCTTTACTCTGTGCTCTTCAGCCTTGCAGACTGACACCACCACACAGTGTGAATTCCCCTCTGTGCACTTGCGGAGGATGTGCTTCCTTCACCAGGAGCACACCTCTGCCTGAACACTGCTTGGAGCACACACTCATTGATGTATTTTTGCTAGCAGAGACTGCAGCCCCACCCACTCACCTCGCTACCTGTAATTTGTGGCACATCCAGCTGACCTCCGGTACTGGAACATCTCACCTGCTGCTCATGGGATGAGGCTGTTTCACATGACTGGCAGTTTAGCTGTGCTGGCACAGCGGAAAATGGGGCTCCAAATCCATTCTTGCAGGAAGAAGTGAAATTGCAAGTACCCTGAAGTCCAGTTGGGCACAACCATGCCACACTGGAACAGGAGAAACAGGAGCTACTAGCATGCCTTACCGATGGACTACTTGCAGAGCTCCCCCACAATCAGGTTCTGAGGGAGGTATGTGCCTTGGGCTAGATGAAGTGTTAGGTCACAGCTCAACATTTCATGCAGATCTCCAGGCAAAGGCCTTAGAAAACTCTTCAGTAGGCTGGAAGCACAGTAAAGCTCAGGCATACTTTGGAGGAGCTAAAGTGTGACAGAAAAAATGTTAAAACCCATTTCTATATGAAGAGGCACTTAAGTAGTTCAGCCAATTAGACAACTTGATTGGCTGACATTCCAAACACTATCATTTTGCACATAGGGTGCCTCATGCATGAATGAACTGAACATGGCATTTGAAGGCTTTGCTTTTTGTCAGTGCTTGTATGTTTCTCTGTAGAATAAGTAAGTTCATATTAATTTCCCTAGCATTTTGACTATAAATACTCAGGGCATCTAATAAATTAAATTACTATTTATTTAGTTACTGCTTGGTTATTTAGGAACTTAATACAAACATATGTAGTGACCTGAACTTGAATTACAGAATTCCTCATTTGCAGTTCAGCTGCCAAGATGGAATAGCTCAGCTTCTCTTCACAGTCCTCTAGCCTGGCACCCAAGTGGACACAGAAGCAATTGAGATCATTCAAATGGAGACACCCCCAGGGTGTCATATGCATTTAGAGAGAACAACTGAGAAATAAGAGGAAAACTTAATACAGGAGAAAAATGTCCCTTAGGCAAAAATTTCACTAGGCACTAGAGACTTGTGGGACAATCCCTTTCCTGCACAAATGACGCAGTCCAGTCTTCAGCTCCTTATTGTGCAAGCAGCCCCAGAAGCTTTTGTAAACCTGCCCTCTTTCCTGCACGCTAGAATTAAGATGCTGTAAATAAACAAATACTCTCTCTTGTCTTTCACCAAAATACTGCTAAGCATTTATACAAAATCCTTCACTAAAGTCACTCATGACACATTCAGACGTAAGCACTCCACATCTCTCTTTCCTGGACGACAAGAGGCATGGAAAGGACAGACCTAGATGTCTTGGGGTGACTTTATGATGTGTATCCCATATTACTGCTCTATTGCCCACCAATCTTTCTGTGCCTTTAAACTTTAGGAATTACTCTTAGAGTTTTGATGCTGAATTAAAAAAAATTAAGGTTGTCTTTTTATTTTTACGGCAAGCAAAGGTGTCTGGATTTACACAAATCTTAGCCATCTCACAGGGGAATGTAATCTAGCCTAAGTGAGGTACCCAAATCTCCAGGAGAGTTCTTGGGTACATTTCTGCACACACAGGTGTGCACAGACCTCCTCTATTTCTGCTCTGCAGTGTCTGGGTAGGAGCCTGACACAATTTGGACACCAGTTTGCAGCAGTTTGATCCAGTACACCTCACCCTACAGTAGCACGAGTTCTGGGAACTTCTGAGAGAGTGATGCACCAGCTAAGGGCTTAGCAACCCACATGAACCATAGCTTTCCTCTCTGATTGGAATAACAGTCTTGAAATAATTAATGGTTTCAGGAGAACATAATCATGCTCATTGACATATTCACTAGAGTGATGCAGCTCCTAAAAGTGATGATAAATCTCTTCGATCAACCAATTTCAGATTATCTACAGAGGTTTAAGAATAATTAGTCTGATTCACCTTTAAGTTGCTTCATTTCTAAGCTGATAGAAAAAATTGGCTTCAGTGCCACTACTGTCTTAGAGCTGGAACAAGGCAGAACCCTACTTTGCAATAAATCTGGAATAATACAGCATTTTGGGAGGACTGATATGGAAAAGCATCCAGCCAGTGGGGCCAGGATTTAAATGGTCCTTGTTTGGGTCTCCTGCTCTTTGAAGGGTCGGAATCTCACAGAATTGCAGAGGACTCCCAGAAACCACTTCCTGCCCTCCTGCATGGCAGGACCAGTGCACCTCCAACTCTCTCAACAGATGTTTGTCCAATCTGTTCAACAGTGCTCTAAGCAAGCCAAGGACTTGGTCCTTGACTTTATCTCAATCCCCAAGACAAGTGAGAAATCAGGCATGTTTTCTGTATATGTCAGAGAAATTAAAAACGCGATGGATTTTCATATCAGACTGTTGAGGACTAATTACAACAGTGTTTTCCAGCAAACCAGTGATTGTAGGCTAATTTTCTGTTATGAAACAGAAACCAGGGTTAATGAGGCTAATTGTGTCTACCAGTGTTCTGAACAACAAGGAAGCCAACTCAATTTTGAAGCGAGTTCTTTGTCAGGAACAAATTGAGGAAAATTGCTACAGTTGTACCAGCGTTTCCTAAAATTGCTTAGTACCATGCTTGGGAAACCAACACTGCAGAACACAAGCTAGTGGCACAGAAATGAAGCTTATTAGACAGTAAGTATATTGAGTTCCAAATGCGTGGCTGCGTGACATACTGTGATGGTTGAGCTGTTGAAAGCAGTGCAACAGGGAGTCAATAATAGAGTGAGTGACCCTCATTCCCGCTCTACTGAGGTACTACAAAGAGAAATCAAGGTATGTAGCAATATCTGTCGGAAAAACAAAATATTCAAGTTCTGTGTCTCATCTGTGACTGATTCATTCATTACACAAGCTGGACTAGTTAAAAATGAATGCATTCCCTGCAAAGCAAAATTCACCAGCAGAAGTCCTTCGGGAGAAAAAAAAAACAGTTTAGCCTCTCTTGCTATGAGCTGATAATTGTATTAATTACTCAGAAGAACTAAATGACTTCAGTGACAAAAGACATAAACAGTATATACAGCATTGTACAAGCAGCTGCTGCTGGGGAAACTTCCTCGAATGCACCTCAGCATTCGTGCCCCTGCTATTCCCTTCCCAGGCACTGCTGAGTCCCCAGCCAGGCCAGCCAGCAATGCTTTGAGTTTGTGATGTAACCAACTGGAACTAAAACGCAGCCACAGTCATTTGCCCTCCACACTGGTGCCCAAATCAAGCCAGTGTGTGCTAGAAAGAGTATGAAGGCTTTCAGCTACAAAACACACAGGCACAATGTCTGCAATTTGACCTTACTGCAAAATTCAGGCTGTCTCGCTCCTCTGTGTGCCCAAGGCAGAAGCATCCTGGGACTTACAGGGGAGCCTTACTCTGCTGCAGGGGAGCTTGTGTGGGAGAGATCTAAAGAAAATCCACATCCATACATATGGCTGTGCAAAGAGGAGCTCCTTAGGATGACAGTGCGTAATAAAAAATTATAGCACGCCAGACAGCAAGGACAAAAACCAGGAAAACAGGCAAGTGGAAGAGGTCCTGTGGGGAAAATTGTGGACCTAAGGAAGGAAAAGAATTAATGTTATAATACATCAACCTAAGAGAGAATAAAAAAACATATGGAAGAAAGGGAGAATCTTAAAGATTAAGCACAAGCAAGGAGACATAGTAGTTAAAAAAGGAAACAAAAATGAGCATAACATTAAGGTCAGTAAAGGTCACCAGATCTTTGGCCTACACTTCCTAACCAAAAATCAATTCTAATTCTAGGGAAAGGTGGCAAGAGGAAGCAAAGAGAGTCTCAAGACAGGAGTGGGGAGCACCTGGCTGAGATCTCGACTTTTATAGTGCAAAACCCATCTGATGTCTTCCAGTTTAAATTTACAGCCAGCAGCTACCCAGCTCCAGTGGCTTCCTGGTCTGGGGCCTTTTGCAGTCTGTAATGTGTTCCCTGCAATCGAAGCTTTCCTTTAGAAAAACGATGTCTGCAGCCCTTCTGGTTTGCCAAGATATAGCCTTCACTATGTAAATCAGTGCTCTGCTGCCTTGTTGAATCTGCAGCCTGAGGTATGAACACCTCCCATTCATCTTAGTGGGATGTTAACCTCAAAGCCTCATTGGGACTCTCCAAATGTTAACACTATATTAAACAAGTTGTTTAACATACAAATGCTGGGTTTAAGTCGCTCACATTTCTACAGCATTTGCATAGGAGAACTGGATTTGACTTTGATTTTGCATCTGAAAAATAGAACAAAACAAATACCTGAATTTCCAATCATTCAAATGACTGCAAATCAGCTATATTTTGGTTTAGAGGTGCAGGGAGGGGCTTAGGCTGAATGACTGCTGTTTTCCCTATTTATCATCTCCAGGTAGGTGAGTGATTCTTCTGTTTGCTTCCAGAACTTCAATTCCCTCTCCTAAAGCTGGTGTTCATACCCTTTGGGTTTACAAACCTTTCGATTCACTTTTCTGCACCAGCTTCTACACTCTTTATTCACGCTTTGGGCTCTTCAGAAGACCTCAGCAAGGACATGGAAAGAAGAGCTCAATGATGAGGCACCACAGGACCATCAGGAAGCATCGGGTGCCCTTTGCTCTCACTGTGCAGCTGCATGGGCAGAGACAGACCCAGCACTGGAGCGAGGACAACGCTCCATCTCACAGTGCCCACAAGGGGTGAAAAACAGGTTTCTAGAAGTGGCTGGCAGCTACAAATGCTGTGTGTTCAGGTCTCAAGAGGAATCACTTCAAAGTTTGGAAATTGCCAATTTCCATCCTGAAAAACCTTTGAAAGCCTTGCAGTTAAGCAGCCAACACCTCTGGTCTCCAAGTTCCCCATTAGCTCCAGGAAATTGTAGGTAAGAGCCTTAATCAGAAGCCACAGTCAAGCCCCCACACTTTGGCCTCGAATAAAGACTTCAGTACTGGGCTTACTACTAAAAGTGAATGCACATCCCTCAAAAAATAGATCAAAAGACAAATGAAATTGCCTGCTCAGATAAAGCCCTTTTCAAAAAGTTACAAGGGGGAGGGGGTGCCATGCGAGAGGATGTAAAGAAATGTCTGTTGAAAGATAAAATAAGCAAGATACTGTGATGAAGAAAGTGAACAATGAAACAGAATCCAGTACAGAGAGATCAAGTGAAAGAAAACCACATTACTATTTACAGTAAAGATCACTCATCTAACATGTATAATTAGAAATTCACACACAAAGATAAAAGTGACCAGTGAATGCTGTTGTAATCAAAAATAATACAGCATTGTATATATTTTTAAAAAAACCTAACACTCGCCAAAAATAGGAATAATGGGTCTCATTAATAAGAGTCTTCACCCGAACTAAACAAGTTCCCTTTATTCACATTGCAATTTTCCCTAGCCTGCCAAAAGAAACCCTCACGATAAGGCGTCACAGTGCAGCCCCCCCGCCCCACACATCTGTGCCTCGATGAAGTTCAGTTGCAGACAGGACAGTGACACCCAAAGAAACCCATTCACGTGTCAAAGACCTCCATTTTCACGTGAGTTTGCGTTGCTTGGGCTATATGTGAAAGTACAGCACAGCGCTTGGACTTCTCTGTGTGCCGAACAATGGCTCACAACACTTCAGCACTCAGTGCACACACCTATCTTTGGCTGAAACACAAATGGTCAGTGAACATGTGGGACAACACAGTGGAAAACCCTGAAGGGCAAGGGGTACTGAGAGAAGGTAACAATATATCAGGACAATTTGGAAGGCTTAAAATATCTGCTTAGGGAAGTGTCTTTTTTTTTCTTTAAAAAGGAAAATGGAACAAAATTAAAGCCAAACAAACAAAACCACAAACAAACAAAAACCCAAAAGAAAACAAAAAACCCACAGAGAAAAAAAAAAAACACTTAAGACCCCAAAAGAAGCAACAAAAAAACCCCAAACATCTTCTAGTAATGGAAGCAAGTGCTTTTCTCTTGGTTTCCTGGAATTTTCATAGTAGTCTGTTATTATTTGCATGCCAGTACCCCAAGCAGACACAAGTCAGAGGGAGTTGCTATTTGGAACTTGTAATTGGGTAGAGAATCAGACTTCCATGCAGGTGACAGGCAAGAGGGTTTGTAACTAGACAGAGTCCCATAAGACTCACCAAAAACTCAGCCATGAAAGCGAGCAAATCTGCAAAAGGGGACATGATCAGGTTGCAGCTATATTATCACAGCCCTAGAAGATTACAACTGGCCATGCTATTTACTATTCTTTCCAAATCTGATAATGTACTAACAGTACCTTGTACTTAACAAGGTACTCCCAAGGGCATCCACGACTGCTGACATTGCACCACTCAATCTCTGCCTAGTGAAATCATGCTGGAAAGGCCATAACCTACTGAGCTGGGCTGCTTCTGGTCTCCCTGGGCTGTAAGCCTGCCAGAAACAGTGTGACCTGGAAACCTGTCACTGAGCAACTGCCAGCTCTTCCTGTTGTGTTACAAAGGACAATAAATATTGTTACGTGGCCCGAGATTTATCCTCATTATGTCTCTTAGGTGCCATTATATGCCACATGGAAAAACAGTCGTCAAGAAAAAGGATGGAAAAAGAAGATGAGATCAAATACCTCATCTATGGATTTTAATTTTACTTTACTCCCTATGCAGGGTGGGTGTGTTTGGTTTGGGTTTTTTTTTTTAACATAAGCAGCCAAATGTTCTGCAGATTCATCTGTGGGGCAAAGAGAGATCTCACTGGTCAGCACCTCTGAAAAGCTAAGTTAATAAGCTAGGTCGTGTCCTACAGATTTAATATTTTAGACTTATTAGCAAAGAAAAAAATGTCAACAAATCTCTTCATCGTTGTCATCTACATCTTTATCTTTTTCTTAAGTCACCAGTACTTTTAATATACACTTTTTTTTCCTACTCTCCCAAAGCGGTAAAGTAATAATTACATAACTAGTGCAAATGAGAGACAAACATAAGACAGGAACAGAAGTCTAAAACTCTCAAAATATTATATTTTATATTATTTGTCTAATTGAATATATACTACACCCCAGGCACTCTCATTATTATTATTCACCAGCAGCCAGCCCAGCAAATATTCACTGAATTCACACCTTTAAAAAAAAACCAGAGAGAGAGGAGAGACACAGACAGATGGAACACATCAGTAAGTCAGGAAAACAGCTATCTAATCTTGAGTCAAACATTTTTACAGGAAACAAAACATAATTTCTTATTTTCCAAAACAATTTACAACATACTAGCAATTATCAGAAAACCTTCCTGCACAATAAACCTTTATTACCATTTTCTTCACCTCTGAAAGTCTGCAAGAAACCTGTGGTAGAGAAATGGTAAGGATGGAGAACGATAAACAACATATGAAGAAGGGCATGGCAGTTTATGTGCTCTCCTAATGAAAACAAGCTACAGAATTGAGTAGCAAACACCTGAAGTTGCATATATGCTCCAAGAAATATCACAGAATCCAGATAGCAACATCTGAAGAGAGTGGAACTTTCTTACTGAAGTCAACAATACTTTCACCACTGACATCAGCAGGAAGACTGGGGCCAATAAATTACCACAGATGCTCCTGAGGGAAGCTGTCCTAACACTTGGCTGTAGCGGCTTGGACGAGCACTCTAAAAGAAGACCTTATTCTTCCAAGTAACCTGTCCTAAAATATCCAAAACAGTATTTTACTAGGACAGGGGAAAAAAAGCTCTAAGTCATTAAAATACCTATCTTCAAAGGACAAAAATAAGATTCCCCTCATGTTCTTCAGGCTAGAAAAAAAAAAATACATATATTTTAACAGAAAAATGTTGAAGCTACATTCACTGGTTAAAGTTTTTTGCCATCATGCTGAAACATCTCTCAATGTTGTTCTGAATTTACGTATACAACATGACTTTAAATCAGCATATGATCACTCACCAAAGATAGCAAGCACATTATCAAGATAAACCAAGTATGAAATACTATGGAGGGAAAAATATTTCAAAGACGACACAAACTGACCTAGTTTCACAGCCCGTTGTTCCAAATTATCAGGATTTCACCAACGATTGCATTTGTTTCATCTTGTCAGAATGACTTGCAGCTTATGAAGTGCACTGATCTACTGGTGAGAATTAATTGTAGAACCCAGTGACTTCTGTCAAAGTAATATACTTAGTTAAAACCTTTCTGTTGTATATCTTTGTTGGTGTCTCCAGAATTAAAATTCAAAGTTAGCAAAAGCAGAACTCCCTAGGAATCTCAAAGCATCAACTGAACGTAACAATTCTTTCTCATTTTGTATTCCACACTAAACCCAAGGTCAGTTAACAAAATATATTCTGTGAATAAAAGCATAATTATTGGTGTAATTTGCAGTGCAAATGAAAGAAAATCATTACTGCCTAATTAACAGTACATATGCCAAGAAATCAGTAAGAAAAATACTTAGAAATAAAATAATAGTAATTTTTAATTCTAGAAGCTTTTTATCTTCTGCTGTGAACAGAAACCTCAAGCCCTGTTTGTTGCCTAATTTGTTTTATAAATCATTCACTCCAAACTGTGGACATTTTCCATAGCAGACATTTAAATCTCAGGAAGGATTAGTGCACTAAAGAAGAGGAGCTTCATTAATCATTCTCTATTCCTTGAAGCCAATTTTTAACTATGGCTTCTTGATGAAGAAAACATTTTTTTCCTTCCAAATTTTGCATGAGAGCTTTCAATAAAAACTCCTCTAGGATATCTGAGACATTTCTAGAGATTTTTCCTTTTTTAAAAATCAGTACTTTTTAACAGAACACAAAATGGAGATATTCCATGAGCGTGGAGCTCTTGATGAAGGCAGAGCTGCACTTGTGTGTCAACAGACCACACAGTCATTGAGGGGGTCAACTTCCCAAATTAAGGCAATTCCAATCACTGGCTGTTTCAAAACAGAAAGAATAATAAACACAGCTGCAAAACTATGACACAAAAAGAATTACAGGATGTGGCCCTGTAGGCTCTCAGATAAAGAAATATGGTCTGCCCATAATTTTGTAGCAAAGATAGTGTACTCAGGGTAAAACAAATTTTGTCAAGTTACAGGACCTATCCCAAAAGTAACAAACTTCAGAAAAGAGCCTTCAAGTAAAGAAATATAGTTATGCAGCTGATTTATTTGACAACTTTTAAAAAATAGTATTCTCAGCAATTGTTCTAAGTATCAGAGAAGTTGTTTATATGTAGTGACATACAACTTTAAAATGAAGGTTCCCCAAACACGAAGTTCTACACTAAGCTGATCTAAATAAAGCCACAACTTAGAGAGAGTTATCACAACGATTAAGTTACAGTAGAACTGTGTCAGCAAACAGGTGTTATTGAAGGTAATTTATCCCCATCAGGGTACAAGTTAGTTAAGGCTTGCTTTCCTATCTCATGTCCTAGGGACTCCACTGACACTGAGCACCATGGGGACCTCAAACACTATTCCCATTCCCTCATGTAGGTAAATGTTTGGGATTTTTTTTTCTATTTTTAGGTTGCCCAAACACTTTCAAAAGCTTATAGGCAGAGTGAAGAAAACAGAGACAATAGAAAGCACAATATAACAGTTCTGAAACAAAACAAAGCCTGTTTAAAACCACCCACCCAACTTCACCGTAACAGATGTGACATGCCACAAAGCAAGGGGAGAGCACTGACTGAGGGACAGCAGATTGCAAACTGGTCTGAAGAGGCAATATTCCCTGGGTGAAACCACAGGGTGGCTGTGGGTCGTTAAAGCCTTGTCTAGAGCTACTGAACTCTTCAGAGGACAGACACAGCATTAGGAATAATTAACTGCATTAACATTCACTACACTGCCAAGCATTGTTCACCCGTTAGTAAAATGAACTTTGGGTTTTGCCTTGATTAGCCGCCACAATCAAGGAAAACATGTCTGAAATTTGCAGACAATTTTCATGCTTGAGGAGAGAGCACTGTCTTATTCTGCAGCACAAGTGCTGTATTATCCTTCACTTCCACAGAAGAAGATGTCAGTATGAGACACACTATATGTGACAATTTAAATGCGTGCCCTAGGGCTTAAATCAGCACAGTGCCAAAGTCTAGAGATACTCGCAATCACAGACAGACTGACCTCAACTGCAAGCTGCAGAAAATAGACTGCATTTCCCAAATTCTGAGCTGGACAAGGCCTCTTTATGAAAGGCCCTGGGAAGAAGCTCATTTCTTTTTTTAAATTGTCTGTCAACAACTACTCTAAAGCCTGAAAGTAAACAGAAAATTTCCTTGCCTAATTCCATTGGCTTTCTTTTAATAAAAATTATGTTGTTTAACACTTTTTCAGTTGTCTCCATTCAGACAAGGTATAATATGTGATAATGCACATTATGGTTTTTGAGTAGAGCAAGCACAGGAAGGGAACTCGAGCTTCTCCAAGGGACTTTGAGGAGTGGGGATGGATGGATGGAGATGTGTATTTTCCACAGAAATTAGAGCCACAATTACCACCTTGGAGTGGGGCGGGTGGAGCTCCCTGAGCAGCAGCAGCCCACCCCAGTGACTGATGCTCGCCCCTGCTGCAGCACAGACCCACTTTTCATGCTGGCTGTTCGCTTGGACTGCAGACTGCTTCTCTACCAGCACTGCTATTGCAGTTAGGTATGCAGTCTGGAGCAGCAGCATGATGTCTCCCAACACAGAAACAGTGCTATACTGATAGAAAAAATGGCCTTAAAGCGTCATCACAGCTTATTCTCCTCACACGAGCTCCTTAAGGGTGGGATCACCACACAAACACACAGTGTTATTAAGGGGGTACAAGCCTCTTCACACACTTACAGCTATGCAGTTACTGCAATATGCTCCAGCTATTCTTACTGAAGAACCAGGTGGTGTCTTTCCAAAGCAAAGCCTTCCTAACTCAGTCAGCCATCCATCTCACACTCTCAGATGGCTGTAATCAAATACTGCTCATTTTGCTTCACATTTAAAGAGAGCTTGGATAAACTCTTCGCTGTGTTCTCCTCACGTTTGCACTTGCCTGGACCTCCAAGAGCAGATCTGTACCCACCCATGTTATTTCTGTCAGAGGTGCCACATGGCTTCCAATGTGCCAGTGAATGTGTTGATATCTGAATCCCATGGCTATTCCCACTGTGGGCTCTCCCTCTGCTGCCATTTAACATGTATTTGCAGTGCCTACTAAGGAACATGATCTGGGGCCAGCAGAAGAAAACTTCTCATCATTAATCTGCTATTATCAGCTCTTCACGTATGAAATACGCACAACACAGGGAGCGACACTGGATAAGAGCTCTTTGCCTTAGAAACAACAAACAGCTCTGGATATAAAACACAAACACGCACAAATCTGTGCACGTTTCAACATAGATGAAATCCACTCAGAACTAACCATCAACCAGGTACTGGGGGGGTTGTAGATCAGAACTCACAGAGCCTTCTGGCAGCATTCTGCTTTCACAAACTCTCGAAGCTGTATCTCACACATGTGCCCATCTCACCAGACATTACAGGGATTGGCATGAAATTCTGCATTGTGCAGGTTCCTCCCACAAAAACTTCCACAATGGACCACACTGGATGGCTGTACAGCTACGTGAGCTGCTGGGGGCTGTGTCCTACACAGCACAGAGATGCTACGAAGCCGAAGCGCTCAGCACCTTCCAGGAGAGAGGCATTACCATTCCATCATTTTATGGCACTGCCGACAGACTTGGCCAGCTCCACGGGCAGGCGCACCAGCTACTCTGAGACAAACGGGCTGCCTGCACTGCATTCCTCCTGCTCTCGCCAGCCTCTGTCTATCATCTGTTTTCCATTTCAGCCCTTTACCTCCCATTCTTTTAATGTATCTGGAGGGTTGAAAAGTATCTGCTGGTTTCCTGGTCTCTGCTGCTGGAAGCAGAGTCGTTTTTGTTACTTGTTCCAGGGAGCAGGCCAGAAGCAGCCAGCCAGGGAGAGCATCAAGCCAAGAGGTGGAGTTTTAAGGGGTTCATGGGTTGTTTTTTAACTTCTTGTAATGTCTGCCTCCTGCCTTGAGATTTTCCAAGCATACCCAGAGCCACGGGGCCTGGCCATGACACGCACTCAAGGTTAGGCCACACGGTCACGGTCACAGGCTGCTGTGAATCACCGAGCTGGGAATCACTCCCTCCTTCCTGCATTCCCTGCTGCCCTGAATTCAGTCAAAAAATTTAATTGATTTTAATTAAAATAATGCAAACTCCTACATGATGGTCTCAATTTAGTCTAAGAATAGTTTACTTAGATTTACTCCGCTTCTGGCTAACTGACTAAAGCAAAATAAGCCATTTTTGTGCTAAAATCAGGGCTTAGGTTTAACTAACCCAGAGCTGGTTTGTCCTTCCAAATGTGTGCAATAACAAAGAGCATACGGAGGCATGCAGCAAGTATTAGCTCGGACTGTGAAACACAACATTAATCTGTCACCCCCTGACCCTGTGCTGCATTGCCAATATGTCAAACATCTTCACTCTGCTTAGCCCAAGCACATTTTGTGCACTGTGCTCTTTGTCAATAACCATTCAAATATTTCTCTGCCAGTAAAAGTCACAACATTTTCCTGCCCCCTCCAGCAGAGTTTCTTAGGTCTTCATGAAAATTTAAATGAAAAATATCGACAAGTTTCCGTTGTTTTTAAGCACACACAAAAAGCAACTCCATCTGCTCTTTCCGTTCTTTGAAAGGGAATGCAGTGCCTGCAGATTTTTAATTCCAACTTCAAGTCAGACTTGAAAAACTGAAAACTTGTTTTCATGTGGGTTTTAAGAGAACAACTTTAGAGCTTCTCAAGAACAGTTTAACTGAATTTCAGTAGTCCTACATGTGAACAATTTTGTGAAGAACTTTGGGATCCTACAGCAGAGGAAATGCTCTGCAAATGGACAGCATTAATCATTTGCACAATGCACACACCAACACAAAACTGACAGAAAATCTCTTATCTCTAAGGCAGGGCAATATCCACTTCTGAAGCACAGCTTGTCACAGCTACTCCTCAGCACACTCTACTGCCTCCTACCACAGTAAAAGAGGTAGCCTGGGCAGGAGGGCTGAGGTTAAGCTTCAGCATCTTTTGGCTGGAAAGTACGTATTTTAATATTAGTGAGCACAAGAGGCACAAGAGAAAGGAACCAGCATCCTTTGACACCTTTGCAGTGTGGAGAAGCATGGCAGCAAGGCCCTGGCGGGATCGAGCCTGGATCCCTGCATATGAAAACATCTCAACAAGCTACAGGGTGCAGAGGCATGAACCTCTGGACAGCGTATGAGTATTAGACATTTTAAATGGCAAATAAAGGAGGGGGAGTATGAAAATATGATCAGTTATTTGGGAAGAGGGTTTTTAATAAGCCTTTTGAGAATTTGGTGGTTTGGGGAAAGGAGAGGGAACGTCTCACCCTGTTTGGAAGTGCAATGAAAATCCTCATTCTCTATGCCTCTTCCACTTGTAGTCCCATGTTATTTCTGGAACATTTTTCCAGAAGTATTTGTCTTTATTCCTCTTCTAGACTCAGTCCCATGACAGATGTCTGCAAAGTTGTGCTGACTTTAGTGGGACACGGCAAAGGTGGGCGAGATGTGCTATTAGACTTTGCTGTGGGGCAAAGATTCTAGTGAATTGTTTGCTCTACTGACACTATATATAGTAATTTCTAAATCCATCACACAAGTCATTCTGTTCCACAAACAATTTGCAATTGCAGAGATTTTAATTTCTTGAGACCTTTAACACTGCTTGTAGAAGGACAGTTTCTTGAACTCTCTCAATACTTCCTGTTCTCAGTCTTGGAGTACATGGTATCGCTGACTTCAAAAAGGAGGGAATAAAGTAATGAGGGAAAAGCTACCAGTAATATTTCCCTGTCCCCTTGAGTTTTTATTCTAGCTCTCAACTCCAACATCCCATTTCTCTCAGAAAGTTTGTTTTTTTGTACCTTTTTCCCCAAATGGAAAGCATCTCACAGCAGCTCAAGTGGCTCTGCCCTGCACGCTGCCCTAGAGTTTCCGGCCTTGGAATAGCTTCCAACTAGCTGTGATTTATCTGGCTGGTCAGAGGTTACTGTACACAGAAATGCAATTTCTTCCTCATACTCACGCTATCCTTCTTTGGCAACTCCAGGTGTCATCAACAATCTGCTGTATGCCATTTTATGGCCTTTCCTCCAGGATTTTATTCAACTGATAGTCCTTCTGCTGAGCAGCGCTGCCTAGAAAGGACTAGAGCCCTTTTCTCTATATATATTTAATTCGTTTAGCTGCTGATTTATGTGCTAAAGAGTTGAAAATTCATTCATAATAGTTCTGTCCTTGTAATGCTGCCAGTGCATTGCTTCATCTTGACATTTGAATAAAATGTCTTTTTATTCCTGACTGCATTCAGGTCTGGGTTGATGCTCCTCTCCGGAAATTAGTGTTCAGAATTACCTGGCTTCTCCATAGTTTCACAATTTGGAGTTGGGAACATCAAATACAAGTAAGGTTTTACACTGAGCTTTCCAAGTTGTTTTGATGACCCTCTTAAGCCTGGCCACTCACAATCTCAAAATCTCCTTAATTCCAGCAAAATAAATTAATTTTCCCATGCTCCTGATAATGTTTTAAACAGAAAGCAGGAAAACAGTATTAAATAAGCCTTCACTTTCTTTGCAAATCTGTTGCTATGCAGCTTTATCTCTTCTCCTGTTTTTAGATCAGCCCCACAATGATCCACAGTGAAGGACCCAGATCAGATTGTTGCTGACATCCACTGCTTGCTAGTTAAACCTGGGGAAAAGCTGAGTCTAGCCTAGCGTCACAGAAAATGCATGTAATTTTCTTTCTTTTTACTTACTTTTTTAGAATATTGACATTTACCAGGACAAATTATCATCCTTTACTTCATCTTATTAGGTAATGGCAGTGCTACTCTCTCTGCTATAAATTTTTGCAAATCTTCCATCACCAGCCCACAGTTTTAATTTAACAGCAATAGAGAAAAATGAAAGGACATAAGAGACAAAGTAGCTTTCATGAAATAATTTTAATTACTACGGTCTTGAGGATTTGCAGATTATAGAGAAGAAAGTTTTACCCACAAACACTGCTACTGGACTAACTAATGCCTAGACCTGTGCTCCTGGAGAGAATGGGAATTTTTAGTTATCTTCAATGTAAGCACAATCAAACTCAGTACAGCCAAGAATGCAGCACTGATCTATGATCAAAAGGGCAGTTCAGAGTAAGGAAAGGCACATCCTGCGACAGAAGAAGATACAGCTTCAATTTTTCTTACTAGGTGCTCTAAGGTACTCCAAAGCCTGATTTATGGCACTCAAGATTTACAGCACTCAAAAACCCTGGGTACCCAGATACTTTTTTTTTCTTAATCTGAGTCCTTTTTGCCCCTAATTGAAATAAAACCGATGTTTGATTATCGTCTGCAGCAAATCCGCGTGCCAATATTCGTCACATTAAGCCACTAGGTACACTGTTACCTTGTTTTTAAAATGTTTCCAGCTTGGGCTGCCTCGGGTTTTCACCAAAGCAGATGCACATTACAGCTTTATAAAGCTAATTTTTAAGCACCAAGGACTGAAAATATTGGCCTAACAAAAAGTCAAGTGTAATAACCCCTGTCAGTTAGAGCTAGCTGATTAAGAATGAAGGTGGCACTAAGAAGTCAGACAGCCTGTGATCACATTAAAGAACATGATCCTGTTATAGGAGCACATGACAAGAGAAACAGAAGCAGGCCCTGAGCACTGCTAAACCATCGAGGGAACAAGACAATTCTAGTTCTGAATATTTTTTTTAGTATTTAAATTTAAGCAATTAATTTTCAGGCATGCTTTAATATGACATGTAATTTACAAAATATCTTCCAAGATGACAAGCAGAGTCTTCTCAGTCTCCCTAGGAAAACAACAGAGATAACCCACATAGTGCTGGGTACGATTTTGCAGTGGGTCAAGCAAGAAGACAAACAAATGAAACGTTATAAAATTGATTAACTTCATAAGGCCAAACGTTTACATTAACTGCTTTACCTAAAGCTATATCATTAAGTATATTGAGCAATACCTTCTGCAACAAATCTACTCTGAAATGTATATGAACAGCTCTCCACACACAGACTCCCACGGGTGAATTCACTGATGCCAGCACTCGCATCGCATGGCCACGCTTCCCTGGCTGTCGAGGTGCCGAGGGGGCTGCAATGCCTTTCAGCAGATTAGCTGCAAACCCACCCTAAACTGGTCGGTACCTTCGTTACTGACTCTCACAGAGACACCGGCCCAGTTTGTGCCCCTCTTGTTTCTCTCTGTTGGTTTTGGTTCTTAGCTTGGACACTCACAGCTCAGAACTGAGGCGGTTCCATGCAACCCAGGATCCAAACCTTTTGCTGTGTGCACAGATAATAACTTTAGATTAACATTAGGCACATGATACATTGGCTCGCGTTACATTACTTCAACTGCAGCATGTCACATTATGTCAGCCAAGGTCAACATTCGGGGTGGCACGATACGATCTAACACGGGGCAGGGTTATTGCCTCCTGTGTTAGGAATCTCAGGCTAAGAATCAGAAATAGAACAAGCAGATGCACATTACAGATCACTTTATAATACTCCTGGGAAAAAAGAATCATTTAATGCATTGCAAATTTTGCCAGTATCCTCCTTCCTGGATTCATCTGGACCTCCAAACTACCATGATATGCCTTTTTCTTTTCTCTTCTTTTTTTTTAAAAGTAAGACATGAGGCTTGTGGAGTCAATCAGACTGACACTTGGACCTCACCACAGGAAGAATTTCAAATAATGTAGTGAACTTCACAAGCTCTGATCACTCTGCTAATACCTTCTGCTCTCGTAGACTTCAGTGGCCTCCGTTTCATAAATAATGTGAGTGGTAGTGCTGAAAGTCCCAGAGGATTCTGATTCCACTGAGCAATGTGGGGTTTTGGCCTGCAGGTTGACAAGCTGTACGAAGGAAATGTTTGGCTGTATCCAAAAAGGGGAAAATTTTAAAAGAACTGCTAAGTCTTCTGGAGTTCTAACTTGTTTTCACACACTGTGGAGCTTCCAAGTTACAAGCTCTGTTCCCTCCTGTGTTACACCCACAAAACTGCATCTGTACTTCAAAGACCAAGTGATACCAAAGTTAAACTCAGCCATATGAGTCAAAGGGCTGGTTAGACTCATGCAATTCTGCTACATGGCAATAACCTCCCTGGTTTTATTCTTGCACCCGTTATAAGCACATCCAATATGTGCAGTGTAAGGATGGTGATATTCAGCTTTACACATGCAAAAGCCATCCAGATTCCAAGAGACTAGAGACAGGAAATCCTCATGTTAGGGTAAACCTTTAGTTTTCAATTAGATGTAATAAACTCACATAAACTACAGTAGAGTTATCAATGGCCACTGAGATAATTTCATACCTGGCAGAACAAAAAAGCAGAGCTTCAAGAGCCCATCCTGTCTCTGATACAACACAAGGATGTATCATTCTTAGAACAAAGGCTAAGCTAATCACAGCTGAGTTCACATTCCTCTATTTTTTGTTCACCTTTGTAAACATGCAGGTAATGTCTTTCTTTTTAGTATTCTGTGACAACAGAAAACACAAGCATTATTTTATTAACCTTTAAATGCAATTTGGTTGTTCTCTTTCCATTCCAGCTCTGGAGCTTTGATGTCTGAGTGACATTGGATATACCTTAAGGGCTCAAAAAAAAAGTTCAATAGTCTTCATAGCCTCAGCATAAAATACAGAATAAGAAGAGAAAATAAATAAATAAGTACATACACACATATTTCCCTCTTTTATGACTTTGAAAAGCTGCAGCTGTCATTTGGTTCCTCGCTCTTTCCTCAGGGTAGAGATCATCCGATCAGACAGGAATGAGCATAGCAGAGTCTTTAGATTGGATACAGAGAAGCTGATATTTTTACCTCGTCAGCCAGCTTGGTGGGGAAAAAAAAAAAAAAAATCAAAGAAATAGACAGCTCCTCAGATATACCCAGGGAACTACTTCCCAAACTCATCAGCACTTACCTGCACCAGTCAACTCCCATTTCTCTGTAGTCGCCAGAATCCAGGAAAAAAAAGAAACTGAACCTTAACCTTGAAAATTTTTGTACCAACGTTTAAAAATTTTGAACCTTGAACCACCACCATGGAATCTTGAACCACAATTTTCCAAGACTGAGTCAATTTGGGTAAAAAATTGACCCAAAATCAAAGCAAACATTAATTCAGGCCAGAAAAAAATCAATCCTTGGAGTAAAACACAAGGCACTGTTCACTATTTTGAGACACCTTCAGCTCTACAGTTCCAAACCTTCAAAACAACCTACTAGTACAGAAAACAGATGGTAGGTTTAGAGCCCCGTTGACAACAGGCTCTTCCAGCACTGCGAGCAATAAGATGGATTCTTGACCCTTTCAATATCCAAGTCCCTAACAGAAATGCTAAAAAATAATCCCAACAACATTTTCAGTTTAGAAGTGGGATTGACCATACAGCAATCAAGAGGAGACATTGGTTTCTACTAACACCAGTTTTGCTGAATTCTGTGGCCTGTGCCTTGATGGATAAAATAATCTCTGCCACCCTCTGCCTCAGCATAACTCCTCATATGGGTGACAGACCCATTGCTTTTGCAAAAGACAGTATCAGGCATACCAACACCTGCCCTTTTAGCACATCCCCTCCTTCTACAAAAGCTCTCTCTGGAGGGCTATTTACACAGTCCACTAATGATAAAAGTGTCTAAATTTTTTTCTCAACTAACAGTCTTGTGAACTTCTGCCCAATGTTTTGAACAAACTTAATATGGCTTGTTATTGTTGTGAATTAAGGTTTGATGAGGACTGTGAACATGCCTCTTGGATCTTACCATGGCTTGGAGCTTTGTTTTGTTGTCTGTATTTCTGATATTCAAAACAAATCTTATTTTTAGACCATACTACTGCATCCAGCTCTACAGAAAATAAGTAAATAAAAACCTGATCATGCCCTGACAATGGTGACTCAGTTCATTTTCACAAATAGCACAAGCTCCTGAAATGGCAACAGCAGAGCAGCATAAGCCAGGATGGCAGGTGTCACTACTGAAGTGACAAATCATCTCTACTTGATCTTTAAAACAAGGTTGCATCACTAGTTTAAAACATGAAACTGAACTTTGGTTCAGAAACAAGCAGGTGAGTTTGGACCAGATTACCTGATTGCACTGACCCTCCTTTTGTTTGCATTGTACTGCAAAAAAAATAAAAATCACAGCCTTATCAAAACAAAGGGAGGCAAGTTACATATTGCTTGTACTGCTCTGTCATTTGTCAGTGAGCAAAGGCAGAAAGCAAAGCAGCAGGGTGATGTAGTGACTACAACTAATGTTGCTAAATATCACAACATTTTTAGCAAGTCTGGTTTCTCTCCTCAGTAAACAAGAGACAGTCACTGAGCTTGGTGACAATTAAGAAAAATCTGCTTCTTTGTGGAGGTGGGTGTCTTTCACTGCCAGAATGATGGAAGATCCAGAATCAGTGAGGTATTCTGATTGGAGCTAAAGGCTATTCTGTCCCAAAAGCTGATAAATTACTAAGTGCATACCCTGGCAAAAGTTAATGTAAAGGACAGTTCAGTTTCTTGCAAGGGATTATAGAGAAGTACTGGACATTTACATTTCAATCCCACAGTAGTATTCACAGCAAGTCTTTGCTCTCCTGAAAATAAACCGGACAAACACTTTTTTTTTCGCCCAAGGCTTCCACCAGACCTAAGCAGGCTGTGATTTTTAAAGATTCTGAACTTTTAGAATAATTTTGTAAAAATCTGGACAACAAAATACTATTCCGGTAAACCAGAGCCACAAGAACTCAGATTAAAATAAAAATGGGAAAAGATCCAGTAAAGGAAAGCTGCAGCAAAGAGGCAAAAGAGCCACAAACACTGACCATCGAGCAGGGAGAAATCACAGTGGTCGTATTACCTGCACTGTTAATTAGGTGGGGCAGTTGTCAGTACAGGAACATTACTGAACAACTCGGCATACTTAAAATATTCAAAATCCATTTCAGTTTGAATTAAGAGCATCTTTTAACCTACAGAACGTTTCAAGATGGAATGAGTAACCAAGGTACACTTCACCTGTAAACAGAACTTTTTAGCTCTTGCACCGCATACCCTAAATCTCTATATTTTCTCATCTGTCAATCTTCATTATAAAAATTCCTATTCAAGCTGAATAACTGTCTTCCAAGACCTCATCTGCTCATGGCATTGATTCCCCAACTGAAGCCAAGCCTCTGCTGGAGATGTCATCTGCACACCCAGCTGCAATGTCATGTGCAAGGGATTACAGCTTTAGGTAAGGGACTGGAAGATGACATAGATGCAGTTAAGGAACAGAAAATTTCCTTCCATGTAAATGCCCCAAGCAAATGGACAGTAAGCATAGAGAAACACAGATCATATAAGTTAGTATATGCAGAAGGCTTTTAAAATAGATTTGATGTTTCAAAACTGCCATGGAAATGAGCAACCTTTAAATCAAATGCTTGGTATAACATACCTCACTGCTGGCAAAATTTAAATTTGTTTTTTTAGGCTACAGGGAGAGAAAATGCAAGAAAAAAAAGAGATTGTGCGTGATTCAGATGGAGCTACTCTTGATGTCAGCTTGGATGAGGACTGACAAATACATAAAGATATTTTAGTCTTGGGGAAGCTGGGGTCCTGTGCTGGCTTTCCAGTCAAAAATTGTGCTAAGAAATTTTTATATTGGTTTGACTGATAATGATCTTCAAAGCAGTAAACCCTATTCTTAATCAAGTCTGCTTAAGTAAAGGATGTGTTGTCAGAGGATATGCTGCAAGGCAGCAACAACCTCTAGGTTATTCCACCTAATGAGGACCATCCCACAGCAGCGCCGAGCCTTGAAGGGCTGCAGCGCTCTGATCCGCCGGGAGAACCATCCTGCTGGCCTTGAAGCGGAAAAGCTGAAGCAGTGCCATGAACAAGCCTTAGACTGGTGAAGGGGGAGAGATGGGGGATTCCAAGAATTGGATTAGCTTTTACTGGAATCCTTTCATATTGCCAGGATAGATGTATAAGCAGAAAAACAAAAATAGGGTGAACTCTGCCAAAAAGCATCCTGCCCAAGTAGCAAGCTGCACAGTAAACTTGACACTCCTGCTTCATCATATGTTTTCCAATTCCAGTATCATTAAATAGTAATTGTTCTGCTCTACTTCCTGTTTTCAAAAATGCTGTTTTTTGCTCTGCCTTTGTAACATCTTAAGTCATTTAAGTTTGAATACTCTCACAATGAATGGCTGTGAGACGGAACCTTGCTGAACTGTATAAATTTATTTCAGGACTTGAAGATGCCATCACTTATACTAGTTCATAATTATTGTAGCAATCACTTCCAGCTGCCTCATAATGCCCCCATGAAAAAGGGAAGTACTAAAAAGAAAAATTTCAAAAGGATTTAAAGCTTCTATTGTGGTTGTTGGATACAGAAAGCTACCACATTTAAGTGGCTAAAGAAAGAGCAGAGAGCTCTTTCAAGAATGTGACCGTGAATGACTTGTACTCATGGATGTCTGTGTCAGAACTGAGAACAGGCCATGCACCCACAGCAGTGAAAGTACCACCTTTAAAACTCAGCTTACAACTTAGGTAAGGTAGGGAACAGCAGTAACAATTTGCAGCATCCCAGTGTTTTACCTTTGCAGGATACAGGTTCCTTTTCCAAGTTCAAAAATGGCAAGCAAGGGCATGCATATTCAGGTGAGGGCAACACTTCAGTTATAAAAAACAAAATATGTGAGGTAGGAAACGGAGAGATAGGAGTTTGTAAGAAAATGACACAATAGAATTAGACCTAAGCCAGCAAGACATAATTCTGATAAGACAGGGAGGCAAAAGAAAGAGTAAGTATCCTGATGAGGAAAGCATCTTTCTCAGCCACTTCAATATTCAAATGTTCTCTGTGCCACATGGTTTGTACGTTCTGGTGCTATAAAGCAGGGTCCCTGATCCATGGCACACTTTCCTACTGAACTCCACTGTGGAAATAAAGGAGTGTACTTCTGCTGCACTTGACAAAACAAGGCTTTTGATAAACCCAATGCAGCACAAAAATGAGGCACAGAAACAGGAGGGCAATGACTGCGTTACGCCCTCAGCAGCCCTTGGGGTGCTTAGCCAGTGTTTCAGAAACACCACCAGAGCAGAAACCAGCCTACTAAGACATTCTTCACTGTCATCACGCTCAGGATGTTTACAACCACCTTGCAGCATTCATAACTGTGCGCTTTGTAGCTGTTTTCTCCAAGCAATATTGGGCAATGAGCACACGTCAGCGTGGCTCACCTCCAGCCAGGGAGTGACCAGCAGTCCACCCAGAGCAAGCTCTATGCCTACTGACACGTTTATTGCTGACTTTGGCACTCACCAGCTCAACAAAGGCAAGCTGGATGTGCTGCCAAGAGGGCTGCGTCACCAGTGTCAGTGGTGACATCTGATTGCTGGACTAACGTCCCACACTTGACAGAAAGCTGCCTGCTGATCTGCTGCTCGCTCCAGCCCTCTCTGCTTCTGACTGAAGATTTTGCTGCATCCCAACCTGCAAGTTTTTAATAAAAAGGCAGAAATTCCCAAAGCCCTCTTTGGTGCGCTTCCTCAGAGCCTCTGGCTTCTCAGTGGTGGGTCTATAGCAAGAAGGGGTTCACAAGCTGCAGAGGAAAGTATAAGATCTCCTATCACAGCTGGCCTGCACTCAGCAGTGGGGTTGAAAATTGCGAAAGAGGAGCCAGGAGTAGGACCTAAGGTCAACAGTCTGGAATACGATGGAGATATTTATTTGAAAGAACCTATAGAGCAAACAAAAGTGTATGTTCAGATCACTCCACATATTGCTTCAAATCTCAAAGAAATTAACTGCAGGGCCTGTGCAGAACCTGTCTGAACACTCATAAACCCCTCAGGAGCTTCCAGAACAGGGTAATTACCTCAAAATTGGGAAATCCTGTCTTCAGCATGAAGGTCACTGACATTGTGCCACCTTATTTTCTGCAGAGTGTGTTTAAGAGCCTTTAGTAAGACTAAAAAGCTGGGTCATATATTCTCACATCAGCGTGTTCACACTCACAGAGACAAGGGAGACTTGCTAAAAGCCTGCACAGTGAGAACCTCTCTGCCAAAAGGATATTCCCCTAGAGGCTGGGCATGTCACACCTGGAGTTTTTGCAGCTGCCCTACCACCCTTTGGTCAGCCTGTCTTTCCCTTAGCTCCCAGTACTGCATTCAGCTGGCTACCAGCTTACTGGGAGGCAGTCATGAGGACCAGATGTGAGCAGGAGTCCCCAGACCAAACTTAATTAACAACACTGTGCCTCTAGAGTTTGGCATTCAGCAGTTCTGGCCACATTTCTCCAGCATTCTCGTGTTTTGGGCAGCCACCTCCAGGTTCCAGCAGCAGGGGGACTGCAGGGACCCCCATGAGGGGAGGGTGGGGCTGCCCTGGCAGGGCACAGCCAGTGCCAGCCTGTTCCCACCGTGGGGTATGGCCAAGTCCCCAGGGCAGCTGGTGCAGCCTCTGTGGAACGTGTTTAAGAGCAGGCAGAGCCCCACAGGCAGCGGGTGTGAGGAACAGCCCTGCCTGCTCTGGGGCCAAGGGGAAACAGGGGAGGAGATGCTCCAGGTACTGGAGCAGGGATTCCCCTGTGCACCCCTGAGGAGCCCCACATGAGCAGGTGTACCCTGAGAGACTGCAGCCCATGGGGGTTAGTTTCTCACCAAACAACTCTATTTTAATTGGCAATGGATGAAATTGATTTTCCTCAAGTCAAGCATGTTCTGCCTGTGAGGGTAACTGGAAGTGATCTCCCTGGCTTTATCTCACCCACATGATTTTACATCTTATTATTGGGGGATGGGTAGGAGGGGTGGGCAGCTGGACATGTTAACTCACCACACTATGTTTAGTAATTCCAGGGGAAATAGTTGATATTTTGCTGAGAGCAAAATGTGGAGGTGTCATAATTCCCACCCAGAAATAAAACTGATACTAAGCATTTATTCCTGGAAAACCCAGTTCTGTCAGTGATGTTACAGCAAATGTGACCTCCCTACTTTTGTATACTTCTTGCTGAAAGTAAAATATCCAGATAAAAGAAAACAAAATGAACTCTGTAAGCAGAGAATTCAACTAAAAATAGTGAGAAGATACAGATGCAAGAAAATCGCCTTGGCTTTAGTATTAAGGCTCCTAAAATGAAGTCAATGCCTCTTATTCTAATTGCTAATTGCCAATAGTGTGCTTTTTCACCAGTATGTCTAGTCATTTCAAATATAGTCTCAGTCCTGGTTTAATGACAGAAGACTGCCCCAGCAAGCAGTTTTACTCAGAGCGACTGGACATTCATTTGCAATTACAAGTCAAAGTTAACTGCCAGAGACAAACCAGCAGAAAACACCTTCTAGAGGAACAACAAAACTGTGAAAAACATTTTTGTTCAGAAGACACACTGTCTTGATAAGGGTTCTCAGACAAGCAAGACCTCCATATCTCCCCCACCTTCTTTGGGTCACTGGGGATGAGAGGAGGCAATGAGGCTCCTCACCTTCCAGGGCAGAAGAAGTGGAAGAGGAAGGACCAGGGGCTGCAGAACAGCCCTAAAGGGAAGCTAAGATGGAAGGTGATGGCAACTGCTAAAGAGAGGAGCAGTTCTTGGTGCAGTAAAACTGCTCCTCACCTCACCACTCCTTCCATCCCCTCCCCACACAGGCAGGAAGGGTTGCACAAGCCAAAACAGCCGACCATCATCTCCTCATCCCCGGGCAGACCTGACAGGCAGCTACAGGCTGATGAATTAGGCAGTGGCCTGTTCTTCCAAGGCCCAGAGCTGGCTCTGATGCTGGCCTCTCAGAAAGCAAGTACAGACACCTGAGCACCAGCAATTAAAATGATGCAATACATGACACGTATCCGTCAGAAATAACCTAGCAATTGGGTTGCTGGCACGCTGTGCTGCAGATAAGGCAGTGCTGATAATACTTGAACTTTTATGTCTCTCACTGAGGTGTTGGCCGCAATGCTATTTGTTCTCTGCTCTTAAATCTGTATGCTCACTTAGCCTTACCAACTGATTGCAGGATAAGACTCTGATTTACCAAATCCAGAAATAATGCAGCTTGTGTTTGAAGACGCATTTTTTCTCATTGATCTTGGAAGTTACGCAATAATATTAACAACTGAGCCATTACAAAGAGCACAGCAAGGTACACCAGAGAAACAAGAACAACCTGGATAATCCCCTTCAGAAGTTGTTTCAACAACTGATCTCAGACACAAAGAATATTCACATATTTAAACACCATTCTAGGTTCTGACAGAAGGCAAGAAGTTCAGTGGAGTGCTCGCCACATGTTGGTTGTGACAAACTGCAGTGAGGTACTGCTGGAGACGAGAGGTTGAGCAAGTGCAGCTCCCGGCTGAACAGGACAGCCAGGTGCTCTTGCAGGTACAGCCGCGCCGTGTGACGTGGGGTAGGCAGCTCTTCCTCCACCAGGCGTGTCTGCACAGCACAAGGTGGGGCCAAGCAGAGAAACATGACTCAATCTCCACCTAACTCATTCACAGCTATCTTGGATCCTAAAAACAACAGTCCTGTTAACATGGTGCTCCTGCCTGGGCACGGCTGATCAGTCTTCCCAGACATTGCACAATGTAGCTGTTCCTCTGTCTGTTCCACAAAATGCAGTCATATGAACACATCTTCTCACTCCCTTACTCTGCCTTGTCAGTTTAGGTCTGGAGCACCTGGTTAAGTGTGCCACCTCCCAGCCTCAGGAGTGCCAGCTGGAAGAGGCCATATGAGGATCTCTCAGTCTGAGCATGGTTAAAGTTACATGACCCAGAAGGTACAAAAAAGTTGAAAATTGTGCAATTGTAGAAAAGCATAAAAAGCTCACATGAACGGAAAGTTACGCATCAAAGAAGCAGGTAGCTGTAGATGTTTCTCTGTGCCATATAGAAACAGTGCTTGATTTCTGCTACAGTAATCCCCATAAAAATAGATATCAGTTCCCTGAGGTCATATTTACTAGTGTTCCCTTCAACTGAAACACCCACAACAGTTATTTCTGGAAACAAGTTATCTGTATATATTTGGTGTCCTACTAGTACTCCACACTTCGAAATCTTGGCAATACCTCCCAGTCAAACACAGCTACAGGTCTTACCCAGAAAAATTTCCCTTATGCACATAAGGCTTCCTCATGTTCAGTAGTCACACGGATAGGAATGACAGATGTACATGAGCTAGGGTTTGCAAGAAAGGCTCTTAAATGTGGTGATGGAGCAGTCATTATATTCATAGCTAATTAAATTAATTTGAAAAGGTGTATTTATGGTTAGGATTAGACCATTGATACAACAGATTGGCAATGGAAGCATATCTTTTAATTATCGAAGAGCTTTTGGATAGGATACAGTAATCACAAATTCTGTACTTTGATATATCACATGCTGTCAGGGAGATTTTTTGCTTTTTCTTTGCCTAGGTCAACCAACTACATACCATGCCTTGAGCAAGAAGTAGCCATTGAACTGATCACTCCTTAAATTTCATTTCCGAGTCACACTTAATAACTGTCTATCCCCAAATCCCTGCAAGGGACAGGAGAGTATCACAGTGATACAGAGCTCACATCAATTTCTATGACACTGACTTGGGTACTGCTGGCATTAGAAACACTCCACTTTCAGATGGTGAGCCTACAAGCCCAGAGTACAGTTTAGGGAATAGAAGAAATAAGTAAAAACTGGGGAACTGGGACTCTGCTTCTTATTCAAGTATTTTTGCTTCTTTTTTTGTTTCCTTTTTAATCTGACTTCAAACACAAGTATCTGATATTCTTCAAGGTACAGATAACAAGAAATTGAGGAAGGAGCATTATTGCTAGATGCACTCAATACTTATGCTTCAAGTGTTTCCTCAAATTCTGCAAGACAGATTCTGGTTAATGCAGTCACACGCGTGCACAACTAAGGTTTGGCTCTTTCCAAAAGGAAGCAAATCTAACACCACACAGCTTGGAAGCAGTCTTTAATGTATCTTATCAAGACTGCTTATTGGAAAAAACTGAGTGATCCTTCCATTTTCCTGAGCAGTGGACTCACTTTGGTCAGGAGAAAGTGATGACTTTAAACAGAATTTTCTCCCTACCAGTTTATAAAGAAATCACATGTTAATTATGAAAAAATCTATCAATTAAAGCAGAAACTACTGAATATCTTCTTCTAACATCATAACAGTGACTTTGCTACAAAAAGGAACAGCGAGTCAAGTGTGTCCAGGGAGCACTGGACTGTCTTCAAACAAGTTTGTTGGCAGCTTAAAGGCTGCTGAACATGATGATGTTGATACAGCTGCATTAGCTCGTTCACATTAATAAACACGCGAAGCTTCCCACGAAGGTTCAACTCTCTGCGTGGCAAAGTAGTTCTACCTCTTTGGTTTCCAACGGGACATTGTTTTAGGCTTAGTCCTGAGAGAAGATCAAAGTTGGTGAAAGCCTCTGAGTGGGTGTTCAGTGCTGCTGCTGGGCTGTGCTCCCAGATGCTGTTGCAGAGAAAAGGCATCTTGCAAAGAACTGACACTGTATTTCATCGATGTCATTCATAATCCTTTTTAACAGATTAAAATTATGGGCTGTCTGGTTCTCAAACACAGCATCATCCAATTTGCATGGTCCAGGTCCTCTTCTGCAATGAATGATGGGCTCGGGAAGTGATATTTACCAGTCCGTCATGCCACTGCACTGCATCTAATATGCACTGAACCTTCAGAAAGGCAGTGTGGAATTAATTCTCAGAAGCAATCAACATTCATTTGACTCTTTCCCTACATTTGCTCTGCATCTCCAACTTCAGTGATTTCACATCAGGAGAAACAACCAAACCCTTGAGCACTTTCAGCAAACATCAAAATGTGAACTGCTAGAAATCTATAGGGAGACTGCCAAAGGCACCAAATGGCAGCTAGAAATTTAACTTTCACTGATGAACCATGATCCACAAGTCAGCAAGCATGGGATAACTTTGCTGGCATTTTTATTTTTGGAAGTCTCCCCCTATGGCCACTTACACGTGTCTACAATTCTGCATTGTAGAACCAAATGCCATTCTGAAGCATAGACCCATTCAGAGACACACACACAGACTCACAACACAGATCAAATGCTTGTTTTCCCCTCCAGGAGTCTCAAGGGCCTTCAACTACTGAAACTAACCCGTCCTCCAGCGCGCCCAAGCCTATGGTTTTACAGCATTCCACAGCATCTAAGACAACACAACTATTTATGTTCCTACACATACTGGGGTTTTTAGAAAGACCACATCAGAATCCACATCGTAACCATTCCTCTTGACAACAGGAGTGCATCAGGAACACTTGCAATACATAACAAAGAAACCATCACAACTCGTCTGATGTTGACATCTGCCTGAAGGATCTGCAGACCCTATATTGCTCCGAAAGTGACGTTTATATAGATAAATACGTGTCTAACTTTTGCTTGTTTGTACACACACAGGTAATATATGCACTCTACTCCCACATAAAGACTTCCTTGTGAAACCAAAATATTATGAATATAATTGCCATTTCACTGTCAGTGGAGCGAAACGCCAACTCTAGTCCAAGGCACTGCCTGCAGCTGCCCTGGGCAGCTTTGGCCCCAAGTACCTGCAGTACAGCCCTGATGCCACCTGAGCTCTGGGAGTCACAAGGTAGCTGCCATCCTGTCCACAGGTAATTCCCCAAGCAGGTGGCAGGGAAGACAGGCAGTGCACTCCCCTCTGCAATACAGATACTGACATTTCCCACAGAAGAGAACTTTTTAAGCAATTTGTTAGAAATAATCAGTGCTTCATTTACATCATTTCAGAGCACAGTTAAGCCTGAAAGCACAGCTCCCCAGCTCCAAGATTCCTGGCTCAGCAATGTCACCAAGTGCTCCTGGGTGCCCCTGCCCCAACAGCCCAAATGAACTGACACGGGGTTCAAAGCCCTGCGAGCCATAAGAGAGCAGGAAATCACAGGGCTTGGGAGTCATGGCTCCTGCACTTCCAGCTGTGTGGCATGCTGCCCAGAAGCCCTCAAAGGACCTGTGGTATATGCCAGGTCTTCGGGGATCTCCAGAGGCAGACAGCATGTCAAGGCTATCCCAGAGCCACAGACCTCACAGCTCGCCAGGAGCCATGAAATCAGGCATGAAGCCTGTCAGAGCCCATCCCATGTCTTTGTGGAAAGTCACTAAAAAATGGTGTTTTTAAAAAATATTTTGGTATCAATGAATCTGCCTTTTCTGATGGAAAACTGTTTTGGCAGAAAGTTTGCAGCTAGCTCCAGTCTGTCCCTTAGGCGGGTTAAAAATTAGAGGAACTGCTCCACTAAAGTCCAAAGTTCTTGTCTAAAATTATTTAGAGAATTAATGTAAACTTGTGCACAAATATCAGACTTCTATTGAAACACCCAAAAGACTCTACTTCCCCGTAAATGAGGTAGCAGACTGGACCTGCATTTCCTCATCCATGATCACATTTGTGTTTTATCTGCAACCCCTTGTGCTCTTAACATTTTCCTTTTCTTTGTCCCAACTACCAGTTCTTTGAGGCAGGGCCCTTTTCCCGGCAGGCAGCTTGTGCAATCATGTAAGCAAGAAGTTTGTATCAGTAGCAACCCTGGCATTTTTTTGTTTCAGAAGAATGACCTCAGCAATGCATTTCCAGAGTGACTTTGTCCTTCAGAACCAAGCAGTTGCAAGAGCATAATACTGCCCATAAGTTTAAGAGCATTTTACACAGAAAATACTCTTTTAAGATACACACAGAACATTCTCTTATGTAAGGATCTGGGCTCTTTTAAAGTACTCTTGGAGCAGAGGGAAGTATATAAAACAAATTTCACTGATATAATACTTCTCTCTAAAATAAGGTGTTGCTTATTAAACATTAAATTGATGTTTTCTTGGTCTCACTGTTGTATTGTCACTGACTAGATTTTGCATCTTTTCAATAAATGACACGGACATTGAAACAACACCAGGTGGGAAAACTATGCCCTAAAATGTTTAAGAATGAGGAGGGGAGGACATTATCCTTTTGTTCAAATGAAAATCTTATAAAAGGTCTAAGCAATATTTTCTAAGCCCTTATTTTTCTATATAAAAAACACCCAATGCATTAAGTAACATCACAGGGTATTACTGCAAAACTTACATCACAAGCCCAAGCTACATAAACCAGCTGTAAAGCTTTTAACTTGTCTAAAGAGATAATTAAGCTGGATCAAGCATACTCATGTGTTACAACTCAGCAAAGGAGTTGGGCAATTCTTCCTTTGACAAAAGAGCTGCACTAACCAGTATCACTTTTGTCTCAAGTGATCCAACATGCAATACCTACTGCAGCAATAATTAATTTTACCCACATTTTCAGAATGCTTTGAATTTTAAAATAGAACAATTAAAACCTTGCCCTGCTTTATCTAAACTGCACACAACAAATATTTGCCATCAACTCAAGTCCATGTATAGACAGAATTACTGATTTCTTTTTATGCAACTTGTTCATGCACATTACCTGAAATTTGACTTCTGCTTCCAACTTTCTTCTAAATTGAACTGGAAAGCATAATTTTTATGCTAAAATATTCATAGTTCAAAAAGTTAGATTAGTTAGTATTTCATAGCCTCAGTAACCTCTTTTAATTACTTCATAGGCAGGAAGACTAACCCAATAAAAGCAGAGTTTGAAACCTACTGCAGTCTGAGCTAAAATCCACTGAAATGAGTTACAAAAAATTCATTTGACTCTCAGAATTTCAGGTGTGGACTCAGCAAATGACCTAAGTAAAGACAATGATCACAGCATCATAGCTTCCTATGCTTTTTAAATTTCTCGTTAGCAGCTGGATAGTTTCATGGGGTTTATTTTGATAAAAATCTTTTTCAATCCATTGAGACACAAAAGAGAACAGGGAATCTAACTGGGTCTGGCATAACAGGATCCCAACAGTTTCAGATACTCCGTGGCCTGAATTTAGCTGAAGTCTCCAGCAAGACCTGAAAAGCCACATTCTTGCCACCATCTGACAGAAACTTCTAGCTTGCCATACACAAGTGTTGTTCCTTGTTTTGCAGTTCAGAATAGGCTCTATATTAAGTACCATAAAGACCTGACAGCACACTAACCACATGTTCATTAAATTGCATGCACTGTGACTGTACCACGTACAGCAAAAGCTGGTTCAGAGTTCATCCTAAATGACTGGCAATCGGCATATGCAGAAACCTCCCATCTTTATATTTTTTGTCTTCTAGTCTGGTAATGAATTTTCTTTCTACTATATATATCAATCCCTGATTTAAGTATATTTGAAAGATGAGCAATACCCATATATTACACACAATGATACTACACTAGCTATATATTTAAGAACCAACTAGCTCCCATCCTTATAGCCTTAGTATTGAAAGATGTGCAATTTAACCATGGTTAAAGACCTGACAAGCTGCCATCCCTGCTTGCTGTATAGCCTGACACAGTTTTCCCAAGCCTTCCATTCCCCACCTGTATCTTGTGTCTGCCTCTTGTCACATCCTCACTTGATCTTGTACACCACCTGACACTGAGGCCTCTGGTCAACAACCAGGGCTCTTTGATACTGCTAGCCTCCAAAAAAATTACATGCATTATATCACACTGATGCACAAGCTTCTTTTTCTGGAAAAGAATTTACAGTTTGTTGCTATTTTCATTTTAAACTGCTTGGTAAAATTTTTGTCAAATGCAAAATTTTCTTAGGAAGCAGCTCAATGAAACACCGAGTTGGCTACTCATTACAAACTGCAGAATCCCACGTGGTATGAAACTTGGAATACCTTTTATTGCTACATGTAAGGGGGACCTTCAAGCTTAGTCATAAAAAGAAACCTCACCTTATTCTGAGCTATATCAAAACAAAGTTTGTAAAGTACGTAAGGATCATAGCCATAATGCAAGTAAACACTTCACTGCTTCAAAATCATACTTTTCAAATACTCAAACTGACCAAGTATTCCAAAGAGTAAGACAAAACATGCAGCTACAATGTTATAGGAACAATAAATAAAACTCCAGTTGTTGTAGGTCAAGTCAAGAAAAATGCTGCTAGCTGTGGTACTGCATAATGAAAGAAAAGATACTGTGTTAGAAGAATTAGACTTCTTAATGATTCTAAAATCTATACAGCAGCACAGGTCGCTCAGAGCTTTTCACTGAATTTAGTGACTGAAAAATTTGATCCTCCATTTAATTTGATTTAAAGCTCTGGAACCAAAGCATTTGTGTGTGCAACTATTTCCAACCTTTTGTTTTGATCAGTTTTCAGCAGTTGTTACAACAATACCTACTTCACAATGGCAATTTAGTCACTGACTTGAAAAAAGAAGACATTTAATTAAAAATGCCAATATTAAAAGAGTACCAGAACGGTCCATTGAAAGTTAGATTATATGGGTCATTGGTGCCATTACAGACACTTTCCTGTTGTTAAACAGGTTACATGGAGCAACTTCGTGCCTATACATGGAAAACACTTATCAACCACTTCTACTGACTGATGAAACAGGAGCAGATGTTTTGAAGGCAGCAGAAAATACAAAGGTGCACATGGAAATTGAGTTATCTTAGTCTACTGAGATCTACTGCTGCACTGCGTGGATTTGTTTTCTGAGAATTTGACAGCTGTTGTACTGGCCAATACATGCTCACTGCTGCAGTGTCCTGGATCTGTTTTCCTGGCTGAGAATTTGACAGCTGTACAATTATTTCTAGAGCAGAACAAGAAAACACACCAATTATTGCCTTCATCTTGCTTTATGAAATTCAGTGTCAGTGCGATGCAACATAGCTGCTATTCTTCCACGTCAGCTGCTTTCTGGAACTGCAATTTGGCAGTGAAAACACAGAAGAAGATAGGCCTTAGGTTAACGCACAAAAAAAGTCTTGATAATCATCTGAAAGACTTCTTTTTTTCCCATCCAGACAGAATGAGCTCAAAATGAGCTGCTTTTCTAGACATGAGGCTGATATGATGACAGCCCAGCAGATTTCTCAGTGGTCTTAATGTTCCAATCAATTTTCCATTTCCCAGCTCCTTAGTGGTGATGACCCTTCAAAGACTATTTGACCAAAAATAGTCACTGACGCCTCCTTCCTATTCCTCATTAATTGTTCTACACCAGTTCTTGGAACAACTGCCATAAGTATCTCTCTTAAGCTCACATTCCTTCACCTCCTTCCATCCATTTTCCTCCATTTTCTTAATAAAATAAAACAATTAAAGGTGTTTTGTGTATTGTTTTATTAATAGTTTTTTGTCTTCTGCAGTGACTACTCTCTCCCTCCCTGCCACATCCTTGGAGCCTCTCTCACTCCAACTCAAGAGGAGCTGCATGTTGCAACTGGTGAAACTCTGATGTGGTTAAATGCTGTGCCAAGGGCTCTGGAGAGAAGAATAGATGCTGAGACTGGCAGGAAGAGGGAAGCTGGATAATATTCAAGAAGCTGACTACCATTTTGTTCAGAACAGAGAAGAATTGATTACAGAGTAATCACCAGCTATGTGGCTTTTCCCAGGTCCAGCCCCTGCCTCCCAAAAAAAAAAAAAAAAAAAAAAAAAAAAAAAGAATTGGATATTTGCACAGTGTTTCTAATCCACAGGTCTCATAATGAATGCCATCACTCGCTCACCTAGGACAAAGCCCAAGTCACAGACAGGTTGGGTGATTTTCCTGTACAGTAAGGGAAGGGCAGAGTCCTGCCTAAGATCTGGTTCACACTCTTGCAGTGACTCCACGAGGTCCCTACAAGTCTCCTCTGCTCCTGACAGCCCAGGACAAAGATCCCTGTAGCATAACCACAGTAACACAAAGCTCCAGCACCAGCTGAGTGTCTCAGCCATCACCCCACTTCCCAGTGGCACTGGCAGCCCTTCCTGACAGGCAGCCCGTAACACAGCACCGAAACGCCTGAGCCAGCTCAGGCACCGGCAGCACAAACCAGCAGGGAAGAAGGCAAAGCCAGCCAGGATCCTCACTGCACGACTCCTGCCCTCCAGCCGGGCTGCACCTCTTCAGTCTGACACCTCCAGGAGCACACACCTGAGCCCTGTACTGCTGGGGTGACACTGCTGCCCACAGGTCAGCCTACCAACTTCAGGCCAATCCTGGTGAACGCACTGGCTTTAATGGGGAAGTTTCCTATGTTTCCTGTAGGGAAAAGATGAGAAACTGCAACAAACAAACAGATTTCCCAATTCACCAGGGTGACTTTTCTAAAGGATTATTCAGGAACTGTCACCAACTTACTGCCTGCCTCTATCAGTCTTCAATTGTGCATGATTATTTTGTTTAGTTTTGCTGACATTTGTGTTTTGTTTAAGGGTCTCTTTGTGCAATCTTTTGTGTCTGCTTTAAATAAACACTCTTCCTGTGCTTGTTGCAGCATGCTTGGGTTCAGCAAGATGTCTATCACTTAATAACCAAATGAAAAGTTTAATCACCCAAAAGCTAGCTTTCAACCTGCAGTTAAGAAAACAGAAAAACTAAGGGTGTTCCATATGCATTTTTCTTTCTATTTCTTCTATTATCACATTTTCTAGTCCAAGCAAGTTTGATGTTGTGTATTTAGTCCTGTAAATATCAGCTTAGCACGTGGAAACAAGCAACATTCATTCTTCTTTTGCAGTAAGAATCAGTCCAATAAAATAAATTTACTCATTGTGTTCCTTAAAACAATAGGGGTCTTTTTGTTACTAATCACTGAGAATGTATGAAACAGAAATATACAGTAATAGCTTGTTGAGCACATTGACTGCAGAAAATTGGGCAACCACGATATGGAAATCAAACAGGAAAATACAAGTCATGCCAAGGTGTCATTTTTACAAAGTGACTTTTTAAAAAAAACAAAACAGACAAGTTAATGTCCCAATATGGGACAATAAAGCTGTGTTAAAAACACTTGCCATTAACAGCCATCTGCTCTCTGCAATTTGGGGGCAATTTTTATGTACAGCTGACAGCTTTGCATCATCTTTCCTCACTTGTGAAGGATTGTCTCTGCCTCCAGTGCACAAAACCTCCGAGAAGCTGAATCTGTCCACTACATTGTGGCTCTCAATAAGCTCGTGCTGCTAATAAACACATAGCATTCTGCACTGGATTTCCAAACAGAAATCAAACATAACGTTTGGGGAAAGAAGTATATCTATATATGCTAATAATATTCCAGTTCTCTCTAGTAATATTCTGCTCGTGTCAGCATTGCCTGTAAAAATCAAGAGGCAAAATGTGCTCACTGCCCTTGACATATTGTGATGGTAAGAAAAATCAAGACTGCTTTCTCACTGTTCTCTGAGTACAAGGGTAAATCTCTGCTTAAGTCTATCTTTCTTGATCAGAACATCTCTGGTGTCCTTATGCCTTTTTCTCCTGTTTGAACCTGTCTCTTCAGAATATTTAGTAAATACATTTCATGTTCATACCTAAAGTAGAGCTACCTTCTTTTGTTTTGTTATGTGTTAGAAGTCCTAAAATACACATGCACAACAAATGGCAGGGTCACACTTCCCTCATTTGCAATCCTTGCCAAGAACGCTTATGCAAGAAAAGCGCAGAGAAAACTAGAATTCTATTAGCATTCAAATCATATTCCACCATTTCCATTCCTCAGATCTGATATAATTTTAATATACATTAGGAATAAGACCAGGAAAAAAAATAAACTGGAGCAGCTAAAAATGATTTGTCTATTGCCTTGTAGTGTTCCCTTTGACACACAAGAGATGGTGATCAGATTCTTCCACCAAACCCAAATCAACTCCACGCCTGTATCCCACCAACCAAACAGCTGGTAAACATTGGGCACGTGTACAGAATATCTAACACTGGACTACACAAATCAGTGAAAACCCCTGCAACGTCAGGAGTTGGTGATGGGGCTACACCCAACGTGATTTTATTCCATGTTTCAAACATTCCAAAGTTAAGGAGTTGGTTTCCATTCACTTGAGGAAAAAAAAAAAAAAAGGACAATTTTCACAGGTGTTCTTCAGGGTCAAGTTACAAACATCTTCAGCTGAACTGAATTTTCTTCAACTTTTAGCAACCTACAGAAGGGAGCCAAATTACCATGCTGGTTTTGTTTCATGCCCTCAATTTCCTTACACTTGGGTCTGACCCAAACCCAGAAGTACAACAATGGAAGGACATGCAATTTTTACTTGAATTGGCTCCAAATCACTATCAGGATCTAGTATTTTTCTTCTGTGTCATACCTGAACCTTGGTGCAGATGACCTGAGAGGAAGTTTCAGGATATAATCCCATGCAAACTGGGAGCCTGATGTTCAGCAAGAGTGAAGCAGACATGGCATTTCTGCATGAAGATATATAGCTTAACTGCAGCACACACCTTAGACCTGAACCTTTCTTCAGGTTGCTTTTTGTCTCACTGTAAAAACAGCCACTCCTGTGGTACAATCCATCACACATCTCAGCTCTGGACTGCATTGCCAAGGTATTGTAAATGCTCCCAAGTCGTGAGAACACCACCCCATAAGGTCCTTTTTGTGAATATGTTACCCTTACTCTACGTTGTTTATAAGAATCAGCCTCACCAAGACTCAATCACTTCAGGTAAGCCCTTATTCCCTTACCCCTTTTCTAGGCATTCTGCAGCAGCTGGTTTCACAGGCTGAGATTATCGTCAGATAATCACATTGCTGCCTCTCAGCAAGACATCCTGCAGCTCCCAAGTGCTACTAAACCCCATCCATCATTTAGTATCCATGCTGGATTTCCATAGCTCCCGCACTGTACGCGATCACAGGATCTGCAGTACCCCTGCAGTTTCTCAAGGTTTTCCTCATATGGCTGAGCCACATGCGAATAAATTCCAGTTAATGGGACTGAGCACCACCACAGTAACTGCTCTGTGCTCTCACATGCCATCTTTTGGTTTAGATTTACAGGTGGTTCCAGCCTGGGCGCTTTTCCCCACCTGACCAGTGTGGCATTGGCCTCTGTTGGGCTGATCTCCCAGTCAGTGCTCGCCTCCTTGTCAATGGGCTGAATGCTAATTGCTGTATCTCATCTCTGTACTGTTGTGCTTGGGGTATCCACGACAGGAACTAAAGTAAAATTAGCATAATTAATGCCTCGTTTTTTGCTGACTACTCCCCAACTGTTTTTTTCAAATAGCTACTCAACTTACCTTAAGACCACCTTTCTGCAGCTCATTCCCTGCCTGTCCTGTCTTTCCTAAATGTTATAGCTCACTTCCTACAGTTTTGTTTCCTTCAAAACATTTTGATTCAGAACAAAAGGAAATGTGTGCTTTGCATGTCTGTAGGCACAGAATCATGCATGTGTTTCACATTATACTGCTATGAATATTTATTTAGCCATCCATTCTAGCAATCCATATACCTTACTTCCTTAAGTCTCTTATTAACTATCCACTAGAACTGAACGACTCACTACTTTTCACTGATGAAAATTATGTATTGTGTTTTAGAGTATCATCCAGTTCCTGTCTCCCACTCAAATCAGAAACATTAGAAACTATTTTTTACCAGATTTTCAGCGCATGGAAAATTTCAGATGTCTTTGCAAAGCCCAAGATGAGGAGTACAGCTGGTACAGGCAAACCATATAGAATCTGCAAAAAGCTTATCAGCTAAGCTGTGATTCTGTAGACTAAAAGGGATCTAAAGTCCATTGAACCCACACAGAATACCCTCTGCAGCTTCAGATAACCAAGTCCTATTTGGCCCTTTTCTATATAGAGCTATAAGTCTATGAATTACTGAATTGGGTTAAAAAAACTGACCTCAACCCACATCTTCCCCAGAATTCATCTCTGAGTTCACATGTCTATTTTTCCTGAGATTTTCCTACTGCTTCTTCCTGTGGGCCCTGTAAACACACTCCAGGAAAGAAGCTTGCCAGGATAGAAGAGAAATCTCACGAGAAATTCCGTTGTTGGTTCATTTCCAGGAAAATTCTTCAGACTCAAGACATACAAGTAAATTTCCCCAAACTGGGGACACAATGCTGGTGAAATCTCTAACAGAAACAGTGATCACTTCCTGAAAGCTGCTTTTAATAGTCTCATTTTTCAGACCCCACTTGGATGCAGAAACATCATTTCCAGACTGAGTAGCACAGTCCTAATCAAAACTTAATCTAAAATATTGAATTTAAGTTTTACAGAAGGCTGCAGATAGCTTGCTTGGAATTTAAAGAAAATTAGAGGATGAAAAGCCTGTACTGTTTCTCCTTATTTTCTTGGGTTCAAAACCCAGGTGTTTGTGGGTGTAACAGAAACTGGCTGTTCTGCTTGGGCCCAAGTCTGTGATTCCACAAACATTTCTTTAGCAACACCATTAACCTAATTAGCTGCTGTTCCAGGAGGAAAGCAAATCTCCTGACAATGTGTCAGAACAAACAAGGGTCTCAGAAGAACCACCACACTAAAGAGGGAGCACTTCAGCATACTCAATGAGAAACTCTGTAGTACTAGCAAAAAGAGAAAGGAAGATGACAGGAAGGCACCTGAAATCCAGGAAACATTTCCTCAGGACTGAAACCAAAGTTAAATATCTGTCTGATTATGAACCACATCTTAGAATGCTCTTGCAACACCAGAATGTCATCTTCCATCTCAACAAAATCTACCTAAAAAAAAAAAAAAAAAAAAAAAA
>VZTI01001507.1:1834657-1857140 GCA_013397865.1 Struthidea cinerea
TTAAAAAAAAAAAAACAAAAAAAAAAAAAACACCACCACCACTGAAATGGCCATTGCATAAAATCCCCAAGTAGTAACCACAACTCAAGTTTCCCTAATTCTAACAACACACTATCCATCCCCTCATACTCTTACTTTGCCTGACAAATAAGACCATACACAGACATTTTTTCTGGATCTAGCTGCCTCCTAGGAGAGGTTACTGCCCTTCTCGCTATCACCACTTTGGTGCAGCTTACTGTGCAGGTGGTGCTTGAGACTAATTAGAAAATATTCACACAGCCAGCTCTCCTACCCTGATGAGGAACTCTGCTGTCTTCCCTAGTGCACAGACAGCAGAGAGCCCAACATTCCCACTGCACAGGCTACAAACAGCAGCCAAAGTAGGCTTCTCAGGGGAGACAGATGGAGGAATTCCACTGTCTGCTTCTGATCATGTTTGGGTAAGTCCTGGGCAACGGACTTCTCTGATTTGGAGCTTTCCAGGTGTTTACAGTGCATTTCAAGAAGCTCAGGAATGTCATTACTAAAAAAATATTCATGAAACTGAAGCAACTCTAGGGCCAGATAGTAACTAGTTAGATGAGAATTTCTTTTTTTTATTTAAATCCAATGTCAGGCACTGTCATGTGTTATGAAGTCTAGTTCCAAATTGCACACCTTGTCTGCCTCATTTGGGTAAGTTGTGAGAAATGCTTCCGTGCTCAGTATTCTTAAGATATTTGCATACAATAGATACTAAATAATTCAGGAGATTGATTTGTAAAAGATGAAGGCTTTACAAAAGGCTGGAAATAGAATTCTTGGAAAACACTTCAGAGTCCCTTAGTTCTGCTGTTGAGCCTCAAGTGCTTTTACTTATTACTGTTCAAGGATTTTCATTGCTCAGACAGGTACTAATCTTTCAGAACACATCCCTTGGACACATGCACACACCCATAGTACACCATTAGGCAAACAAATGAACATTTGCCCATCTATGAACCATTTACCTTGCCTTTAGTTGGAAATTTTTGCCCAGTTGCTAGCCGAAAGTATAATCCATCATTTTACTTTCAGCAGCTGTAACAGAGCATTCCCACTCACAGTAAAATTAACATCTGACCTAATGCCCACTGAACACACAAGAAAGAGATCCTCCCATTTCAGTGGGTGGGGAAACGAGCAGCTAGCAAAGTGGTGTGCAGCTATTTGTTGACTAAATCCTAGCAGCTTGAAATGCATATAGTTTACTTCAGGGCTTAATTTTATACTGAATTATAGAAGGTTAAATCATTGACACAACCAAAGAAAGGCAGCATAATCCAGATCAACAAAATCTCACGTTCTGATTTATGAACTATAAACTAGTGTGGACAAAGTTTCCTGATTGAACACAAAAGTGCCACCTTTTTACATTCTCTTTTAACTTTTTCAAAATGACTTTTTGTTCATTTATGGTGAGGTAACTATTGAGTTCAGCAGGTCAGAGAACCAAACAAAGTCACCGATTTAAGTACTTCAGCCCACAGCCACAAAGGTATCATTTCTGCAACTGAAAGCTGCTTGTGTGCAATTCAGCACAGCTTCAGAGGACCCCTGCTCTTGGGTGCGTTTGTAACTTGCATCTTTGCAGTGTAGCAACCATATTTCCACAATAAAACTTGTAGGGGTGATTTGATTTTTACGCTGCCAGCCAGCACTTCATTGCCAGTACTTATGATGCATTACGTATTTGTCTGAGAACATTAGCACTCAGATAATTAACTCTTCTGCCGGGTGTCCAGTTTATGCTCTTCACTGAAAACACTGCTCCCACAGAGATATGCCTTGCACATAAGCAAATCTAATCCCTAAATCTCTTATGTGGTCAGTAAATTAAAATCTAGGTTTGTAGCAGTTAAATGAATTCCTTTTTCCCCTCTTTTTTTTTTTTTCTTCTTTTTTTTGGCACTTTCTAGCAAAACAGCTCACATACAATCACTCAATGGCTGGAAAGTGGGCTTGGCAGGAGGAGCTGAGGCCCAGCATGGCTCCAGTCAAGACAAATGGCTGAATTATTGTGACGTTAGTAAACAGGTAATTAGCTTTGCATGTCATTGTTCACCACCTCAAACTCATTACAGAAGTCTTACAACACTCTCTTTAAAAATTCAGACCTGTTTGACCTGCTACCAGCTATAGTGCATTTCAAGCACTCATGGATAAAGTGCAATCTTGTCAAACTGAAGACACCTGCTCCCAGCAGGAACACTACTTATGAACTGCCAAGTCTTTTGTTACAGTACCTTGAGAAGCAATGATCTTTCCATCTGGAATAACCAGCATCAACTTGGCTGCAACCACTGTAAAGCAATCTTTGAATATTTATTACCACATGAAGTACATAGAGCTATAAAAGCAGTATGTACACAAATGCAAAAAGGGAGAAGACTACTCATGATAAATTTTGCTGTTTGCCACACAAGTGTTTGAAATTCATTGTCTTTGAGAATTGGCTGCTGGTAACAACCTTCAATTCTTTTTTCTCTACCACCAAATCTACCAGGGTGAAGCTCACCCCTGTATAAATAACTCATTTCACAGCTGACACATTTAACTCAATGTATCTCCTCTTTCTGTTACTCTTCTGCTCAATTTTTGCCAGCGATTGTTCATCTCGGGGTGGATAATTCATGCCAAGAACTCATCAGGCTCTGTCCTTGTCTCCCCCGCAAGGCCCCAGCACAGCACACTGCTTTAGACTCCACTCCACCAACACTGTTTAAAGCTGCCTCTGCAAAGCTGGTGAGGAAGGGAGCAGGGGCGTGTATACAGAACTTATATAGAATCCTCTTTTCTTAGTTTTTCTTGCGATCTAATTTCTTCAGGTATTCATCCTCCTCGATAGTGGACTGCGTTCCTCAGTTTACTTCTGATTAACAGCAGTGTTTAATCCATTCTGATGCAAGAAAAGCACTAGCACTGGATAATTCTCCCCTTGTCGTCCTTATTTTGTGAGGGTACAAGGGGTAATTTAAGCTAATTACATTTGAGCACTGAGGTCATTAAAAATCCAATAAAAGCAGTCTAGGGCTTAGGTGAAGGTATCATAGAATTTAGGTTTATTCTCTGCTTCTTCTTTGCTTCAGCGCTTTCCACAAGGGCAATGAAAAGCCTGATCAGAAGCTCAGTGCTCCTCAGACTTCCAAAAGCAGTTTAATTCAACAGCACATTCCTTGCTATCTTCTCTGCCCTTAAGAGACCTCACTGAGCAAAGTCCATTCTGCAGCACTTAATCATATACATGCAAATGTTGCATTTAGAATTTGGAGCCCACTGTGAGCCTATTTCTCTTGAGCTGTTATTTTAAAATGCGCTTTAAATCAATTTTGCAGTAAACATGGGGTTTGTTTCAATAACAACCATTTTTCTCCTGATTAGTAAATTACTGTTGTTTCCAATGTTTCATTCTAACTACTACTTGCTCAGAGTCATAGGAAAACAGCACTTAGTCAAGACAAACTTCCCTTTATTTCCATCTCAGCAAAGCAAGGTCTAGATTACTTTCAGAAAAACAGTTTTCAGCTGACAAAGTGAAAAATGTTGCATAACAGCAAACTTATAACATAGTAAGAAAGTTTTAATAGAAGGATTACCACTTGCTGTTGTAACTAGTTTAAAAGTCCTTTAAGACTCTCTGCTAAGAACAGACGATTATATTTGCAGTATTTATGTAATTTCTATTGGCTGGCTATGTAATAATTTATGAAAGTTGTGACAGAACAGTGCTTTAATACAGATTAAACTATATTGAGAGAGGAAAATACAGCAAAATGCCAGTGTGCTGCACAGAATACCAATCCCAGGTTCATCCAGAACTTTAAAACAATTCAGTTGGAAAATACAAATTGTCTTTTCCCAACCATTGAACAATGTCTCTCAAGCACATGTTTTTCTGTGTGGATGCATTACATGTATCTCTTTGCATGAGGTTATCTGTATGTCAGACCCCCACGATAGAGGCTTAGGAAAAGAAGCAAGTCGTTCATATCATCTTCATCCAGAGACAACACCACGCATCCTTAATGTTATATCCTGGTGCACTGAGCTTTGGCCACAGGTCTTGAAAAGGTTAGCAATGCTATTTGTACACATTTCTCTTTGTTAAGCTGGGCAATCATAATGCAAGTATTGGAGGAAGTTGAAGGGAATTTGAAGGTTTTAGCTTCATGATTCATGGCAGAACTGTCCAAAACAGCTTCAAACAGTCCATACAAAATTACTCTGACTGTATCAGGGTATTGCAGTGTGAAAAAAAAGTGAGGTCTGTCTTACTGAAAAGCTAGAGCAGATCTCTTCACATTGACACTGCTCCCATCTACAAGCATGATAGTTACTGGAAATAATTTTCTCATGAAGGATTTTTAGTTAGGGTAGTAATTGGAGGATAAGTTAGGTTTTACTTTGGTTTGAGGCTGGTCAAGAACTTTGATGTCCAGGAAAGCCATTAGCAGATCAGTAAACTGGTAAGAAGTAAAACGTAAAACCATCTAACGACAAAGGTTGCATATCTTTATACCTGTAGATGCACACAAAAATGTACCTTCAAGCCCTAGAACCTACAGATCTGCCTTTTGCATTTGCAAAGTCCCCATTTTAATTAATATCAACTGTAATCATATGGGAAACTAGGCATAATAACAGTAATTAAGACCTTGGCCTCGTAAAACACATCAGACACACACACACAAGGGCAAAATCCAATTTGGAGAAATATATGGAGCATTCAAGGGTCGATATGGAGATTCTGTCTAGGCTACCTAAATAAACAGGCCAATCAACCCTATTTAACAATGAAAGTGTTTTTCTTGAGATCTCAAGAGGATTTCCAATTATTCACAAATGACTAACCGTGCACTCCTTTCCCAGAATTATAAACAAGTCACCAGAAAATAGCAAGTTTGACAAAATTGTCCAACAGCCCATTAACTGTACAACTGTGCTAAATAGCCAGAGACAAGTCTAAATCTGCCAGAACCAGTGTCTCTCGAGTCTGCCAAGGGGAGAGATGTTTCAGCTGCAGAATATCCATTTGCAGCTTGCCACCATCTGGACCCTGGAAACTGAGCACTCAAGTGATGGGCTGGCACAATCCAGCTCAGGAGTGACCCTCCAGTTCTTAGGAAAGTCTTTAAAGCTGAGGATGGTGTTACTGAAAGGAAGTCAGGCTTGCTTGATTGAGACAAATATTTGAATTCTCAAAAAACCAATTTTACCTGTATTCCTTCAAAATTCTATTTAGTATGTAATTCTAAATATTTACTAAATATATCAACAGCTTCAGTTGTTGTGAGGCCCAACAAGTGGAATTTTTTGTATGTGCAGATTTCCACATAAATTCAGATTTACATCTCGCCTCAGCTGACTATTTGCCCAAATTTCACAACATACAGATGCAAACAGATAATTGGGAGAGTCCTGTCAACATGTATATGAAATTAGACTGGGCACGTGGGGATCACCTGAATGCAATGAACAAGGATGCAACACAGTGGTGCAGCAAACATTTATCCAAGTTTCAAACCTTCACAAAAAAGCATAACAAACTGGTCAAGTAGTCTCTGCCTCTTCAAGCTTTGTTTTCTACAAGTGTGGAAGGGGAAAGAAACACCCCACAAGCCTGATTTTTTGGAAGAAAACAGTACTGCATGCTTTGAGTTAAAGCAATACATGGGAGTGAAAGAAGGGGATACAATGACCACAGCCTAGGGTAAGAAATATTACTATAAAGGAATTTTTGCCAAAAAAATACACTATTGGATATTTTTAGCAATGTACTTGTTTGCACTACCTTTATTCAAACAGGACTAGGAGGCTGTGCTTACCTCCTTTTTGGATTGGCTGAATACAAATACTTCTTTAGATCAGAGCACAGAGCTCTGTGAAGCTTATCTGTGAAGCTTTTTGTAATACCCCTAGAGGAAACTAACATACAGAATATTGTTTTGAGGTTATGTTAGAGCACACTCTAACTTGTGACCCTGCAATTTGTTTTTTGTTCATCTAATGTAAGATGATTCATAATCAATTACGGTTCTCATGTCAAAGGCTCCCGGTTCTCTTCAAACCATCAGATCCAGAGCCATCACCATCAGGCATGCTTGGAGTTGTTCTTTTTAAGTTGTATGAATTCAAGCTGGCTCTATTTGTTATCTCCTGAAAAAGCACTGTTCAGGCTCCTTTGAGGCTCATGCTTGACCCTGACACCAACGAAACAAGAACAGTTCCGTTACACCAGAAGTTTCTTCTCACACTCTCAGACAAGTCGTACATAACATCCCTGATCTCTGCTCTGGAGGAAGCATACACAGAAATGTGGGTCAGGCGTGCACGTTCAGGTTACTGGCTATAGGAATATCCTCCCAGGTTTACTCCATTGAGAACTACGGGTTTAAGAACTGCCTTTGGAGTTCTAGAACTATTTCTGTATTTGAATTCACTCATCTAAAAACTTGGACTATTGAGCATTCTTTAACCACCTAATTTCATTAACCACTTCTCTGATGATGCCTTTCTACTCACTAACAAAATCTTAGATTCATAAAGTTTTTAGGAACCACTAACAACTTCAAACTTTTGGAAGTGGGCCATGGCCTTAAGAAGGGCTAAGCACAAGATCCTGTGCCAGATGATAGGCACTTGCACAATGACTGGTGTATTTAGATTAAACCTTTTCCTGACTCTAAGAAGTAGTTTTTTATTTATTAGCAAACGTTAAGCATTGATTGAAAAGAAAAGAAACTACCCTTCAGGGCCTTTTGGCCTTCTTCTAAAGACATATTATCAATTTCTTTAATTATCACAGTGGTAAGAAAACTTGGTGAAATATTTAAAAGGTGGAGGGAGGAAAACATGTGTTATGCTCATTTAGGACCACTTGAAAACAGATTATTCTGAATACGGAAAGAGACTCATTGGACATTTAAATAATTAATCTCAGCAAATACATTAAATGCAAAACAGTGTCACATTTTGACTGATTCAGCACAATCAGCATTCACTGCTTCCAAATTGCTATTGCTAAATTGCCATTTGCAGGAATTTCAGCACAGCACAGTGTAACTCACTAGTCAGTCATGTGCCCCGTGCACAGACAGAACTAAGATACGAACAGCCTGGTGACAGCCTGGCTATGACAACTAGACAGAAATCATGCGAACAGACACAGAACTTCTACCATATCCATCTCTCTGAGCAGCTCCCCTGTTTATAAAATATTAAACCCTGGACATTTATTTTCGTTAAGACTTACAGTAAGTCATCTGCCATATTGTTGAGCACTAATCGGTTTCTACGGTTGAAAAGCAGAAAGTATAATTTCTCAAGCTTCATTGTTTGCTAGAAGATGAGAAAATAGTCTGGCTAAGACTGCTCCTACCAGTATCTTTATCAGAGCAGGAAGGCAGGATAAGAAGTAGTTTTTGCTGGTTCAGATGAGCTGCACCAATTCCCTGATGCATAGAGCATAAAGAGCCAAAAGCAGGCAAATGCACAAGGTCAAAAGTAATAAAAGCAGGTTCTTAAAAGCTAGTCAGCTATGCTTGTGTTTTTTGTTTTGTTTGGGTTTTTTGGGGTTTTGGTTTGTTTTTGTTTTATTTTTGATGAAGTGTATTTGTAAAACATCTATTTTTGTTTCTTTACATGTAAGTGATACCAGCCAGGTACTGCAATCTCAGCTCAGCCAAGCTGAGTAAGGTTAAAGAAGGGAGCCTCTTCCAAAGACATTGCTGCTCTAAGAGCTCCACACAGTCGGGTAAGCAGCACTTTTTTGTCAACAGCGTAACAGCTTAAAATGCATGGGGTTTGTGATGTTATGCTGACAAACAGGCAGTTGCAATTCCTCTATATGAAACATTATTTAACCTGCATGCCAGCAAATTGCCTGTCCCTGGAGCTGCAATTTTTCACATGAGCCATAAAGGCATTTCTGAGCCTTTGAGTTCAGACCCCAATTCTCATGGTACGTTGTGTGGGAAAAGAAGGTACACCTCCCAATTTCCTGCCAGGTCCCAGCTGACGATTACTTTCTCTCTGACTACATTCTTCCAGTATTTTGAGTTTAACACTGTGCTTTCCCATTTAGATTTCTGTAACATTTTGTTTTGTTTCCCTGTGCTTTGCCAAAGAGTGCTCTACCTTGACAGAGCTGCTGTAATCTATATACAGTTTGCATATTGATTTCTGTAGTACTTTGAGACCCTTCAGGCAGAAGGTTATCACAATATAAGGTTCCTTCATCTGTCATTTAAGGTAACCTTTAAAAAAGGCAGAGCTCTGTTCAGTCCAGATGTTTATCCAAACTGTTCTAAATCTCTAATGCCTGGAAAACCAGAAAGAATGGGGTTTTTGAGAGACTTTCAGTACCACTTAATACCAATTCAGACAAACTACCATATCATCCTGTCACTGTAATCACATGGGATGCTAATAACATCTACCATTTCTGTAGGACTTTATAAAGATGAATCACCACAACAGTCCTTTGCAGTATTATCCCCATTTTATTATTGAGGAAAGAGAGTGTCTGCTTTTACATTATACCATAAAATGACCTGCTCTTTCAATCTACAAAAATAGCAATGAAAGATGCAGAAACTGCTACTCTAACTTCCCCAGCTCTTGTTTGGTGAAATGCTGTTTAAATATTTAGATCCTGCAAATTCTTTTACCATCATAGAATGCTGTTTAAAAAGCAGGCCTCTGAATAATCAAAGTGACACTCTCTTTTGACTTTGCTCTGACTTAACAGCAATATTTCAATTTATTGCAATTTTGATCATGGTAGAAAAGTCAGCTGAATGAAAAAATAAAGACACCTGTCACTGCTCACTATTTTCTCATGCAGCCTTGAATATGAGATCCTATCATTTAGATAAAGCATCGACTTCTTGAAATCACAACAGCTCTCCATAGGAAAATAACAAGGTATGTATTCACTGTGTACATATCACAGACTGCAATATAGTCCATTACCCATTGAAACACCTCCTAGTTCCTTCTTTCCACGAAAGGCCAGTGGGATTGAAAAATCTGGAGTTGTTTTTATTTTGGTCAGTTGTTTTGGGGAGTTTTGTGTTCTTTGAAAAACCTCAGCCTTCACGACTAACATCACATGTAGTAGTGTTTGGGGAAAGGCATTGTATGAAAAACATTTTTGTATCTCTATCAGAAATCTGAGGGACCTAAGACTAAAAGATCCTATGTTAACTCCACCAATCACAGAAGCCACAAAAAACAAACAAATAAAATGTTCAGCATCATTCTGGACTCACTTTCAAATGAATATTTATGTGGCATATAAACCTAACTGTATACAACCTGGGAAAAAAAAAATTCTACCATAAAATAGGCTCTGCAGAATTAATTAAGTACCAGCTTGGCTCTGCTTCACATTCAGCAGAATCATCTAAGAAAAAACTGTTGACAAAAAAATCCAACACAATTCCACTTCTGACTCCCAGGGGTCACAACCTGGGAGTTATCCCAAAATACTGCAGTATGGGTTTCATGGTAACTCCACTCCAAATTGTACAAGACATAAATCTTTCCATATTAACAAACCATGGCTTCCTGTCAAACACTGATGGAACCATCATGGGTCCACGGCTATCATTGCTGAGTTGGAATTTTCTGGTGAAAGGCCCTTCCGTCAAAACCATTTTGAGATGTCACCTTCTGGAAGAAAACAATTCACAAGAAATGGGTCGCCACATCCAAATTCTGCCCTCTGCAGCAAACTGGAGAGGGACCAAAAGGGACTTTCGTTATACCAGTTCTGTGGCTGGATAGAGAAATCAGTGTCATGTTATATACCTAAATGTAGAAAAAGAAAAATGCCTTGCAAACACAGAGTTAAGTAAACCCTCAAAAACTGTATATGGCATCGTGTTAACTTCCATGACAATTCTTTGTGGCAGGACACATCCTCATGAGTAATGTGCTTTCTAGGCATAACACTGAAACTAGCCAGGGGTATTATTTCAATTTCTAGAAAGGGCAGTTGATATAGATGAGAATCGGTGCTGTTTAGCAGAGGAGACAGCAGCGCTGACCCACATATTTTAACAAGGATGCATGCACATGCAGGATAATTCCAGTAATTCACATCAAAGTTACAGGCACAAGAGGTGTGGAACAGGGCAGGTGATGGTAATTGAACATGAAGACTACAGCAAAATATTTTTGTAGTGTGTTTGAAGACATTAAAATGAGAGGCTTTAAACACATGGATGATGAGTGAGCTCCTATTTTAATCACCCTCCCAAGGATTCTACAGTCCATGTCTGAAGCCAAATTCCAAATCTGTTACAGCCGAGACTGAGTTGCATTAGACAAAAAAGCCTTCTATGCACAACCAGTGTTTTGTCGCACACCACTCAGCTTCCTAGAAGGCATGGCACTTGAATTTTGCTGGCTGAACCTGTCATTGTCACAAATGTACTGCTCCTTCCTCATAGCATGAGCAATGTATTTTGATCTCCTATGTTACCATGAAGGAAGATGAATCGGCATTCAAAATTGTGGCGTTTCTTAGTTTCACCTAACAGAAGAAGAACTGTAGAGTATTATGGATCCTTAGCACAAGAAAAGGGCACTGTTCACATTCCTTTAGAGAAAAGATTGTGTGTAGGATACGATCCCTGAGACAGGTCTAGAGAACACACATGTGCCTCATTTTCCAATGCAATGGACAAACCCAAAGAAGCAGTCTGATACTGCTGCCGAGATAAGCAGCAGTTACTGGGCAGCAGCCAGGCAGATAAAGCTACAGTATTTATTATCCAAGGCAGTATTGCCAGTGTCACTCTGGAACAGTAACTTTACCTACCACCAGTAGAGAAATACAGTAGATTGAATACCTCTCTAGCTGCTTCATGCACTGCAAGGCTGCTCTAATTGTGTAGCTGTAAATCCTCCATGAAAGGGAAACCCTGGGCACAGAAAGCCAATACAAGAGACATTGGACACCTGCTTCCATCTCTGTCTTGGTTGATTTGGCTTATTGTGAGTAGTCATGTGAGCATCTTTCCACCCCCTCTGTATCTGGGCACTGCCTACACTCCGTCCTCTTCCAGACTTCGATTTAAACATCAAGCAATGGGGTACAGCAGCCAGTGCCCTGTCTTTACTTGAGGATGATCCTTATGAGAGTGTGTCCCAATGGCACAAGTGTTATGTACTCTCCCTCGAGACAAGCTACATGTTTGATATTTTAGTGAAAAACAAATTTTAACAGTAGTTAATGTAGTTAGATTAAAAAAAAAATCCTCAGTCCTCTCTCAGTATTTTCTAGAACTAATTCTCTCCCTATCCTGATTTATCCAACTGTTTTACTATTGCTCTGTTGGCTTTTTTATCTTGCCGGAACAAATTTAAGACTCTTTTTATTTAATTGGTCTTATTAATATTCATATATTAATGCAACACATTTATTATTCAAGTTGATAACAATGTCTGTCTTCTAACAGCCTTAATTCAGAGAATGACAATCCTAAGGAAATCAGAATGACATTGTCAAAAGTCAAAACATTACTTGTTTTGTTACCAGCTATACTGGAGCTTTTTCGGGCCCAACGACATTACGTGTATTTGAACAGGAGTAGAAATGATGCACAGTTTTCTCAATACCCACTAATTGCTGTTTCTTGCCAAGCTGCCAGTACGACATTTCAGTGAGCCCTTCTCCAACGCCCTGCTTCTACCTTCAGACTTTAGACTTTGGAAGTCTGACAACAGGGTGGATTAAAACACATGGAGAAAAACTGACCCAAAACCAAAGGAAAAAGTCATGTTTAAAGCACATGGACAAAGAAGAAGCGAGTCTGACAGAGATGTCAAACAAGTCCTGCCTCACGTTTACTCCTAGAAAAGCGGAATGTTGGCCTTAAAACAGGGGTGGGAAGCTCTTAGTTTTAATTTTCAGTTTCCCAATGACACTGGGATGCCGGGCACTGGCACCACATCCCATAAAACAGGAAGATGCTGCCACCTGCAGGTGGGAGTGCCAGGAGGGCCCCAAATCCCAGCCCTGGGTCCCCACACCCCGGGCACAAACCCCGCGGCTGCCAGAGAGCCACAGCTACGCGGTGTCTGCCCCAGAGATGCTGCATCCTCTTTCTTCGTCTAGTGCTCAGAGAGCAATACAGGCACATAAATCAGCATCTTCTGCACAAAATAAGAGTTTTCGCTTTGTAGTCTTTAGAGTGCAAAGATCCACTGCAGGAAAGACAAGACCTCTTCAAATCCTCACCACATGACACTTCCACCCCCATGATGCAAAGATTAAAGTAAGTTATTCTTGTAAATAAGTCCATGAACCCTCATCTGAGATCATATCAACATTCATAGAGGCCCAAATACCTCTCATGGCTGTACTTTTAGCTTGCAAGTTATGGAAATTTGCATGCTTAGCTTTATGATGCTTATTCTTAGTTCTAAGGTGGGTTTCAAAGCAACAGTTCTTTGTAACAGGGCTCAAGATAGTAAACTGAGAAATTATTTAAGAAGAGGCTTAAAACAATACAAAAAAAATGGCACTATAGAAGAAGAAAGTAGTCTGTAACTATGGTTCACTCAGAATTAGGGGTTTGGCATATAACTTCTATGTTCAGGGGACACACTTGGAAGGACTCCATTTTACAGAGCTCTCAGTGAAATATGGAAAGTCTCACCTTTTGAGTCCAGATAGTTTACAAGTTTACAAATATTCCTATTACCATGCAAATATTAGTAGTTTTTTAAAAATATATAAAAGTATTTTTAAAAACCCAACAAAAACCAAACAAAACACACACACACACAAAAAAAAAAAACACTCAAAAAAACCCCAAAAAAACCAACCAACCAAATAAAAAAATAAAAAAAAACCAACAACAACAACAACAAGAAGTCTTAGGAAAAAAATCCCAAACCAGTTCCTTTTATCAGAGCCTTTTTCTCTGAACAGTGTATTTGACTTTTTTTAATCAGAGTGTAAATATTGTATTATGTTTATTCAATAATACTCCCATCGGCATGCCAAACAGCACAACTTTTTTTGACTAGGGACACAGTAAACCTACAGTGTCTGCCAAAGTTTACTCCCTTGAGGCATTAGGGAGTCTCTTGAAAGTAGCTGTGCTTTGAACTGCCCTGGCTCCTGTGGGTTGTGTCTGATTAACTAATATTTTACATAACACTAGCAACCATCACCACAGCAAAAGAAAATAAAACAAGTAATCTACAAATGCAGCGGGCACCTTCTTCCCACATTGCCTGCTGCAAACTAACACAGCAGACTATTCTGTTCTGTGTAAATAGCAATGCAGCTAGGACAGCCACTGGAACCCAGTCTGCTTCAGCAGCCAAATCTGGCGTTCCAAGTCTTCATTTTAAGAAGGCAACAAACTTAGCCCTAGTCCTAAATTTTGCAGAGACATAGAGACTCCTAAAGTTGAATGAGACCTACCTGCAAAGGCACCCTGAACTTTGCAAGCACTCCAGGAACTAACAGCTTTAACAGCACTCCTGCAGAGAGAAGGACATGCAGAGCAGCTTGTTTGCCTGCATGCTGAGCTGGGCAAGCAGCAGCCAACTCTACCTCAAATCCTGCAGACTCTTACAGCATCCTTCAGATGCATTCCCCGGCCAGTCTGCACAAATGCCGGGACATCAGCTGTGTGTCAGATTGCAACATGTTCCCTTTGTGTTCACAGGTTTCAGTTCACAACTGCAAAAGCTGAAGTAGCATCCAATAAAATACATTTTTTGTACTCTGCTTATGAAAATATCTGACACTAATAGACAACTGCCACCCACATGCAGCACACTAGGGATCTCCATAGCTAAAAGTATGTCATGCACCAGCTTGAATAATGCACTAATGCTTGTTGCTAGTGGCTATAATAATTCACACCTTCTGTATCAGACACAAGACGACCTAAAACATACTCATGCCAGTGGGCTACATAAGCAAATTACACTTTGCTGGGCAGAGATTAAGCCTAGGACAGTTCTGGGTGTTTTATACCCAAAAACAACACCTTTATCTCTCTGCATATATCCAGATTCAGACAAATGCATCAGTGCTATCAGTACATTAGAAAGGCGAATATATGCATTGCAGTAGGGGAAAAACAGACACTTTGCTGATTCTCAACAAACTAATTACTGGTGAGTAAACCCTGGACTGAGTGAAGCCAACAGTTACACTGGCATGAAGTCAAAGAAGAATCGGCCTTGATGCATAGAAATACAACACACTAAAATTTAGGGTAACAAATTCTGCCTTTAAAAATTCAGTGATAGCTTTCTTAATTTAAACTCGCCTATACTGTGTTGGAACAAAACAGCAGCCTGCACAACAGGAATACTGAAAACAACTTACAGATCTGGGGAAGAAAATTCCTACTTGGACGCCATTCTCTTGATCTTGTCCAGCTGAGCAGAGCTGGAAAGTGGCTCTGCAAATGAAATGCAAGAACGTGAATCAATTCATCGCAGCAAATATAAAAATACAACGCTGTTACATTGGTCAGACTTTCCCCCATATACAACAAGCAATACATTCTATTTTCAATCTGAAGGATTTATTTCCAATTATTGGAAGACAAAATGAAAAAATACAGGTCCAGATATTGTTTGCAGCTCTATGCAGACAGACCACTCTGTCTGCATGAGTCTCCTGCCAAAAATCACAGTCAAAAAGTCTGACAAAAAGAGTAAAACCAGCTTTGACTTATTCTCAGTCTGAGCTGGGATGCCTGGGACAAGTCCATCTCAAAAGACATCCCTGTAAATTCACCTAGGTTTAGATCTGCAGCAGAACTAAACAACCCCCTCCACAAAAAAAGCACAGCCCCTCCTCATTCCCTCGAAGGAAGGGGGGTGGGGAGTGAAAAGAGGTATTTTCTTTTGCTCCCATTTCAACACACACCACATATTCAGACAGAAGTTCACCACTGTTCTAATTAATTGCTGTCCATCGCTGAGTGCTTTCATCCTTTATGACAAATTGTAGAAACAAAACATCTTTGTTTGCTTTTTATGGCACCTACTGTAGCCAGAGATCAATTCCTCTTGATCCAGTAGCCACTCACTGTGTGCTCTAAACCTCACACAAGCTTAGCCATTCCTTCCTTGTTAGATCACTGAGACACTAAAATATCAAAACTTCTTTATTCTATCACTTATTACCCTTTAATAGCATGAGACCATCCAAGTGCTGTTACTGTACTAAAAGAGGGCATCAGCATGACCCATCATGTCCCATCACTCTAAGCTTACCACTCATCCCCAGCTAAGCAGCAAACAGGGTGTTTGATCCAAGATTCAGTCTCTTCCTTACAGATTGGCACCTTCTGAAGTATAAAATCAGAACACCTCCATTCATCCAAGTTTTGGCAGTTAGAAGTCTCAGCACAGAAAGTCATTTTGAGAAGCAAAACCCATCTGACACTGAACTTTATGGCATAAGAGGCCTCTCAGACTGGGGAAGATCTACACAAAGAGACAGCCCTGGACTTCACAAGCACCGCAAGAGCCCAGAACACGAGCCAACGCCCAGCACTAACCTCACATCTGTGGGGGGATGCCCAGGTGCTCACGTGCCAAACTGGACAAGCAGGAGTTAGCTCATCTCTGACATTTATCAAGATGCATTCAGAGAGGCTGTACCCAAGCTAAACAACAGCAGCTTAGAGCTACTGCTGCCTTCCTTGGACAGTTTGCACAGATGCCAATGGATCTGCTACTGCTGCTGAAGAGTCAGGTCCTGAGTAACTAGAAAAGGAAGCAATGCTATCCTGATTTAGATTGCTTCAATATTTAATCAGTACCGATTGGCCTTATAAGTCTCAGAGATAAATAGCCAGAAACTGAAAACTTAGGATTTTAAGCTCTGGATGAAGCTGGGGGTGGGTGAAGTACTCCTACATTCTTTTTCTCCGTACCATTCTATCAGCTACTAAATTTGAGAATTCCTTGTCACCCACATGCAACACATTTCTGCTCATCCCTCCCCACTGTATAACGGGATCAAAGATTACTTATCTGAATTATCCCACAACTGTAATGGAGAATCTCTCTGCTCTGCACGTGCATTTTGCAACATGACTCCAAGTTTCAATAGATTTGTCCGTAATGCCCATTTCAGCTGATAAATGATTCAGTGCTTGGGGAAGAGGGAGGGGCAAAAAGACAGAGACTTACTGCTTTAATACTAGGATCATGTCTTAAGGCTCAGATTGTCTTGTATTTGGCAATATGAACAAAGTAAAAACCTGATTTTGCCACATTTCTCAGTGGCCAGAACTAACAGAGCAGATGAAATCACAGCAATACAAAGCACCTCTGCAGTGGTGCAAGTGGAACTATTATTCACTTCATGGCAGTAAAATGGGGTAAGCCAGCCCCTAATCTGCCCTTGGGTAAAAGGCAGGGAAGTGATACCAAGAAATCTCCTGCTGGATCTAATAGGTCCCGAGGGGAAATCATCTGAGTCTTATCTTTAACTCAGCTGAACCATAAAATGGGATGAAAGCAGACCTGAACAGAAGACAGATTCTGTAACTAAGCTGCTTGTTATGAAATTCTATTACAAAATTTCAATAGCAATTTCTGTGTCAATATTTTACAAAATAAAGGGAGCTAGAAAGAGGCAAAAAAATGCAACTCAATTGGGATCAGAGAAAAACAGCTACTGAAATAAGGTACTCTTCGCTCATTCCCTTCTATAGCCCAATATTCATTAGAGATTTTTTTATAAGTTTAGGGTTTCAAAAATCAAGTTCAGGTACATCATTATCAGTAGCTTTACACTGCTTACAACCCTACTAATGCTGGGAAAGAAAAATAGTTTTACACAGTTTTCAGAATCTCCTTGTACAAATCTGTTCAAGGGTCTCCCATATATGGGTATTCCCTCAGGGGATACCCATGGATCCTGTTGGGGATCCATGGACTAATACTGCCCCATTTATTCTCCCATGCAGGCTAAACCTTGCAGGTTAGGTTTCAGCAGGTGAGATTTTTAGATCAAGGATATATTAAGCCTCCTTCCACGTAAAAAGTAGAGGTGGGGTTTTTTGATGAAAGCTTTGTAGTGGCTTCCCTGCTCGCTGCCCTTATGCCATCCACTGAGTGATATTATCTTCAAATGTGTTCAAGTGAAGAAAACTTTGCATAAAGAGCTTAAATTAAATGAAGCTGTCTACCCCAGAATATATATATACACACACACACATATACAGTATGACCCACATTTAGTTTTTATTTTTGGTTCATACTGTTGAAAAGAAAATCTCTTCTGATGCACCCAAATGAGAAGCAGAAGAATAAGCTAGTGCAAGCTCTGTCAATAAATACACACTTTGAGAAATGGCATCCTAGTTTATAGCAGATTTATAGTTCTTATCTCAACTTCCCAAAATTCATCTGAATCTCCAATACAGGGAATTTCAATGTATCAGTAAATCTTTTAAGTCATGAAGAAAACTCACTCAAAGAAGCAATGTCCCTTATCAGTGGAAGAAGTGATAAATCTGAAATAATATATAATTCATGATGACACATATCAAGACATTATAGCAAACACTGACACAAGACCTATTTATGGCATTGCTTTGCTAAGCGTATTCCCTACAGAACTATCTTTTCTCTTATTCTGACCCAAACAACTGCTTTGATAATGCACATCTTTTCAGAGCTGGGTAAAAAAAGCAAATCTAATTCAGCACCCATTTCTCATGATAGAAAACTACTGGCCCTCATCCAGCAACATATAGAACTAAATGAAAATTTAAGTGCAGATCAAAAAGAAATATGACATGGTATGGCTACTTTAAAAAATTCATGACCTCAGATATCAAACTATCCATTGTCTGAAACATGCTAATACAAATGTTTAACAGTCCTTGGCTGAGGAACAAAGGTTTAGTTCAATTCCTTCACACCATCTTTCTCAGTCTGTATTGTTTAATACATTTGTGGATTCACAAGCTCTGTAGAAACACAGAGTCTTCTCAAATCTCTCTGATACGGTTCATTGCCACCCTGAAATTCAGAATCTGGAAATACTCTGCAAATTTTAGCTAGAACTCGCAACAACCTCAGGAACAAGGTCACCACCAGACAATTTTGGGAAGTGCATTAAATTTAGTGACCACAGATGACATAACTGGCATATCACATAAGTCAGTATCACAATCCTTGAATATTAAAAATAGCTTTTAAATAGTTTAAATATCACTCAACAAAACTACCTGGGATGATGTAGAGTTTGAAAAGAGGCATAGGTATATATCTGGAAAAACAAGAGAAACCATTTCCCTGCCAAGGCCATTACTGCAGTTCACCTTCAAATTAACAACCGAGTAATTAAAAAAAAAAAAAAACAAAAAAAAACCAACCAAAAGTAGCTTTGCTTGCACAATTGTTTCCTTAAGAATCTACAGGAGAGACAATGCTCTCGAGACACATAGCAGGGAGGCACATATTTCCCCAGTCACCTCCACAGCAGGCATTAGCCAAACAATATACCCACGGTGGCTGGCAAATCAGAGTTAAACTAAGAAGAACCCAAAAGCTGGCACAGAGGTTGCACACAAGTTTCACGCTATTTAGCCAATTATGGTTTTTTTCTCTCATCTTTTTAAGTGAGTCATACAGTATAATATCATTTCAAATGTTAATATATTTGGTTTGAAGAGAGAAAATTATTCCAAACCCTGGCTGTGCTGCAGTCGAAGCACAACTGTGCTCTGAACAGCAGCAGATGTGCTGTCTACAAAGTCTGTTCAGACCAACCTGTGAGATACCAGGACATTAGAATAATAGAGAGAACCTTTACAGACTGGACAGGATTACAGTTTAATGATATGTTTTCCAATATATTTTTTTAAAAAGATAAAGAAAGTGCCAGGGTGGATGTAGAGTGGTGGAACAAAGAAACAGACATGCAGGAAACAAGGTTTACAGAGAATTCAGACAAGGAGAAGAATAAACCCAGTAATAAACATACTCGGGTAAACACCACAGCAGTTCTACTGAAGTGGTGGAAGTGCAATAATGTCTACAAATGGGAGTGGAACAATAATATTATGCATACATACATTTGATAGATAGATACACACACACATATATACTTGTTCAGTTTAGTTAGGTTAAGGGCTGATTGAATCTGACAATGCTTCTCATCCCTTCCTCCCCCGTCCCCACAAGAGGAAGTGCATGAGAAGATGAATCCCCAAAGACATGCCGCAAACAAAAATAGCAAGCCAGGAATTCCACATGCCTTGAGCTACATCAGACTACCCTCGTGAAGGTGAATTTTCACCCATCTTCCTCCCAAAGGCATATGCAAAGAGTATCACAACCTCTGCAATTAGGGAAAAAGGGGTAGCAGTCACTGGCAACTCCCTTTTGAGAGCAATGGAGGGCCTGATATGCCAGTCAGACCCGATCCATAGACAGGTGTACTTTGCCTCCCTGGTACCCAGGAAAGGGACATCACAAAGAAACTTCCCAGCCAGGTATGGCCCAATGATTACTGGTTTTTCAGGCAGCAATGAGGTCCCCACAAGAAGTCTGCAGATAATCAAGAGGGACTTGAAGAGTGCAAGTTGTGTTCTCTACTGTGCTGCCAGCTAGAGGGAACGATGGGGCAAGAAACAAGAAAATCATGCAGATGAACACCTGGCTTCAAGACTGCAGCTACCAGCAGAATTTTGGGGATTTTGATTATAGTTCTATTTATACAACACCAAACCTACTGGCAACAAACATTCTTTCCCCTGTCTCAAAGGGGAAAGAATGACCCCATGCACCAGTACAGGCAGGGGGCCAACCTGCTGGAAAACAGCTCTGCAGAGAAGGACCTGGGAGCCCTGGTGGACAACAAGCTGTCCCTGAGCTTGCTGTGTGTCCTTGTGACCAAGAAGGCCAGTGGTATCCTGAGATGCATTGCCAGCAGGTCAACTGACATGATCCTACCCTCCAGATTAGCTCAGCAGGGTGCTAATAACACCAAGGTTGTGGGTTCAATCCCCTTAGGGGCCATTCACTTAAGAGTTGGACTTGATGATCCTTGTGAGTCCCTTTCAACTCAGAATGATCTCTAACTACTCAGCCCTAGTGAGGCCAGGTCTGGAGAGCTGTGTTCAGTTCTGGGCTGATCAGTGTAAGAGACATGGAGCTCCGGAAGCAGGGCCAGCAGAGGGCAACAAAGATAGTTAAGGGACTGAAGTATCTCTCTTACTTGGACAGCTTGAAAGAGTCAGGCCCGTTCAGCCTTGAGAAGAGATGCCCGAGATGGGAGCTCATCAACGCGTACAAGTATCTGTAGAGAGGGTGTCAAGAGGATGGAATCGGGCTCTTCTTTGGTGGTGCCAAGCAACAGGACAAGAGGCGACGGGCAGAAATTGATGGACAGTAAGTTCCACCTGAGTATGAAGAGGAACTTCTTTACTGTGCAGTGACCATACATTGGGACAGATTGCTCAGAAAGATTGTGGAGTCTTCCTCAGTGGAGATATTCCAGAACCATCTGGATACAATCGTGTTCCATGTGCTTTAGAACAACCCTGCCTGAGCAGGGAGGTTGGACCAGGTGACCCACGGTGGTCCCTTTCAACCTGAATTACTCTGTTACTCTGTGATATGTAAAACAGCTGAATTCACAATTCTGCATTCAACTGAACATCTCTGCTCCTCGATGCCCTGGGCTGCCTTGATTACCTCTGCAGTGAGGAAACCAAAGCTCTGCAGCATCCACTGTAATCCAGTCCAGTTCCCCCTTAAGCTTCATGAAAGCCCGCTCATTTCTGGCAGGCTCTTGTGAAGCATCTCCTCTGACTAGCATAGCCCACACTGATTTTTTTTTTTCCTACAATAAATTAATAAAATTTAAAAATCTTTGTCATCTCAATAGATCAACCTGCAGTTCTGGGGCACCATGAGAAGAACCTCAGCACAAAGTTTTACTTGCCAACTAATTTTCTGCATTTAAATTCAGTAATAAATTCAGTATACGTAAACTAGACACAGCTATTAGGTGGTCTAAACTTGGCCTTTAATCAGTCAAGTGGTCCTGTTTTCCATCTTCACAGTGGCCTTCCAGACAAAAGGTAAAAGCAGTCCATTAGTAAGTGTGGATCGTCTAGGTTCTGTGATAATGGGGGTTGTATAATAAAGCTGAGATAAGAAGAGGCTAAGACATACAGCAGTAATGAAATTGCCTCCCTCATTCCCAAAACAGAAAAACCTCTCAGTTAAGTAGATCAGATAACTCCCACTAAAACCAATACATTTTGTGGTACAGTTTTAACAGAGTACAAGTCATCCCCTTCCACTCCCAGGTGTTCAGTTTTAAACTCAGACAAAATGACCTGTATCAGTACAACTCTCTCTACTTCTGACCATGAAGCATGAATAAAGGGGAATCCTAAACTATAAAACCAAGAATCAGGCCAGAAAAACTTGTGTAAACCAGCCCATAACCAACCTTAGAGCAGAAGGGAAGGAATCTGCCACTTTCTCCAGCTAATCTTAATGTGTGAAGGAGGAATTCACCTTACTCTCTTCTTTCTTAGCTGAACGATAAAAGAAATAAAGTGTTCCTGAATAAAATGTTTTCTGTATTCAAGCTGGTTTATATCATAGTAGGAATTTTAAATGTGAAACTGTGTATTGGCTTATTACAGAATAAAAGAAACCAGAAAATAAGGCAGAAATATTCATCTGGCATCTATAGGAACAGAGGATCATGTAACAGATGGAAAGGGCAATCAGCTCCAAACACTGAATAACCTTGTCTGTCACCAGCCTCAGAAGCAAAACCTGCCATAATTAGAGGGTTCTGGACTGCAAAATATGAGAAGAAATAGAATATTATTGGTAGCAATAATTTCAGTACAAGGACAACATCTGATTTTGCTGATTTTCTTTCTCAGAAGCATTATTCCATTCTTTCTGTTAGAGACTAAACACAGTCCAGAGAATCACTTCATAAATTACTCCTGTTCTTCAGAGAAAAAACAGCAACTATTCTCTTGACTTCCAGCAATAGAGGACTGATTTCTTACATACACGGGTGTGTCTAGTTTATTCAGCATGCATCTATGGATTGAAACTTTGGAGATCTTTATTTTATAAAGCAGTAAAATCTCATTAAGAATGTTTACTTAATGTCTTGCTTTGAAACAACACTTTCATAACTTTTAAGGTTATGATAACAACCTTTTCAGAAAGTCCACGGAAAACTGGGAAGTGCTGGAAAAGGAATTTCTGAGAGCTCTTATCACTGTTTATAACAAAAGATCATCCTTTCATGCGAAGTGTCAGGTAGGAATGGCCTGATGATAGGACATATGATGTGTTATCCACTAGTGGCTTTTTAAAATCCAGATAGGTTTCATAAGACAATGATTTTACTGAGTTTCAAACTGAATGTATTCCCCATCTCGTCTCTCTCTCAAAAAAAAAAAAA
>VZTI01001507.1:1857146-1886671 GCA_013397865.1 Struthidea cinerea
TCCCCACCTCCCCTCTCTCCCAAAAAAAAAAAAAAAAAAAAAAACAAACAGCTCAACACATAAGAACTTCAGAATAATTTGCTTAAAATAAAAGAACATCACCACTGAAATTGCTATGACAGACTTGAAATATAATCCTCTAAACCAGCTTAATTTTCAGCAAACCTTGTGCAGATGCTACATAGATGACACATTACTTACACCACCATAAAAATGATAGAAGGCCCACAATGGAGGCATTCAAAGTAACAATAACAAGAGATCACCTTCACTAAAGACTAGGAGAGACTTTTCATTTTTAGACAGTTATTTACATGCAAGGGAATGAACTAAGAACTAAACAAAAATGAAATAGTTATAAGTACCACACTAAAAATTGCCAGAAATCCAAGCCATTTTCCTGTAGCTTCCTCAACATGGGATGCTTCTCTTCTTGACTTGCTTGTCCCTCTGATACAATATGGCTGCACTAATTCTAAGTGCTAAGGACTGGGAGGCCAATTGCAAATTACCAGACCTTGCAAATTAGCAAGTAAGCAAACAAATGCTATTAAAAAGCCCAGCCAAGGGTAACACAGCACATCATTTACTTTGTTCATTTGTTTTTCCAAAGTGCAGTTTAGTCTCCTAACACTCCACAGCATACCAGTGAGGGTAGTGGCCAGAAAAAGCATAAAAGCCCCACCATCAGTGTCTGTTTATTGGGTTTTGCAATCCTGTCCTCTCAGCCTGTTTCAAGAGCTAAGACTGTGGTCCTGGAGACAATTCAGAAGAACAAAAAATCACTGTGGCACCACTACAGTGTGCTGCAATCCGCACACGTGTGGCAGCTACACTGAATGTCTGCAGACGAGTAAGGTGCCTTCCAGTCCACAAGAAGGTATCAAGTGCCCTGTTCAACCAACAGCAATCAGTATTTGTCACAAACAATTCGTTATTTATAAAGCAGAAGTAACCACAAAGAGTTTAGACTAAACTATGTCAGTAGAACATATCTGTTGTTTAACTTTGATGGTGGCTACTAAAAGGCCAATTGCAGACAGTCTGCAGCAGGACAGACAGGGCAGAGCCACAGTATTAATGGGTTCAGCTGCACCTCTCCTGTTCTGGTGGCAACAGAAAGGTAACCAGGAACACTCTTCTGCATGCAGCCATTAAAACTGCAGAGAGATGGGGCAATGCCACAAGGGGGGTTGTGAGAACTATCAAGTTTACAGTTTTGCAAGGCTGGAGACATTTTCACAGTATGGGTATTGCATCAAGGATTTAATCTGTACATTTAAATTTTTTTTCTTATTTTTCCTCCCAGCTCTCTGCTGATTTTTTTATAGTAAGAAGCTCTGACATAGGGTACAATTTCCAGGCTGATGTGTGTGTCAGCAAAAGGGCTTCCACTGCTCTGCTCTGACTGCAGGCACGTACGTACCCATAGTGGGCTAAACTTTTAGCTGCACTAAGGCACAGCCATACTACCTCAAATCAAAAAGGACCTACTTCAGATCCAGCAGGAGATCCCCAGCCCACATGACACTTTGTTTTCTGCAACTTTAAGTACACGTAAAAACTTTTTATTTTTTGGCACTTCTTGAACTTTTAAACCTGCAAGCTTCTAGGCTTTGTTATTTCTCAGAAGCCCACAAGATTTCAACAGATGAACAGTGTTTTCTTCTTAAAATGCACTCAAGACCTCTACCCACACTTTGGTAAAGAAACAGTATTGAGCTAGACTTCCCACCTCGCCACAGCCCTCTGAACTGTGTTGTGTTTTCATGCAGCTGCAAGGGGAAGCTACAGCCTCTGGGAACTGTGATAATATTAATTGATATCACATCTATTTACTGTTCACAACATTTAAAAATATATAAATATGTATTTAAGTAAATCCAAATAGGGATTCCGCTTCATAAGGGGGGAATTAAATTACAACCAGCAGCTTATGACGTTTGTGATCAGTAATCAGCAATAAGGCAGACACACATTCCTGGAGAAAGTCTTAAAATTAACAGGGTTTGTTATTCCAATTTAATTGGGTCAGATCCTTGGCCGACATAAGGTAATACAGCTGTAATGACTTAAAGTAGTCTATGGAAATAGGCACAGCTTCAGCTATTCCACTGCTATAAGGGGTCCATTACATGGACCACTTATGGTCCATAAGTCAGTTCTTTTTTATGACACCTGCCTGAAGAGGATATGTATTAATTCCTTCATTAAGCCCCAATCTTATAATATTCTAGGGTCTGACTTCCATGTAAGGGGTACTGAAGTCTGGCAAAACAAAAGACTGATGCCACCTCCCCAGTTTGTAGAGCGCACTGCTCGCAACGTTGAACACTCATATCACGGAAGGCAACAGAAGCAGCAAAGAATCCCAGCCTAATCCTCTCTTTTCTCTCATAACACTCCCTGCGTTAGTCACACACCTTTTGCCAGTCAGGCCTGAAGAGAGAAGACAGCAGTCTGTCCCAAAAGGAGCCTGACGGCACAAAGTGTGAGTTCCTTTCAGCCCATGAGCTGCCCAGCAGCAGAGCCTGCTCTGCGATTCCCAGATCCCTTCTCAGGGGCCGCCTGTGACAGACACTCCTGTTTAGCCATTTCTGCAGAGATCCCAGGCTTTGCTACACACCTGGACTTGCTCTGAGAGCTGGCTATCAGTATGGCCCTGGAAGAAGCTCTGCTGAGAGGGGACATTCAGGATGTACAGCAGCTTCGAGCGCCTCAGCGCCAAAGCCAAGGCAGGACAAGTGGGGTGCAGAGATCACAGTTTTGTTCAGCTCATGCAGTAAATTGAGTCAGGTTTAAGGAGTGGGGTGGTTATTTTCGTAGCAGATGCCAGGATGATAGTACAGGTCCTGTCTCTATGCTAAAGTCTAACCTAGGGGTCTATCTCTGCAGCAGTATATTCATCCAACATGATAACAATACTGAAGTCAACCAGGGAAAGTTTTTAAAATATATATTGGATTCCTGATATCCTTGAGGAAATTATTTTGACCTTATATTGCTGAAAGTTCTCTCACAGTCATACTGACAGAGCTCCTTTGTGGCATATAAGTTTATTAGAAAAAATGCCTGTTGCAGATTTTCTGATCAGAACCGAGTAATGCAAGTCAGAGGCTCTGTTCAGCTGATTCAGTGATAGCTCTCTTCAGTAGGGAGAAATTACTTTTGTGTAAGAAGCAATACCCAGCTTGTTTCAAACCTCAGCCTCTGGCAAATCTGTCATAGCAGGAGACATTCCCTGTTTCTTTGACAGATTGGCCTGCGGCTGAAAGTTAATCTAACATGTCAGAAAAAGTATACAGTAGGTAAAGAAAAAAGCCGAAGCTAACCCTCTCAGCATTTTACGTCAGGGCATATTTGAAAGAAACACTCATTTATAGACAGTAAAATATTGCTCTAAGTCTTCAAATTAAAATAAAATGAAGGCATAAAAATATGCTAGCAATAAAAAATTAAGTTTACAGAATGAATGGAACAGAATCTGTAACCTACACCAGCAAAAACAAAATACTACCACCAGCTGACATCCAAGACTGGTATTTTTTCTATTACAGATCAATTTTCTTTCTCCTTATCACTCTGAGTGCAAAATTAAGAACTACTTTCAATTATCATGATGCATAAAACCATGAATTTTGGCTACTACAACAATTAAAAATCCCACTTGCCAATGCTATCAATGTGTAATTTTGTTCTTGTCACTGTTTTATATATCACTACAGTCAGCAGCCCATATTTGCTTCAGTTTCTCTATTCTTTCTTGCTGATAAGGTCCCTGAAGTTACATAAAATAGCATTCTCAGAAATGCACAAACATGTAAACTCACTGAAGCTTTTGCTTTAAACTCAACCCCAGATCTTAAGCAAAGTTAATAGGATTGCTGCTGGCTAGCACTAATCTTAGAAAGCCAAAGTAAGCCAGAACTACATTCTCTGTGGGAAATGTCGTTTTATCAGAAGTCTAAATATTTTGCAAGAATAGTTCAATGACTTAACTCCCTTGATGAGTACTGAAGCAATAAATTTTTATGCTATTTTTTCCAGTGATTTGATTTTCAGTTGTACCAAACTGTTAAGATTATATTTATGATTTTACATTTGCAAAATGAAAATACTGAACATCTCAAAAATTACTTTGCATTCAGTGAAAAACCTTATAGATCGGGGGAGAGGGTTGGAGAGAAGAAGGGTCTGACACAGAATGAAAACACATTTGGCAGTGAGATTTTCCCAGGGGTTTGAATTTCCAGGCAGCCACATCCAAACCATTAAAACAGGGTGAAATTCTGCTGCTTATTGCTATTCTGAACATGTAAGGAAAATTTCATAAAAACTTCTCATGTTGCCAACTTTCTTAGGCAAAGCAATGCTCCTGGTTCATCTGTAAAGTGTTTATATTAAACGGTGAACATCGTGAGAAAAAAAAGTGTGATACAGTTTAATTTCTGTAGCACTTCTATAAACCAAAAAGAATACAAAGAATGAAGCAACTCACCAACCAGTCTAAAAGTTGTGTTAAGGCTCTGAATGCCCTTTGTCAGTGTCACCTGAAGCATCATTTTCTACTTTTCATGTCTTTAACTTCCTATTTCAACACTGTGACTGTTTTCCTAATCCATTAATGCCAAAATAAGGGCAATTGTTCCAGCAAAGCCCGTTTTGCACCAGACATCATTTGACACTGTGGGGTTATTTTCCATTTCCCTGCGCTCTGCGATGGAAGGTGCAGTGAGGTCAGCGCAGGTCTCCAGCCCTGCTCCCTGCCGGGCACTCCTGAACCGGCACAGCTGGGGCACAGCACAGCTCAGGTGCCCCTCCCGCGCTCGGCACAAATCTCCCCGCTGAAACAACAGCAGCAGCAGCCCCGGGCTGCATCTGGAGGGAGGCAGCAGAGCCAAGCCGAGAGAGAAGTAGCCACAAATGCAAAAGGCAGCAGGAAATACAGGGAACATCGAGAGGGGAAGGCACCATGCCAAGCCCCTTTACTGCTTTGCCCACGCGTGTACCTCCTGGCTCGGGGGCACTCCCAGGTCCTGCTGACCTCGTGTGATGGAATGGCTGCCTGCCCCCCCAGCCGGCCCTGCTCCTTAGTCCTAGGTTGAAGAAAAACCGGAAAATGAAGGAAGCGATTGAGAGGCTCAGGCAAGACCGCCCAGAAACAGGGAATCAGAGGTGTGTAAGAACCTTGTGCTGCAGGGCACCTTTTCTCCCGGCCAGTCCTATTGACCACAGCAGCCTGTCTCCTGCCACCATCTCCTAGGGCTTCTGCAACCTCCCACTGTGTTTACAAGACCCAAATAAGGAAAACAGTGAGGGCAAGGAGAAAGGAAGAAAGTTAAAAATATTTGAGAACCAAAGTCTTAATCATCTCTACAATTACTACAAAAATCCTGAATAAATTACTTACAAATTCTGCTTCAGTGCATCTTTTGTGTCTCGAAAGATGACAATGAATGGTTGAAAACATAAAACACTAAGAACTGTTCTTTTTATAAGGTATGTTTGGAAAAATTGTCCAGGCTCATATTAATCTAATAAATAGCAGCTTTCCAGCCTGGTAGCTTCATAATGGGTATCTTGGACTTTCAAGAGTCTTTCTTTTAATCCCTCAGAGACTATAAAGGTGCAATTGCATGTGAACTACCAGCTTTGGCAAGGAGGAGACATCATGTTTTCCTGCTAGCAAGCTGGTTCTCCTAACAAATGCACCAATCTTCATCCTTCCCATTATGATTTTTCAAGGGAGTATTTGTGACAGCAGGCATGAAGGATCACATCTGCTTTTGTGTGTGTTTTGTTCCCCCACAGTTTTGGGAGAAGCTACAGCAACAAAGAAAAAACCCATCAGATTTCTTCTTCAGATAAAAAAAAAGAGAAATACAAGTATTATGTATGCCCATCAATGCAGTTCCTGTAAGAGTAATGGAATGAGTTCCACTTGCATACCATGTGAAACAACTTTCACAAGCTAAGTCCAAGCTTTAAGAGAGAAAATGTCAGATTTTAATAGTACGGAACATCAACTTCCGTTCCTCTTTTAGGCGAGTTCTCCTGTGGTACATTTTTAGCACTGCTCTGACAGATTATTTGAGTGAGCCTATATCATAATACTTAGGGATTTCTCAAACTTCATTTCATACAGTTGTTTAAAATAATCACTAAATATGTTTTATTCTGAGCATGACAGCCACAAAATTTGACAGTCATCAGCAAGCAACAGAATTATATTGCTAATCATCACTGCCAAATTTCAGCATCACACCAATGAAAATACAGGTGCCCATATGGAGAGGACCAGACACGTCATACCAGGCTGGAGCCCTTGCTGCTCTGCACATGTATCCTCACTGCAGTGTACTGCAGTCATCTAGGTGGAAACACTGCAGGGACAGGCATGAAAGGTGTGTGAAGTACAGAGCTTTGGTTTCATGAAAGCTTCTGAGCTTTCAACTCTTCAGCTTTCTGCCAAGTCTGAATGGAAATTTATGAAACAACTTCCCGTAAAATTATTACAACTCAATCTAAAAGTCTGGTTTTCACTTTGGTTATATGCTGTACATGCACAAAAAGAGCTTTAAAAGAAAAGCTGCTTTCAATTTAGAAGAAGAAAAAAATAAAAAATGGAAGGGAAAACAAAAGTAACTTTCTATCTATTCCCAAACGGTGAAATGGGAATGACCTCACTAGAAATTCTCTTTTTTTAATCAGCCTAATTTGGCAAGATATTCTGGTTCATACAAAGTACTTACTCCCAAAAAACATGCTTCTGTCAGAGTTTCGACTAGCATTGGCAGGCTTGCAGCTCCCCAGAAAGAAAGGCTGATGCACTACCCTCATGAACACTGAAGCTGTTGGTTATTGAAGAGATTACTTGAGCTACATAAACCCAAATGATGAAAATTAAATTAAAACAAGACCCTTCATCTAAAAGTTCAGTCCCAACATGATTGTTGGCTGTGCAGCCCTCCTGCCACCCAGGGAGCTTCCAACCACTACATCAAAGGAAAAGAAAAGTTGTTGGCCAGGGAGCTACACAGTATTCACAAATACAGTAACACAAGGGTGTCTCTCAAAGAAATTACCATTGAATAGAACCTCAAAACCTAGTATTTTAAAACCCTAATCTTCTGCTTTGGAATGGACTACAGCCTCTGGTACTTTATGAAACAGTTGTTATCACTTTCCACATCAGACACACAATCTATTTACTGTGTCCCACTTCCCCATGTGAGCCAAAGGGACTAAAATAAACTTCACAAAAGTCCTTGTCCTTTCATTCAGAAATACCAGCTTTATAGACTCTACTCCCAGCTGCAAAAAGTAAGTCAGACTGGCATCAACAGAAGAAAAAAATATTTTCCCTTGGGATATTGTTCCCAAACACTCCCAACAAAAATCTTTTTCTTCTAAAGGCTTCCTTTTGGGATGAAAAAAGTCCAAGGCTTTGTCCTCTGCAGGCTGGCATTTACAGCAAGAGCAGATGAGCTCATATGAGGAGTCCTTTGATTCCAGGAGAACAGTTGCAGTGCTGTCAGCACAGTACATGTGACTTTGCATGTGTCTGAATAAGACGGGAGCAACAGATGAGAAGGGGAGATCACTGCAATAGGGAAAGGATCCAGTTTCTAGTCAGAATGCACAGAAGGTGTCACAGTGCAGCTTGCCCTCTGTCTCAACACTTCTTGATTTTGGTTTCTAACATCATAGGCTAAATCAATTTCCCCCTTCTGGACCAGAGCTGGAAGAAAAGCTTAAGTAAAATGTCTTTGTCATAAAGGATATTACTCCCCTGCAGTGCCAGATGGGTCTACAGACGTGCAGTTCATCCAATATTGGGAGGTGAATACGGGGTTAGCAAAACCATTTTCTCACTACTCTCTTAAGCCTTTTTTGCTTTTGCTATGGTTCATGGTTTCAGGCTTTTCCCATACTGCAAGATTTAAAATCCTGAGCGAGTATACAGGACAGGAAGGATGGAACAACACATGCTGAAGAATATTAACCTGAATTACCTTTCAAAATCAAATCATTAAACAGAACCACTCTGCAAACACTCTCAATCAAAAGTAAAGCATTAACATACTTGCGAAGGGAACTTGATCAAATTAGAACCACTTTAATTCTGAGTAAGTAATGAACTAGAGCTGCATGAGCTGAACAGTCCATAACAAGCAGCTGACAAGCTGGTGACAGAGTATCCAGAGGAAGTGGGGGAGCTTTCGCTACACAGAGTGGGGGGAGTCTTTGTTTAGGAGACGGTATGGATCCACATACCAGGGGCCTGCACCCCTCAGAATCTGCCCAGAGGAACCTGGCAGCTTTAGGGTCACAGCCTCTAAAGAGAACAGAGCAAGTGCTGACTGCAAACTGTGCCCTAAGACTCTGGTAGGGGCTGAAACAGGGACCAGGCATCATTTCATCCAGGTATGGGGTGCAGGAGCAGGGTGGAATTGAATGGGTTAAGCAACCAACATTACTGATTTGTGACCCAATCTTCAAGGTACATAGCTTTTAGCCTCCAGTTCAGGCAATTCAGAAAGAGAGTTTGCAGAACTTCATGACAGGAACAGGTCATTTAAGACCACATCTCTGATGAAGTGTGACCTTTTCCGTAGCTACACAATTCCCTCACTATTGATAGAGGAGACACTATTCCTTTGCTTGAGTTTGTTTGGTCCAGTTGAGGGGTTTATTGTCATTCCTATAAATTTGCAGAAGGCAGAACACCTATACCTAAGGAAGCATGAAGTCTCAGCGTTATCAAAGAACCTGCACTCTCATCTGAACACATGAAGAAACTGCGCTGAATACTTGATTGTAACAAGAAAGTAGAGAGAAAAAGAGAGAAGACGCTTTCCTTGGACTCCCACTGCTGCAACAGGAATACATTGTCTACACTGCTTCTACGCCAGCTCACCATTCTAGCTTCTGAAAGCAGAGTAGCTTAACACCTTTCCCAGGAAACAGCCTTCATTATCTACAAAGTCTAGAAAATTAAGGGGTTAAATAAGGTAAAGCTATTCTTTGAGACCTGACACACCTAGGGAAATACCAACAGTTACCGTGGGAAGACAGCACCAGGTTAGGCTTAGATTCTGCCTACACCTGGAAGGTGTTTCTGCATGTTTGAGGAGCAGATGTATTGGTGTTAGAGAAAACACACATCCCTTACAGGTAATTGCACTCATCTGAATAAATTTCCTGCTCCTCATTGGTAGACAAAATACATTTACAATTTTGGAGAACTGATGCACATCCTGTTTAAGCCCCATTGCTTGCAAGTGGTCAGAAGATCAGAAGGCTCCCAACCAGCCCAATCCAGTTTTGCACAGTCATTACACAGCACGCACGACATGCGGGGCCTCATCACAAACAAATGCACTGCTCACACACAATAACATGATAAGGGGGAAGGACAGCAGAACAGAGGTAGTCAGGAGCAGGCTAGCCCAGCTAAAAGAGCCACTTCTTTTGCCTACAGGTCTCTTCCAAGTTATCTCGGGAACCTGGCCAGATTAATTACCCTGGTAGAGCACACACAGCCCATGGGTAAGAAGCCTTTGCCTTGAAAAACTGAGTTAAATTATGAAACTCTCTCTCTTGTCAAAGGTGCCAGGCTTGAAAAATAATGCTGCACAACCTTACCTTCATTCAGCTGCTATGCTTTCAGTTGTACTACTGCACCCTGTTAGCAGACTGCTGGTGGAGGGCTAAAGCACAGCTGTAGGAGGGGAATTACAGAACTCACCCATCCTAGCCTGCTAGTTAGAGGACTTCCAGAATATGGAGACTGTTTTAATCACAAATACATGTATTTGTCACCATACTTTGAATCTCGCTGCTAGGTCCACTTTTTATGAATGACTAAAGTATTGAGTCAGCCAGAATCCTGCTTTCACAAGGTCCAAAACTGGAGGAATTCTTGTGAATCTCAAATCCTGCCAGGTAGGAGAAGCCAAGGGACCACATGATGCACACTAGATGGTGATTGAGGTTACTGTTAAATCAACAAGCTTCTGGGCAGGCAGAATTTTTTTTGTCAGCGTCATATTTCAGTGTTTGTTTCTGGAAACATTCTTTGAGTATTGCGCAGAAAGGACTGTAATTTGTCTCCAATGCAAAAGCTGTGCTTTGCATTCTTTGGGTACCCAAAGTGCTAAATAACCTTGCAAATATCTGAAGCAGCACAGCACCTTCCAAGTGACTTGTCATGATAGTGATTCTGTTTCTCTACACTGCACAGCACATGGGCAGCATCTGATGTGGCAGGGACTAGAGATGCTTTAAGGTGGACCTCGCTGTTCCAACCCTTTGTTGGAACAACACTAGAGTTCACAAAACACCACATACACCCCTGTGTGAAACACATGGGTGTGCATTAGCGTGAACTAAAAGGGAATTGTTCTAAGGTGCTGGACTGTGAAATGGAGTGGCTGCATTCCCCTACACCGATTCTGTTGCAAGAAGGCAACCTTTAGCAGAGGGACAGTAACAAATCACTGCAGAGCAAGGGCATCTACATTGCTGCAGGTGTTTGTTTGGGCACACAGAAGCCAAGGCAGTCAGCCTTGTTTCAGCAAACAGCAGCAGGTTTGATGAGACCTAGTAGTGGGCATTTCAGACCACAGAGGAAGAGTGAATCCAACCACCCCAAGAAAGAGAAGTATTAAACAATCAGAGGCATTTAGGGTTCAAGAAGCAGCTTGGATGAGAGAAGGAGATTTACTTGAAGGCAGTAACCTGCAAGTCTGCCATTGGTAAAAGCACTTAAACACCTTCCAAGGTTGTCTTCCTAGACATGGAAGAGGATTGCTGCTGGGGACATACAGACCACTTACCATGGTTATTTTCCACACCTTTCAGGAATGCTTTCCCTTTGCCTATCTGAATTAATTTTCACAAAGGACTTGACAGCTTGGCATAAGCTTGATATACTTAGTTTAGTCCTTGCTAATTACATAGCACCTCAGCAACTGATTGTACACTAGCCAAATAAATCCAGAAAATAGTTATCTCAGAAAGACACTGTTTGCAGCAAACCAATGAATAAAACTTTAAATCGATGCTTATAATACTTTTCTCACTGCTAGTGAAATTGCAGGCAACTTAATTAAGACTATTTTGTTAAAGGCTGATCAAAATCCTCTGCCAGAAAGGAGGCTTAAAGGTGGGTGGAAGAATGGACATGACATACAAGAAAGGGAGTACTGGTCTTTTGGCTACCTACAATGAAAGAGTAGCAGGTGGCTCAGTGAAGCAACACAGACTTCCTAGGAAAAGGAAGTTGTCTTCTAAAGACAAAAAATTTTCCCATGGCAGAAATATCCTCCCAGGAAGTCCTGCTTAATAAAACTGCAAATGCAGTAAAATCCCCTACTGTCTTACTGATGGGGCAATGAAAGTTTTAAGCCATCAAGGACAGTCATCAGAAAACAGTCATCACAGTGACTGTCAGCTGTCAAGGCTTGAGTTAAAATAGCCCTCTTCCATCTCAAAACTTGAGTCAATGCTGACAAAAGCTTAGCAAAAGGCTCAAAAATACATATCCTCTCTGGAATAATGGGAACAAAACAAAACCAAACCAGCCAAAAGCCACCAGGCCAAGCCACAAGCCAATCACCACAAGAGAGGCCAAGTTAAGCATGATGAGGCCCAACTTCAACCCTTACAACAGTCAGGCACAACCATTATCAATACTACACACCTTGAACAATAACTGAAGCATTTGGCATCAACCCACCAGGCAAGGAACCCCCTGACCTATTGTGGAAGATCCAGAAACAGTGAAAATAGGCGACAAGATGAAGGAACTCATTAAATGCTCAACAGAGTACAACAGTTTAAAATAAGCTAAAGTTCTGAGATTACATGATTTGTTGTTTTTACATCCTTTTAAGATGTTAAGACTTTCTTTACAATTCTATATACAACACCTATAGTTAGGCAAATCTCTCCCTTTTATGAGGCATAATTTAGAAATAAGGAAGGCATATGCAACAAATTCTAATAGAAAATACACCTTAACATGACTAAGAAATACACAAGAGGTGGACCTGGCTGTACAACGCAGAGCTTCAGAATTCCTCACAAAGCCTGAATGAGCTCAACCACCAACTCTCCTGCATCGTATGGCAGAATTGAGGCCTATTTTAAAATTCTCTGAACAAAACAGCCTGTAGCACAATCTCAACCAAAACCAAAACTTATAGTTGAATAACACAAGTACTTTTTTAGGCAGAAAAAGAGGCAAGGCTTAGTTACATATCACTACAAAATAATGGTGGAATAAAGTGAAATTAAGATACATATCAGCTCTGAGCCAGTTTCAGAAATGGATACCAGCAGGAGAACAACTAGTTCTCTGAACTGTTTAACCACTGATGGCTAATACCTTGTTTCCTGTCTTTTCTCCCCCTCATTCTCTTAAATCTGGACTTCAGAGGATGCACATTAAATCCTTTAACAGACCTCAGTGCTGTTTTCTCCCACACCACTTTAAAATAGCAGCATATCAAGAACTTAAAAAGAAATGTTGTGCAACACAAGAATGACATTTATGCTCTATTGCTCCAAGAATTTCTGTCCAGAATTAGTTTTCAAATACTAAAACGTTTGATACAGTATTAGAGATTATTTGAGAAAATAACACATGTATTTATGAAATATTGCAGATTCAGCTGGTGTTTTCAAACAAAATACGGTTAGTGTTTCTAAGCAAATTACCATTTGTCTATAGTACTCAGTATGTAGAATTTCAGAGGAAATATTTGAAACATCCAAGAGAAAGCAGACCGGCATTTACAGTTACTAAGCTCAATACCAAGCAGCTTCCATTTAAAACAAACCAACCCCATCACTTACAACACAAAAGCTGTAGAGTGGTTTTCCTCCGCTTGGATATCCAAGTCTCTCTGACCACAGAGCAATTCAAGGTTTTCCAGACTGAGGTGAAACCTTGTAACAGAGACTGTTTCCTCCAACATCCATAACTACCATGTAGGTAACTAAGTGCACTGGTACCACTTTGGCCGACCTTACAAAAGAAGAAACTTGTCCTTATGTCTACTGTAAATATTAATTGACATTCTGCAGGCAACAGAAACCAAACAAGATAATTCTGTAATATGCAACTCATCAAGGCTGCACATACTTTCAAAGCAAGATTCTGAGAATATAATGGTTTTGATAGACTTAAAGATATCAACAGCCATTACAACTTTCATTTCAAGAGAAAACAAATGCAAATAAAGCGAAAGAGTTACTCACCAATACTAGTGACTGCTTCTGCATTAAAAAATTAATTACCTTTAGGACCAAGAAAGGGTATTAAGCAAGTTCTGGCACATATCCACTGCACTGACCAAATGGGAATTAGCAGCACTTAGTCATCCACATCCAAAGTAATTTTTTTTTTTTTTCCAAAGGTAAAACCCACCATTTAAACAAACTACAGGCATATTTTAGGTAAGAGTACTGCTGCTGGTATTTCTGCCATGAGTTTTATTCAGTTCTTAGCCACCTATATCAGTGAGGAATCAATAAGATGATAGCAAGCAATGCTTTCCTTGTAATTAACAAAGCCCTGGTCCATATAAGTCACAAATACAGACTGTACGGAACAGAATGTGTGAGAGAGAGAGGGAGAGAGAGAATTAATTATAAATGCATCTAATTTGGCTATAATACAAGCTGCACATGTGGACTGAAAGAGTCCACAGCCCACAGCGTGTAAGCTGTCGCCAAATTGTATTTTGTTAATATTTCATATCTGTAGCCAGCAAATTAAGCCAGCCAAAGTGCCTCCTACCCAGGTAGCTATGCTGTGTTCAGATATCAGTTAGACAGCTACAGCTTGGTTTTATTTAATATGGTTTCTCTTAAAATTTCGACAGCTGGCTGAATGCTCTAGCAGCTTTTAGTCAAATTATTGCAAGGTTTCAATTTTCATCTTAAACCCTGCAGAAAGGAACGTAATCATATTATACTAATAGATAACCAGTGCTTTCAAGGTCAAGGGAGGAAAGAGATCATAAAATTGTACAAATCAAAAACATAAAGAAAAGTCTTAAGCAGGCACAAGTTCTAATTTATTTCACATTGATGCTTCACACTGGTGGTCAAACAAATGCAGTTTTGCTTTCATTTTTGCCATTCATTTTAATATCCTGAGGCATTGTCACCAGCAGGAGGAGAACATTAGTTGTGATGGAACATTTGCTTTCTGAGAACTCTTAAATTCGCCAAATGTCCTCACTGCATATTTGGGTATGTAATGGTAGAGATACACCTGAAGCAGACAGAAACCTCAGAAAAACATCATCTGTTTCACATGCACAACCTTACAGTCTACTCAAACAAGCTAATTTCCTGAGAACAGAATATTTAAGAGTATCTGGCCATGACTGTTTGTATCTCGGAGTATTATGGTAGCAAATATCATTTATACGCATAGGTAAATTGCTAGATCCACAATGACCTAGCAATTTAAGTATTTTATTACCAGAGTACATTATGTTCCTTCAGAACTTGATACAAAATCAGCTGCAAACACACAGGACCTATCACTTCAGTTAGAGGCAGAATAATTACAAATGTTGATAAGCACAGATGCTGATTAATAACCACTCCTCTTGCACCTGAGAATTTGTCTGCATTTGGATATGGCTCCCAAGCATCCAGATTTGTCTCAACAGCTTTGAGATTAGGAACGAAAAAGTCACCAGGATTTGGTTTGTAAAATTTTCTCTCATTCAATATTTTAATTATATAATACATCACAGTGCAACAGGAGAAAATCAAAGTAAGGCACTCAAAAGCACAAATCATCTGATTGTATTTTTTATTCGCTATGTGTATTTTATGTCTGTAAAAATATGTGCATATAATTGCCTGTATCTGTATAGATACATCTATCATCACACTGGTATGGAACTAAGAACATGAGTTTTTCCTTAAAATTGTTAACGATAATTAAGTATCATTTGCATGTACTCCAACAGGGAACACAGAATGAGGCAACATGTGACAGAAGCAAGCTCTAGGGAGACAGGGTCACTCCACTAATAAATCCACATGGACTGCAACAGATGCCATCTCCTGTCTCAGCTGTTAGAAAACACTTGATCATTTGCTCCTGTTTTGTTTGCCATGTACAGCATAATCAAGAAAATGACTTCTCAAGTAACAATAATCTTTAGAACATTATGATTTTTTTACTCCTACACAGACACTGTCCTTGTTTTAAAGGCTATAGATATGGGAGGAAATTGCAAAATGCATCCTGCCAGCATTAGCAGAGACAGCAATGTGCATTTGCTTATCACACTGCTCTGCACAGGGTCACTGTCTCCAGACAGCTGTGAAGTATCCACCTGCAGACATGAACAGCCTCACATAGCACAGATCTGTGCAGCACTTGTAGAACAAAACACAAAGGAAACAGTGGGATGAGCTGCTGAAAGGCAAGGGAGAAAACCAGTCTGCTCAGGAGTAAACACAATAATACACCTGAGTCTGGAGCAAACACCAAGTGGCTACTACACAGCACTGCTTCAGAGATCCACTTCCCACCATTCCTCTGCCAAGTGAAGGCCACTAATAGCACAAACCCTAGAAATCACAGTGCATGTAGAAGAGTCACAAAGAGCAGTAGGAATTATTTTTCATCCCCCTCCAAGTCTTCACAAGTATAGAAAACTTCAATATAGAAAACTATTCCCATCTTATGAAAATCCAAGTAAACTAATAACAGTTACAGAAACATTCACCATACAGGGTTGCTTTACCTGTTGGAAGTCTCTACTCCCACCACTGGGTTTTAAAGACATCCTTGGCATGACTGCTCAACCAGATCTGGCTGAAGATCTTAACAGGCTCCTTCTGCATGAGTACCAGATGAACAGAAATTGCAGCCACAGCACTCAGCCAAGCATGTCGTGCCCATCACACAGAGCTTGCTGCATTAATCCAGACAAGACTGCAATCACCTTGGGCCTTTAAGACAACAAATACTAATCACCAGCTGACACCAGCAAATCCTGCTTTCTAGTGAAGCATTTTCATTTTTGTACATGTCACCTCAAGAATCATCACATTTTTAATTGCTTCATACACTGCAGTGATGATGCCAAGGACTCTTATCTTGAACTTGTAAATCACTGGTCTTGCTGTGAAATAACATCACAAGGAAATGCTGCTAACCATGGCTAAACGCACTACCCACAGTACACCTGTCAGACAGAAAAATAATTTCATTTTTTTATATGAAGTAAGAACCAATTTATTGAGGGAAAAAAGTAAACTGTAGAGCTTTATTGCTTCCATAATCATTTTCTGTTATCTGATTCTTTCCTGACTGACTGCACACACAACTGCCTATAAACATCAATGGGAAGTACATAACGATGACTTGGGGAGAGGGGGAAACAACCTTCACCAATCTTCCCAACAGCTTTTAGAATTACCCTTTTTTCCCTTAGCGTTGGATAACATATGTGGACATAAGTTATCTGAAAAATAGCTGTAGCATTTAAACTCTCAAGGTGTAAGCTGGTATATATTTCCTCATAGCAAATTATACTACCTCATTTAACTAGTTTTTAAACTAACACATATTGAAGCCAACAGACATTACAAAGAGGGTGGGTGACGTAGCCAGTGACATTAATGGGCGTTAGGAAATTGGACAGCATAAGGAATGCACAAGTGCTTTATGATCAGCAGTTTGCACCCAACCACAAACACCTGGATAAAAGATTCTCTCAACTCTGGCAAAAAAAACAAAACAAAACAAAACAAAAAAAAAAAAAAAATCCCAGTCCAAAAGAAGCCAATAAGGTAGCATCAAAAAATGTGTAAAAACACAGTCAGAAATGAAAGAGGGTGGCTGGCCTCTGTTGCATGGATGCTCAGGGTGTCAGGCACTAGCTATGAGAAGTAAAAACATGTATGGGATACTGATTCTAACACACAGCTCAGAGATGATACGCTAAAGGCATCCACATCACTCAAAAAGTATTCCCCCATAGGTACCGTTTCAGATTGATAACACAGCCACTATAAACCTCTCTTAGAGTTAGATCTATTATTTCTCAATTCCAATACAAATAAAAATTACACTGTTTTCTATCCCTATGACTGATGTGGGTTTCATGTGGGTCCAACGCTTCACACGACGTGACAAAGTGGGAAATAGCTGTATCCCTTTATGAACATTTTGCATAGCTCAGCTCGACTGTTTGAGACAGACAGGTTGCTGTAGGTAAGATCAAAGAGGGGTGTAGGAGGAATCTGACAGGAAAGAAAAACTATGAGCTAGATAAGGAGCAACCCAACAAACATTCAAACTACAAGACAGAGGCTATTAGCTGTGAAGAGACAGCCTGCCTGCAGCCAGCAGTTACGAGCTTTTCCAGAGCTAAGGGAAGAGATGCAAGACAAATAAGTAAACAAACACATTGGGCCACTGAAGAAAGGGATGAGCAGGGCCAACGCATTGACACTTTCAGAGCATGCAGCAGTCAGCAGCCAACACAACCTGTCAGACCTGGAGTCAGCTGGCATGCAAACACCACAAAGAATGGTCAACAAAGCAGTAAATGCAAAAAGGCCCTTCTTTTTTACTACTGGGTGTACAAATAAATTAACATTTTAGGCTTTGCATAGATAAATCCTACTGGGCAAAACAGCTCCAGCCACAGAGGGCAAGGCAGCTAGGCAGATGAGAGAGGTAGTCTGACACATGCAAGAGCATATCAGCACTATAGACAGCATCATAAGAGAACTTCAGCAGCCAGAGAGGCAGCCCAGCCATGCAGAGCAGAGCTCAGGTACAGCCAGCCAATGGGAAATAACTGCCCTCATGCCAGCCCAAGCCACAGCACATCTCATGAGCTGGCCAGGAAACAAACCAGGGTCGTAGGCACGCAGCTGTGTGACTCTCTCCATATGGCCCATCAGAAACAACATTAATCTCATTTCTCACCCATTTCCAAGGAGGTGCAAGAAGCATATGGATGTAGACTGCCCTCTTCCCCAGCTGCTTGCCTTAAACAATGAAAATCACTTAATGCAGCAACCACTTCATGCCTCCCTTGGCACAGAAGCAACACAATGACTGCTGCCCGACCCAGAGGATCAGCCAAACACATCCTAGACACCCCTAGAATACTTCTCAATGCAGTGCAGGTTGATGATGCTCAGGGTGGTCAAATGTTTAGTCAATTTTATTTGTATTCAAGATTGCATAATACAAATTTTATAAAATAAAGTGTTCTTTTTTCACAAAAAAAAAAAAAAGTTCTATTGGAATACACTACCTTGCCGTGTGCCTCCCTTACTATGCTCTTTGCTGCTGCGCCGAAGGCTGGAACAGTTCTGCTTTCCAGATTCCAGTCTTGGTTTTCTCTGGATGAATATTGGAATGAGCAGACTGACAAAGGACAATGCAGTTAAACCCTCTTTAGGAGAAACAAAGGTCAAGACGTGGCACAGCAGCAGGTCTCTTGCTCCACCAGCAGTAGTAGGAAGACTGTAATACACTCTGCATAGGTAACAGTTGCAGTTTATATTCACACACACATTTGCAAGCGCTGCCCTGCTAATAGGATGAACGGGACATGCGGTTCCTCTCAGTGACCTGTGCTTTGAAAGTTGCCTTCTCTGAACAGCTGGAGGAATGCTGCTCTCCCAGCCCTCAAACAGGCCATAAAACACAAGACTTACTGACAGCCTGGAAAAAGCTCTGTTGCAGTACTACACAACAGAGCCAGTTTCTTACAAGCCATTGCCAGTTCCATGTTGCAGGAGATTTTTACACTGTCAACTTAATAATGCAGTAAAAGGCAGAGGAGAGCTTTAGTTATAAGTATCAAAATATAAAATTCTACCACAGATAGTGCTGGGAAGATAAAGTCTCTTCTCACAGACTAGAAGTGACAGCTTTGCATTAGAAAGCAGCAGTAGATATTCAAAAGCTCCAGGAAAACCTGTAGTAAAGGCACCAAAAATCAAAGTGCAGCTGCTCTTTTTACTGTTTAAATCATTATATATTAGCAACAAATCTTGTTGTTGGCCAACACTCAGAAATGGCATATGGCCAATAAAAGGTTCAGTGGAGTTTTCCATCTGTCACTGGAATCAGCTATGGCTCCAGCTCATACATAGTAAGTTTAGTGTCATAATTATTTGTGTACTAGATGTCAACCACTCAGTCTAACATAATCATTTGACTACACAATTTGCTAAATATACTGCCCAAGCAAAACGCACCATAACCATGGAACTGCAGCTCACGAGAGGCATTCACAGTGCAAGGCCAGCACTAACCAGAGCTAAGCCTGCGTGCAGAGGGGGCTGGCTTGCCTCAATGGGCTGTGCAAATCCAAACACACCAATATATCCTCTTGCTGTGTATCAAGGACAGTAAGAGGCATCATGCTCTTATTAAAATCAAAAGTCAAACACCAGAAAGATACCAAGCCAGTGAGTGGACAAGTGAAAGTGGACACAACATTGGTTTTTGTAGCTCTGCTTGTTCCTTACAGGTTCTAAGCATATGGATTTACTTAGCTGTCTTTTCACAGTCCTGCCAGCACAAGAAGGCTGACAGACTAAGCTTTAAACTATTTTGTTTCAGTGTAGGTTCAGGAAATACCTTAGTAAGAGTATTGTCTGAGGTTTTTAAAATTCCTTCTACAGCATTTTCCATTAGTTTTTAGCAGCTTTGGAATTACATTTTTTCTTCCTCCCCCCACAGCTCTCCAATGTTATGGATCCTGCACTGATAGGTCTTTAGGGCTGCGTTTAGATCTGGATTTTCCAGACACTGGGATTTATATTTCCATCAGCCAAGAGTCACAGTCTGCTTGGTCCCAGATTTGGGTGCAGGCACAGGCAGATTTCTGGTTTTTTTTAGTTCAGCCAGAAAAATTTGTAATACTCCCAAATGCGCAGAGCTTTAACAAAGTGGGGGAGGTGGGAGTGGGGTGAGAGAGGGAAGTGTTCTAAGCTGTGCTGGAAGTCAAAGGCAAGAACATTTTTGCTCGTGCAAGTTTGCAACTGTACTCTCTCTTCCAAAGCTCTACATCTGCTCCAAGAGAACTGCCAAAGTAGTTTAGAGCTACTGGATCTGACCTGTGGCTGGCTTTTAACATTCAGAACTTGGGAGCATGGTAAAGAGGGATGTAGGAATTCACTGAAACCTTTTAGAATATTCAATACTCCCTTTGTGGTTTGGTCAGAATTGGCACAACTTCACAGCAGTAAGCTGATTTGCACAGAAATGGGCTCCTGGCTCTAACAGATGCTAACAGCTCACAAGAACAATTTTTTGCTGCAAACAATGTCCTGTCCATAGTGTTGTTTTGCTCCAAACAGAGTGGAGAGCAGAAACAGATTATTTAGAAAAGAAAAAAAATCAAAACACCTCATATAATGAGAAGAACTTAAATGCTCAACTCAGTTGCTGAAACATTAGTTATCTTTATCAGAAGTAGAACCTTAGAGTACCCGAGACACTCTGTGAGGCTAGGAGCCATAGCAGAACCTATTTCAGAGCAGCAGGGGGAAAGCTGAGGATACTCTTGAGTATCCAGAGGTCAAACACCTGCAATTATGGAACCAGACTGGAGTGTATAAGATTTTCAAATTCTTGGACAGCAGAAAATCCCATTAAGCAGATTCAGTATTCAGTATCTTAGGGATGATTAAATTGAGCATTTTTAAAGTCTGTTTATGTTTGCATAGTTTTCTTTTGCTTCTGTAAAATTGAAAGAATATTTAAATCAGAAAGCACTTGCAAAAAAATGCTTTCAAGAAGAGATTTTAAAAGCCTTGAGTCCTCTATTGCCAATTGTTTGTCCTGTCTTGAAGGTTAGAGATTGTGCTAGGTAACTTACCAAGAGCATCAGCTCATTAGACAGGACATAAATACAACCCTCCCCCACAGAATCAAAATAAGCATCATACAGAAATTAAAAAGGAAAACCAGTTTCCTCTAACTAGAAGATTATCAGTTCACAGGAAAATCCAAGAACCCACCTACAGCCCTTCCTTGATTCCAAGTGATTTTCCTTGGCTTCAGTGGGTATAAAATTACAGAAAATTAAAATGAGAAGCTTCACACGGTCTTAGCCCAGCCCAAGCTCTTCAAACATTAAGAAGTTAAGATGTATTTCCAGCTGCTGGGGAAAGCGTGGAGACAGTCCACAAAGCTGAAGCTCTCATGACTGCTCCTCTTCAAACAAATGGGAAAACATGGTGGAGAAAAAAAAGTCCATTGAACTACAAATTTCTCAGCGTGGCAGGTGAAATCCAGCAGCAACAGACTTGAGAAAGGAAAATATTAGCTCAACATTTATTATAACCTCTGAGCCAGTTGTTCTCATGCAAACTGAGAGTGAAGAGGGTCAGGGGTGGGCATAACAGGTAAGAGCCAAAGCATCTGAAAGCAGATCCACTGGATTCACCCAGCAGTTATTAAGAGAGTACCTATTCAGCTTCTAGCTGATTTGTTTATATCCCCACCATTTTTTAATCCCAGCTGGTGACTTTCAGCCTGTTATGCTAAATCAGCTATTCATTCAGGCAAACTCTAGCTGAGAAATCTTTGGCAATGGATGGGAACATCCAAAAATGATCCGGGAAAAGGTAAGTCATAGTTGTTTGTAAAAAATTATCAGTAAACTAGTCAGTACTGAACCAGCTTTCTTGGATAGCAGAAAGAGAACACCAGCTGGAGACCTGGCTGCCATTTCCATCCCCTGCTTTCAAGGAAAATGGTCCATGAAAGAATTTATGTAAACTTGCATATACTGTGCACATTGTTTCTATGGTTGTTGATTATGTTTATTAGTGACAAATTACTGCAATGAAATGATGTTCCTAGTGGCCAGGGAACAGATGCATAAGAGAGAAGCTTTTAGATTTCATGATAAGTGAGAATATGAGAATCCAGTTTTAGCAACAGAAGGATATAATAACTATTGTATCCTGAGGGAAAAAGTTTCAGCTCTATTGCATCAGTTCTTCTGTCAGCAGAACATGATTCTTGTGAAAGATACAGTATTATCTATATATTCTGCACTAGCAATTAAGGCATCAATATGTTCATTTTCTTAAGGTCTGATAGAAACTTAAAAGTTGCCTTAGAATATTAAAAACATGATGTTGCAGCATATACAGCAATGACAGAATTACTATTAAATATGTGAGGATTTAAATAGTCTCCATTTCACAGTGGAGCTTTATAAAGTCAGCATTGTGAAGGAATCAGTAGTAACTCAGCAGAAGTTTATGTCAGCTTTAGAGACACTCAGTCCTTTGACAAAACACCAGAAACTGCATTTCTGGTGATATCTCATGAGGAAGCAGTGGGTGGCTGCACCAAAGCTCTCTGAAGGGACACACTCTCAGAGATTGCAATAATTTTATCCTTTAGTTGCCTGCACTGCTCAGTTTGAGCAGTAATAGCTCTGTCATCTCCTCTGCAGAAGCACAGAACTGATTTTGTTCCTTTGTCCCCCTGTAAAGCTTTCAGCATTTCCAGAGGAAAGGCAGGCATCTGCACACACGTGGAACTTGTATAATTGTCTGGATACAATTTACATGAACTCTACCCAAAATATAAACCAGGAGAACTGATTTACCAAGAAGTTCCAGCTGAATTTCAGCCAGTTTTCATAAACTCCAGGTTCACAGAGCTATCTATACAGATCATCTTTTTGGCACACAGCCACGCATTTATGTTTTACCAGAAGGTTGTTCTCTTCAATTTGTTGCCCCACACACCCCCCCTTCACTGCAGAAAACACAATAGGCTCATGCTTCACTGTCTAGCCAGGTTGCAACAAAGGCCTCTGCCCCAGCTCCTGAGAAAACTGGTCTCCACTATTATTTTCTCCTCCTCAGCAAAAGCACAGCCAAAAAGCAACCAAGCTGACTTTTTCCCTGCCGGCCTCACCCCTAAGGCTGCACAGGAGTGAAGGGAGGAAGAAAGAATTTACAGGAACATCTCACAACATGCACAAAGCAACAAAGGTTTAGCATCACAGCTACTGCACCAAAAACTGAAGGTGCTTTAAAATGAAAGAAGTCTCCTCTAGACTGATGCACAGTAACATAACCCAACACACACAAGTAGAATTTTGCAATGCACTGCCTTGTAGCAACCCATTTCTGAAACAGAGAAACACCCTCAAATCAACAACATCTATTACCTTGTAAATAAGGTTAGTACATGTTGATGTTATCTGGTGAAACAACTTGGTAGTATGTAAGATAGAAATAAATGTGTCCCTTTTCTAGTATGTCAACAATAATTATTTTTCTAATGCTTGTTCAGTTATAGGAATACATGAAAAGAAGCAATCGCACTGGAGAAAAAGTGATTTGATGTTGTTTATATAGACACTTATGTACTGAAAGTTTGTTTTATCTCCTGAGACATCACTGAGATTACAGAACTTGCAGGCAATAACCATAAGAATAATATTTTAATCATAAGAATAATAATTTCCATTTTATTTATGTAGACTATAAATCCTAAGTACTTCCAAATTCAAGGTCAGCTGAAAGTTGCCAGAGTAGCTAGATTGTTTCATTAGCAATGCAATGAAAAACAGCAAAACTTCAACAAACCCAGCAAATGCACTGAGACCGCAGAGGCTGTGACACACAGCCTTCAACACACATCTTACTGTCCAAAATGCTTCAAGAGAGGTACACGGAAAGGACAGCAGGCAGCAGATGCAGCCAAGCCTCAAGACAGCCAGAGCAAGAACTGAAGTAAAAAAAGTCATAGCAAACACAGGCTTCAAAGAGTGGCAAAAACAAGCTTATCCTCCAGTGTATGTACAAGCACAGCAATTGGTTGAAGTGTTTGTGTCAACAGGAAGAGGAAAGAAAGCAAGTGGAAGCACAAGTCACTGAGAGACCAGAACTCTTTGGTGCACAAAACTGGCAGAAAAGACAAGCTTAGAAATTGCAAGCAAGGAAGCAGTTTTCTGTTTGCAGAAACAAGACTTTGAATAGGTGAGAGGGGGGAGGAAAACAAAACATCTACCAAGAAAAAGCCCACCCGAGGTGTTAGCAAAGAAACACGTGACTCATTCCTTGCCCGTATCTACTCCCATTTATGTTCTGTGGTGTATTTACCTGACCCCTTGACATAAAAGTGTAGAAGAAGATGTGTATTTGGTCTGTTCATAAATTCCTGGAGGAATAGAACAGAGCAACCTGAAGTGATCATGGTGCACTATTATTATTATAGGATGCCTCTCACAAGCCTCAGCATTTTGCTCCATTCTTGCCATCCTGCATTCAAACACCTGACTTAGGTACTTGAAGCATGCCGGCTCTATTTGCAGTCTTTTTAGACTGTGTGCAATCTTCTGAGCTTCACAGCCTTAAGATGTTCTGAAGGCACTACTGAGATACAAAACAAGAACTATACAAAGAAGCTTCTCTACAGCATTATTACTGGCTAGCAATAGCCCTACTCTCTTGGTATATGGAGGTATTTATATATGAGTGTAGCAAGCCTTTGTGGCAAGATTTTCTGTTTTGATCCGTCTAGTTAACCACCATCAGACATTCAGTTTCGTGATACCACAAACACCGATATTTACAATACATTCCAATTGTTTTAATGAGAACTTCTAACCAAAGGAAAGCAGTAAACATGGAGGAGCACTCAAATCGTACTGGAGAAGTTCTTACTAACTTAAATTTCAAAAACATTTAATCTGAGACACATTTCATTTTCAGTTTGAGAGATTCCTTCCATGTCCTGAAGAGATGATCAAACCACCTGGTAAGCAAGCTAAGACCATGAGAACTACTGTAGAACTTCGCCACATAGACAGCAGATGAAGCGACGGCATTCTCAAGATGGGAGGTGCAATTTTGTACACGCCAGTTGCTGGGAAAATAGAAATCCCCAGGCACCAAAATAAACAGATTTGATTTTCTTCAACTAAAAACAGTACACTCTCCTTTAAGCAGGCATTCTCTTGAACTTGAATTCACTTGAGAACAACCAAGCAAAAACGTTCTGCGAAGGATTTTTTAGCTTTTTCGACATTGTGTACCCATAAGATACACCTTTATCTGGCTATGATCCACACTGCCACAGGTGATGACTGTACTCCACAGCTTACGTGAAAAATATTCCACAACTGCAATCCCCACAGAAGAGCAGTCCCAAGAGCTCCCCACCCTCCCCTTGACTATGTCATCTGAATGCTTCCATGGGCCACATGCCCAAAATAACCATGTTGCTCACTCCTGGTGACTGAAATTCTTCTGAAGGCAGACAGCACTACTGAAAAGCTGGAAGCTTCCTGCATTTAGCTCACACATACATTAACACTGAAGTCTAATTATGGACCACCTAAAACATACACTGTTCACAACTTCACAGCTTAGAGCCAACAAAAACTATTCATCACACGTGCAAGGTCAGAACACAAAGGCCAAGAGACCTAGAATAAATCTGACTTGCACCAGCTACCACAAACCATTCCTCAGCTCAGCAGCTTTCCTGGTTATCACCGGGAATTGCAGTTGAGTTGTATCTTCCAGGGGTCTGCAGAGATATTCCCAGCAAGAGCATTTGGCTCTTGGAGCTAAGGGCCAGAAATCAAATCCTTCCCTTTGACATTGTTCTAAAGCCATGAATGAACATATCACCCCTTCCTCAAGTCATGAGATTAGCTTGAAAATAGTATTGTCACGTGCTTATTTGCCTCCAGCATTAATTAGATGCTCAGATTCCCATTTTCAAGCTTTCTTTACAACTATTTATTTGAAAAAAAAAGAGAAAGCAAGCTCTGATTCTTGTGTGGCTAATGTACATCGAGCTGATGCTTTAAGAAAAACAGCAGCCATCATGAGAGTTGGCAACTCTCAAATTGCTGGTTATGAAGGCAAGAATATTAAACAGCTATCATCAATCTATCTAGATCCAGGAAGCGAGCCATGAAATGCTGACAAAGGGGAATATCTGATCTGACAATGACGGTATATTTATCTTTTAAATGAAGAATAATGGAGTTACACTGAAGAGTCTCACTTCAACTTTGCAACAGTAAGGTATTTACTCATCACCTTAGGGTGGTATCTGAGCACCTCAGGGTAAGAGAATTTATTCTATCAGCTCTTTTAAAGGCCACCATTTTACACTCCAAAGATGCCACAGGAGCTGCACAAACAGAAGAAAAGGAGTGTGGAAATTGACCTTCTGAACAGCCCTAGTGCAGCCTCCCATCACAGCAACAGGCCAGGTAGTCAGTGCCCTTTTCATCCACAACTTCTTTTCTAACAAACAGGGATAACACCAGATTGTCACAACAATATTGGGGTTTGGGGTATTTTTTTGAGGATGAAAACATCTTTAATTATTTTGTGTCCCAGCACATTAGGCCTTGTGACTGGGAGCATAAATGGAGTGTACATGCACAGATTGTCACACGTGAAAAGCACTGCTGTGCACAGGCTCTACATCCTGGGGCAGGAGCCCTAACACTGAGGTACAGCTAACACCAAGCTGCCCTCAAATCAGCCCTGGGGCTGTCTGAGCACCCTCACCCAAACCCAGACCATGATATTTTTATACAGACCTCTATCAGAAAAAAAACCCACAAACAAATCCCAAAAACCAAAACCACAAGGTAAGGATGACACAGACACTGGCCTGTGATTAAAACATTACGTTGAAGCTTGAGTTATAAGAAAAATTGGAAGTGTGTTTATAATTAAGGAAGGAGAAACTCAGGATTCCTACACAGGTATGATCACCTACACCTAAGTTAACCACATATTCCTTACAAGAACCTATACCACCCTTTCCTTCTCCCAAAACGACTGGACCCCACACCACACAATAATACTTTTTTGTTGTTAAAGCTAGTCACGAATTCATCATGCCATCCCCACATCTTTTTTATCTAAGGACTGGATTCTACCAACAAGGACTAATGCTCCCCTTAAGTTCTGATAAACTCACCTACTTTTCTTCCTCACTATCCATGTTCTATCTGCTCAAATTGTGAAAGAAGTAGAAAGAAAAAACCTTCAAACAATCCTAAGCAAACTCACTGCTTGCAGAAAAACTCCTCGATCTTGTACTGAAGTCCTACTCCCCTCAAAAGACAATGAGTACCTGTTTTGTGGAGATACCACACCTGATCCCAATTAACATTTTCTCTCTCACCTGCCCCTAAATTGCACACAGCTGGAGTCACACCTCTAGACAGCCCAACCTCCTTTTGCTTTGTTGGGCAGCAAACCAACTCCCTGTCCTCGGCTGTGTGGGACATTCAGATGTATTGTAGCCAGCTCACACCAGATTATGATCACAGGGAAAGGAGCTGCAGCTGCTGTAGTTTGATGCTCCCTTACCCTTTCTGAGGGCTGTGCTCAGGCAGCCATAGCAGGCTTTCAGCACGTCCCTGGTGGAACATTAGTGTGAGCAGTCTGACTAGCAGTCACCCATCTCTCTCCTTCAGAAGCTCTGAAAAATTTATTTATCCATTATCTTTACTACCAGAGAGTAGAACTTTACCTTAACAGCAGCCAAAACATGCAGCAGCACGCATTAAAGCTGCACTAATATTTGACCGAGCTCAGCTTCACAGAATGCTCTCTCCCCCTGCAGCAGCCCAGACCTGGCAGCCAGCACTGCTGAGGCCAAAGCCTGCTCTGGCCGCCCGTGTTTCTGTGCTGGCTCAGGCATGCAGGCAGGCAGCGCGTGGTTCCTCACGCTGCGAGATCGGGGCTTTTTTTTCTGTTTGTTGCTCTCTCCAGGGGTGTTCTTGGCAAGGAGGGGGTGAGCACAGCACCCTCGCTCAATGACTTCTCAGCAAACTAAGTGGACTTAAGCCTTCAGTAAAATCAAAGCTCTGGCTTTGCTTCAGCTGTGCATGGAGAAGGGGTGACTACAGAAAGGAATTAGAGCTTGAACACAGAGCAAAAGCAGAGCAAAACCTTCAAATCCTGAAATCACATGACTGAGCTTTCCTAACCACGCAGCGAGCATGTTGCTGCACCAGAGAGCTCGTTCCCATCAGAATGGCAGGCTTGTAAGTACTTTAAAGCGATTCAAAAAAAAAGCACACCAGCAAAAAATACCTAATTTGAAATGAAACAGCTGATATTAGAAAACTGAGCTGGAGTTTTAACAGTAGACCAATGATGAGTTTCAAGGAAGAGAAGCAGTGGCAAGGAAGCCACTTAGCTTGATAACAAAACCCTTTCCATTCACCTGTGTAAGGAAAGAGCCACCAGTAATTTAGGGAATTTTGTACTGTTTTCTCTGGTGGAAAGTGGGATTCGGAAGAAAATCTTTAAATCCTTCCAGACCAAAATTATTTATTTTTTCCTGTAAAGCAGGAGAAGCAGCATATTCTCTGCTGCAGTCCAATTTTCAGAGAGCACACAGAACTCATTTGTGAAAGTTAGTTGACTATTAAAATAATTCTTGCTCCAGTAAAAAGCATTCTGGGCCACAGAGGGATTAGAAATGGGCGACAGCAATTGCTGCAGAATTTGTTGTTCCAGACAATTTTTGTCATTCATTCTGTAATAGTGGCTGTATGATTATGTTTGATTCAACACAAAAGGAAAATATCCACTTTTTCACCTTATCTCCTGTATCCTAGAGAGGGGTTGATGACATATTAGCCAAACACCATGGATGCAAGGAACAAGAGGAGCTTAGAGGGATTAGATGCAATGAAGCAAAACAATATGTTCGCGTTTGCACTTCTTGCTCACAAATGTGAGCATCAGGCCTGCACCTCACAAACAACAAGTAATAAAACAGGCACTCCAAAACTCCATTTGGTATCACGGGGTTGCAAATGTTTCTGGAGACGTGTCTGCAAGTGATACAAGGGAAACGCAACTCTTCCTGAGAAACCAGTGACTGGGGAAGGGGCAGGGGTGATGACTTTACAAAGCTTAAAGACTGTATTTTACTCTTTAATCCTCGGTTATACACATGACTTCATTGTGGAAAGGTCACCAGACAAAGGAGTTCAGTGAACTGGTCCGAAGGGAGGAACCGTGTGTGGGTGTCAGCTCTGCTCTTACAAACCATTCACGTAAACGGCACGGCCACCTGCCCCGGCCAAGGGCGAGCCCAGTGCTCGCACAGCCCGGCACAGGAATCCCGGGAATCGGTGGGAATAAACAGAAATTGTCACAGCGGAAAAAAGGTACTGAGGAGTAAGCTTAAATTCACCTTCTACCTCCGGAGACACCACCACAGAGCACCTGGGTATCGCGGTCAGCACCTTGCACCAAGACCGAACTCGCACGGCCAAAACCTTCGCTCTCTCGCAAACACAAGGCAGGATGGGGCGAGGGCCGGAGCGCGGCTCCCTGCGGGCGGGACCGCTGAGGGGGGCGGCGGAATTTGAGGGGGGAGGCGGAATTTGAGAGAAGAGGCGGAATTTGAGGGGGGCGGCGGAATTTGAGAGAAGAGGCGGAATTTGAGGGAAGAGGCGGAATTCGCGGGGGGC
>VZTI01001507.1:1886748-1912664 GCA_013397865.1 Struthidea cinerea
GCGGCGCGCGGCGCTGGTGCTGCTGGCGGCGCTGGCGGCCTGGGGAGCGCGGGGGCAGCGCGCCGGGGGCCCCGCGGGTACGGGGGGACCGTGAGGGGACCGAGGGTACGGGGGGGACACCGGGAGGGGACCGAGGGTACGGGGGGACACCCGGAGGACACCGGGAGCGCACCGGGCTCGAGCGCTGCACGGCCCGTCCCGCGGGCGGCTCTGCCCCGCCGCAGGTGTGCGACGCTCTGGTGGCATCGCTGCAGCGGTCCTTGCTGTGCCAAAGAGCGAAATCCGCCGGAGCTCGAATCCGCGACGCTCTGGTGGCATCGCTGCAGCGGTCCTTGCTGTGCCAAAGAGCGAAATCCGCCGGAGCTCGAATCCGCGACGCTCTGGTGGCATCGCTGCAGCGGTCCTTGCTGTGCCAAAGAGCGAAATCCGCCGGAGCTCGAATCCGCGGCCGTCCCGCGGCCTGAGGAATGGAAAGGTGTCAGGATGTGTAACACTTTTGCACTTAATTTTCAGAAAACGGGACGCGTTGCGTCCTCTCGTCTTTATCGGAGTTTCCTGAAGGATTTTTCACGCCGCAGGAGAGGAAGGATGGAGGAATCGTTATCTACTTCATAATTATACTGTACATGTTTCTGGCCGTGTCCATTGTGTGCGATGATTACTTCCTACCTTCCCTAGAGATCATCAGTGAATGTAAGTGACATCCTGATCTTTTTCCTGTAAAACTGAGCAGCTTGGCATAAAACATTCTCTTTTAAAAAGCTTCAAAGTTAGAGTGTTCTGAAAGAAAACTGAACAAGTTTCATTTTCCATGCACAGATGTGTCCATACAATATTTAATTTGATACACAGTATCAATATTTTATTGAAAAAAACCTACTCTGATTACGCTGCTCAGGTATTCATTTAATATTTGCTTTCTTTCTGCCTGGAGGAAAATCTTTAAGAATCCTCAATATTAACTGAACTGACAATTTAACTTTGGGTCACACAGCATTATGTCGAGGTAACTGCAAGTTAAACAAATAAAAAGGAGGAAGGGTGGTGTGTGGAACCAAAACAAGAAACCAAAACTCTTCCTAGAGTTTTTCTTTGAAAGTAGTGAACAAGTATCAGGATGAGCTGCTGCTAATGTACTAAAGGTATGACACAGGAGGGACAGGAATTCTATGGTTACAACGGTTCTGAGAAACCTAATCAACCTCCAACAATTCCCCTGGCTCCAGCAGACCACTGAAGTAGAGATGATCTTGGCAGGGAGTTCAGCTTTTCAATGCCAAGAATTAACAAAATTCCCTAGGGAAACTCATCCCTGAACTGGAAAACACTCTCCAAATCAGAACACTTACAGAAAATGTAAGCTTAAACACTGCCATAAGAGCTGGTGTTCTGTTTATTGATGATAAATAAGCATTTGTCAGACTTTTGCCATGGTCAGTCCCTGTTCTTTGTGTGCAGGACTTGATCCACAGAGTTAGTCACATTTCAGAAACAGTCAACTTGCCAGAACAAAAATCTCATTTCTCTGAAGCAAGACACAGGCTCTTATACTGTCCATACAAAATGAAAATTTGATTTTAAGATCACAGCACTGGTTTGAATTTAACTAGTGTTTCTGGTATGTGAAGACACAGTAGTATAGATTTCCCTGGAAGATCAAGAGACTTGATATGGATCATATAACAATATCACACTACAGTCCATGGAATTTCCCCACAATTATTACCCATATGAAACAGTTAAATCCTGCATATAAATGCTGATTTCACAAGAGATTTAAACTAATTTCTGTAATGAAGTTAGAAATAAACTAGTCCAATAGATCAGGCTAATTTTATTATTTTATGAATCTCAAATAAATGCATTGACTATATGAAAATAAAGTTTGTTCTGTTAAACCGTGGTAGTATCTAAGATTATGTACTAATTCAAGTAAAGGGTACAGACTACTGAAGTATCAATTTTTTCAAGCAATTCTTTTTGCTCTGTCCTCAGGCCTTGGCCTCTCACAGGATGTTGCTGGAGCAACTTTTATGGCTGCTGGAAGCTCTGCTCCAGAGCTTGTCACTGCTTTTCTAGGTAAGAGATGTGTTTTGACTCCTTATAACTTAGAATTCTTTTCCTTGCATGCCAAACAGAACCATACCAGAGAGTCGTTTTCCTTACAGGAGCTTTTGTGACAAAGGGAGATATCGGCGTCAGCACCATCCTTGGATCAGCAATATATAATCTTCTTGGTATTTCTGCAGCTTGTGGGCTGTTTTCCAGTGTGGTATGTATCAACTTTGGTAGTTCTGCTCCTAAGACCCGAATCGTTATCCTTTCTCATTTGCCAACAAAAGCCAAGAGAGACTTACTATGACAACTGCCAAGTTTATTATTTAGTAGCAAAACCAGCATGTAATCAGTTTTAAGATAACTTGCTATGAAAGTTTTTAAAAACACTAACTTGTTAAATATCATACTTAAGTCATTCCTAAGAATCTTTAATTTTTACATAATATAGAAACAACATATTGATGCAGCATTTACAGCACTTAGTGAAAGTATTACAGAGAGGTTTAAGAAAAGTACATGACTGATCTGCAGGTTTCGAGGCTATCCTGTTGGCCGCTGTTCAGAGACTGTCTGGCCTACACCATCAGTGCAGCAGCGGTCCTTGCGATGATATCTGACAACAGAATTTACTGGTAAGAGCACAAGAAGTGTTGAATTCACGTTGACTGGAGATTTGTGAGACTGTTTTTCAAAACAAACGAAAATCCCCAAGCCCCAAACTTCAAGTAGCCTGAACTGCCGTTCACTAACAGAAATAAACATCCTGTTGGCTTTAAAAAACTTAAAAAGTCACAATGCTTGTAAAGATTATTACCTAAACATTCAAACTCTGCATATTTATGATGTTTGATCTGCATAGGTTTGTCTGTACAGACTTTACAATTTCTATCACAACTGTTCTGGCATAGCAATTAGTGTTCAGCATTTACTCCTTTTGAGCCTTTCCTTTCATAGCAGCATTGTTCAGAAAAACACTTGTCTGCCAGAAGGAAATCATGAGTTTCTGATGTTTTAACTCTTCCATCAACACTGAAACTCCTGTTATCTCAACAAGACAGTCAGGTCCGGCATTAAGTCTCTTGAAGTTTATAATTTAAGCAGGACATGAAGACTCAATTTTGCAAACATCAGGAAAATGTTCAATCAGTAAGATCCCCTGAAAAACATGCAGCTATACAATATACAAACAAGATTCTGCAGGGGAGTGGAGTTAATCAAACTGCTGAAAGACATGGGGACACTCACAAACTTCCATGACATTAGCCATACAATTGCAAATAGATGCTTTTGTGTGTTCTCCTTTTGCTACTCATGCAAATTTTCTCTCTCTCTCCTTATGCCAACCATTGGGTTCTTTTATACTACATATTATATAAAACTCATTTTTCATTCTAGGTATGAAAGTGCATCCCTATTACTGATATATGGGTGTTATGTTCTGGTACTATGTTTTGACATTAAAATCAACCAATACCTCATGAAGAAGTTCAGTCCCTGCTGTACGTGTTTTACAAAAGCTGTGGAAGAGAATGCGGAGCAGCAGCCACTGGTTGGATGGAGGGAAGAGAGTGGACCTCTAATTCGTCCACAGTCAAGAACAGACAGTGGAATTTTTCAAGATGAGCTGGACTACTCTCACCTTTCAACAAGCTTACACGGGCTCGATGAAATCTCTGAAGGTATAAGTACTATTACAGCTGTCTCTAGCACTCTGCACGCCTGGTTGTGTCAAGTCTGATCAAGAGCAGACTCTGAGATAGTATTAAGATTTTGCTCACAAAAGAACTCCAGCCTACTATTTAAGCAGGTCATTATTCTAACCTGGAATATAACGTTCAGCAAAATCAGAGTGGTGGTTTTCGTATGAAGTTACCTGCTAGAGGAATGCAAGGATTTGTGTTGTATTAGAACTTCAGTCTTTGCTATGTATATTTGAAACTTCTCAGCAACACTGCTTGTAAAATGCACTATCACCTGAAAGCCACACCAGTACTGTACTAATATACACAGTTTTCTTATGACAGTGGCAGGTTCATAGCCCAGAATAAGCATGATCTCAGAAGTAAAGGGATAGCTGTGATGTGGCCACAGGTCATGTTACCTCTTAGACAAAAAACAGCAGTTGGTACTTACTCTTGGTAAATGTTATGGGTAAACCTTTATAAAGAAATTCATTTTCATCCACCTTAGTTCTCTTCCTGGTGAACATTTTACTCATAGAATACTAGGTTGGAAGGGGATCTCAAGGATCATCTGGTCCAACCTTTCCTGGCAAAAGCATGGTCCCAGATGGGCCAGCATCTGTTCAGCTGAATCTTAGACGTGTCCAGCACTGGGGAGTCCACCACTTCCTGGGGAGATTATTCTACTGGTGATTATTCTCATTGTGAAAAAATGTTTCTCTTGTGTACAAGCAGAATGTCCCCAGAAGTAACTTGATTTCAGAATTTTGTCCAGAGAGATGTAGGTACAGGGTAATACCACAGCTGAAAGGAGGAAGTAGTATTTTTCACCTTTTTTCAGTATTCTCACAAGTAGAGGACAGTAATATACTGTATGCTATGGATTCAAACTTAATGCTACAATTTAAAAGTTCCTTTTTCTTCAACAGATCATCCAAATGTCTTCACCATGCCTGAAGCAGATATGAAGAGAATTTTGTGGGTGTTATCCCTTCCTATTATTACACTACTCTATTTAACTATACCAGATTGTAGAAGACAGTTTTGGAGGAACTGGTTCATGGTGACATTTTTAATTTCAGCAGCATGGATTTCTGCAATAACTTATGTTCTTGTATGGATGGTAACAATAGCAGGTAGGTACCTAAAGTGTTGTTGCTATACCAGTCAAGAATCACTGAAAAAGTTGTGAGGTTTCCCTGTGAAGTTTCCCTTTCCATAAGCAACAGTCAGTTTAGCAACTCAGACTGTGCTGTAAAAAAACATAACAAAGAAAAACAACAGAAACTTATGTCTGACTGCTTAGTTTGCCACCCTCTTCTATCCAATGATGGAACACTTCAGAATTTAGCTGCTTCACACTGCTTACCATCACATGAATGAGAACTTTATGTAGCTACAAAAAACCCAGTCTATTTTTAAAAACAGAGAGTTCCATTAAACTGCTTCATTAAACAAAACAATTAGACACACAGCAATAAACCTGTCATGCTGAAGGCTGACAAACATGAAATCCACTAAGACTGGAATTAGAGGTCAAGGTTTTTGGAAAGGATACGTTATTTCTACATCTGTGTTTTTCAGGAACGTTATAGTAAAAGATTTGGCATTAAATTAAATGCCAAAAAACTTCTCAAATGTGTTCATTAAACATTTTTTGGGGTATGTATATGTAGACCTCTTACAAATCTGCATCATAAAGTGAAGCAGTCAAAGGATTGCATTTAAGTGAGAGAAGGGGTAATAACTTGTATGTAAAAGCCTTCTCCGAAAAGTACTTCAAGGTATTAAAGTGCTCCTCCTTTCATTGTTTCTCCAGTCTGCTTGAAAGACATCCAATTTTCCATTTTAAGAACAAGCAGAAAACAAAACTAAAACTCTACAGAAGTTTTTCAAAGCTTGCCATTTTCACATTATAGCTTACTAATCCTACTCAAACATTCTACTAGTTCAGATATGAATAACTCCTTGTTCAGTGCAGAAACAGACCTACACATTTGGTGAACCTTTGAGAAATCACTAGTAGATCGCTGGATATTATACCCACCATGTTAACCCCTTGGTCAAATAATTTTCCACTTGTACCTAAAGAGCAAGGGTTCACTGTCTGGATGCTAGAAGCCTTTGAAACAGGATTCAAGTCAACATTATTGCTGTTCTACAACACAAAGCATTAATTCATATGAAAGAACGTATGGTGGAGATTCAGATAGTGTATTAGTTCACTTTCAAGAGTCATCACAGGAAGTACTGGGGTCTTTGGCCCACTACTCCTAGGTAAATTATGTTCTATTAACATGTTAAAACACTACAAGTTACACACACATTATATTCAAGTCCAGGCTCTCATGAAGGTTGACTCAAAGGTTCTATCATTGCATAATCAGCCTACCAGAATGTCACAAAGGTATCACAGCTGGGGACTAAACTGGGATGGTCAAGAACAAACCTAACTTAGTACACCTTTCTGTTGCTGGCAAACAAATTTGACTACTTATAGCAACACATTGCTACTGATACACAAAATTAACTAAAGCCTAGAAAAATAAGACTATTCTGTCTTTATGGTCAGTTGCCAGGAAAAAAAATAAACCCCTACACATTAAATAGAAGATAAATCTATCTAATAAAAAGAAAAACTAGATTCTCCTGAGTTTATATTCTGTCTTATAACCTTCAGAGGGCTAGAAACTAATGTTGGGTACATAAGGCTGGTTCATTCATATTTCACCTTGGTTTGAACCAGTATTTTCCAGCCTGAATGGTTTATAAAAGCTGATTTGTTGGTCCCTCATCCTACATATCTATTAGGAGTGATGGAGGGATAAAGAGAGTACAAATTCTGCAACAGGATCATGTTAGTCCCTCTGAAACCAACAAACAGTTTCAAACATAAATTTACTGGGCTGCTCTAGACTAAGCTGGTAAGTAATAGCCAAGCATTGCTGACCTAGCTTAGAGTACTGCCTCTTATTTAAATAAAATTGCTCTTACTAAATGTGTCAAAGTATTTCAGGTAAGAAGTCAATATTTTTTATTGTTGAAATCTAAGATACTTTTTAGTGAACAAAAAAGTTTAAGAAAAATTAATTACTTCATACCTTGACTAGAGGTATCAAATACTTCAGCATATTGATGCTTCTGAATGGTACAACTGCTAAAACGTTTTGAAGAATCCCTGTCTTTTAAGTTAGAAATTAATATGGTTACAGGACATTTGGAGCTAAGAAAAATAGAGAGTAGGGAAAAATAAGCTGCCCTTCTAATAACAGTTTAAAACTTTTTTTTTAAATTTAAATGAATATTTACCTAAAGGACCTCACACTTCTAAGAGGTTACTTGTACTTACAAGTCATATAAAAATTCTGCACATTGATTCTTCCAAATCACTTTCTAATTGGAGTGAAATGGTAATTGAGACAGTATTCTCATAATATCTGAATGACTGTCCTCCCCAAGAAAATTCATGTGCTTTTCCCCCTGCCCCTGAGGGGATTAAAGAGGGTAATTGTAAGAGTTATTGCTTCATGAGACTTTTGAACACTAACAAGGAGATGCCCAAAACCCTAAGAGAGACTGTAGTATTTTCCAGAAGTTGAGGGGGGGGGAAAGAAAAAGAGTAGTAATTTGTTAGATATTTAAACTTCTATTTATCTGCAAGAAAAAAATCATAATTGCTATTGTCTTGACCACTGGAGACTTGAAGAACAAAGAAAGGATATTTCTTTGTTGTTACTCTTTGTTTTAACTGCTTTGTGGTTCAGTCACCTCACGTGTAGTCAAGTTAGCTGACACATTCCATTTGAAATTACTGTATGATTACTGATTCTTTCTCCAGCAAACAAAGTCCAAAGCACTTCCTTTGGATGAAACCTAACTAAAACCACACTTGCATTTTCTACCGTTATTTCTCAACTGCAGGTGAAACACTGGGAATCCCAGAGTCAGTAATGGGTCTCACATTACTTGCAGCAGGAACAAGTGTACCAGATACAGTTGCAAGTGTGCTGGTGGCTCGAAAAGGTAAAAATTTTAGTATTTAGGCTCATGCCAATGATGTATTTAAAAGGTACTAGGAAAAGAAAGAATTCTATTTTGATAAATTCAAGGAGTAACCTCAAAATTTGGGTTCCAGATTCTACAGCTTAAGTTTACTAAAAATAAATAAATAGCTTACCTGAAAAAGCTGTGGCTCAGACATTTCTCAGAGTATCTCAGAGAAGTATTCTGCGTTGGTTTATTTGTTGTTGATCAAGTATTACAGTTTTACTGCAGAACACAACTGTAGGTCTCAGTATTTTAAACATAACTGGACTTTATAATAGCCTGTCTAGCTTAATTTTAAGTGCAACTGTGCAGATGCTGGTGATTTAGGGAGACTTTTTATGGTTGTGGTACCCAAAACCATGTTCTGTAGAATCATGACTATGGTTCCTTTGATGCAAAATCTGAAAAGGGTGCTCTGTGAGAAACTGAGGGCTGGCAGTCTGTTCCTCCAAAACAGTTTGGCAATTTCATGCGATACAATTAAGCCAACTTAATTTGTATTTCTTCTTTTACAGGAAATGGAGATATGGCTATGTCTAACATTGTAGGATCCAATGTATTCGATATGCTCTGTTTGGGAATACCCTGGTTTATAAAAACTGCCTTCATAAATACATCAGGACCCATAGAAGTGAACAGCAATGGTCTGACATACACAGCCATTTCTCTTATCTGTTCTGTTGTTTTCATTTCTCTGGCAGTTCACCTGAATGGCTGGAAAATAGATAAAAGATTGGGAACAATTTGTCTTGTCCTGTACTTAGTATTTACTGTATTATCAGTTTTATATGAACTTGGCATCATAGGAAACAATCCTACAAGGGTCTGTGGTAACTAGCTTTAATCAGTGATTATGCTGATGAAAAAAAATAAAAGCAGGAGAAAAAGATCAGTTTCTTCATTTAGTCAAAATAAAATTAAAAATAAACCAACTCCAAACTCCCATTGGGCTCTAAATCTTATATACAGAACTAAGTCATGTCATTAAAGTAATACTAAGTAGAACAAAAACATCACAGCCTAATTGGAGCCCTTTCTTTTAGAGTCAAGAATTACAGTATGACTACAACACACATATAAAACCAAAACTCTGAAAAAGACATCTACTTTTTACATTACAATGTTGATACACACTGGAGGGGAAAAATAAAAACCAGAAAACACTAAATAAATCCCACTATGCAATCTGGAGATTAACAGAGAAAATGGCTTATTTTATTAAAAACAGTATAACCATTCATTTAAACTGAATGACTAGAGACACTTGGCCTAATTTTCCAAAGGCACTAAGCATCCACAGTCTATAGGGACCTGCAGGTGCTCAGTGCCTCTAAAAAAACAACAAAAATCAGGCAAATTGTCTTTAAAAACCAAACATAGTAAGATTCAGTTAACAAGTATCACAGTATATTAAACACTATACTGTTAAAGGCTGGTGGGATTTAAAAGTTCCTTTTTACAGCTTTTGTAAGCATACAATGTTACTAAAAATGACTTACTAAGATAGAGAAGCTAAACAGACATAGGAATGTTCCTGAACACACAGTTTTAAATTATGCATTGCGATCCAAGCGGACATCAATTTCTCTGCCACTGATTTTTATGCCGTTCATTATCCTACAGGCCTTTTCAGCAGATTCTGGTGAGTCAAATCTGACTGTTCCACAGCCCTTTGATTTTCCATTCTCCATTTTTATTTCTGCAAACATTACATGACCTGAATAAATAAGTTAAACAGCAGTTATTTCAAGTCCTCAGTGTACTAACAACTTAAAGAACTCAGAAGTGACTAAAAAAACATTTTAAAGTATAATCTAGGGGAACATATGAAATTGGCACTTTCAGTCTGATGGTACATTCACTCATTCAGGTGACACAGGACAAAACAGCAGTAAAGAATCCAAATCCAGATCCGCTATCTCGAATCTTTCCTTCCCACCAGTGTAAGATGAAGTATGCCTGTATTTGACCTCAAGTTTGAAACAAAGTGCCATATAAGACTCAGGGAAAGGTTTGTGTTTCATTTATAGACACTGACAGAAGTGGGAGTATTGACAGGCATTAACTAAACTGTAGCTTAATCCAGTCCACCATGTTCATCACAAAAACATACCAAGCAATAGTCACAATCAAACAATTTTGTTAAGAAGCTGCAGGGCAAAATTAAAGCCTTTAAAACAATAGTTACCAGGCTGGGAGTGGAAGAAAAGTAGCATGCACTATTCAATTCCTGCTGAGTTTCCTTGAGGCTGGACACTCAACTCACAAGGAAATACTTTTATAAAGGATGTCTTGGTACCTCCGAGAATGTTCAGTTCCCTGGAGCTAATGAGTTTTTGCTTATGGTATGTTGTAGCACACCCCTCCTAAGCCCCAGAATGTCACTAGGAACAAAAAACTTTTCCCTAAAATACAAAGCCTTTTATTTTTAAATATAATGAAAGACTGCCCTTTCACTGAAAGAAATCAAACACTGGGAGACAGAGTCTTTGTATTTCCTTATGATACTGACATGAACACAATCTGTTGCTTGTAATTCTTAAAAGCAATTGAATATAATTACTATGTCTGTTAGCTGACAAAGAGGTAACAAGAAAAAAAATTCTGAACTATCTGAAAGTTGCCCAGGAAGCTGAGACTTAAAAAAAGAAAGAACCTGTTGTGCTATACCCTCCATCTACAAAAAAACATCAACACCTTACAATTTTTCATAGTTGAACTGTGAGTTCTAATTTATATCAAATCTGTGAACAGCTGTATGATGACTATCTAATGTATCAGTAGTATGTTTTAAATTATTTATCTTTTCTGTCTATCCAAAATAAGCAGTCATTCTGTAATTCAGTTAAAGCTCTCTGTTCTGAAAATGTGTTTTCAAAACATGTATTTCTACACCCAAGCTTTATTTTTCACTTATTTCTGTGAAAAGAACAACTTTTCTGAATTAGAAAAAAACACTTATTGAATATTTGTAGCAAACCTTTATTTCTTACGATAAAGGGGAACATTACGGCCTGCAGATATGCTAATCAGGATTATCTACATGAATAAAATAACCTATGTGCTACATTGGCAAAAATTACTAACTCTGATTCAATGCAGCATCACTTCTGCAAGTAATGCATGACCTGGACAGACCCAGGCTCCTGCACGTATTTATCTCAAAAGAAACACTACATTATATACTCTTACTGGCCAGGGAATATGTCAAAAAAAGACAGATTTCAAGGAGTAATTTTATTAATGGAATAGGTTAAAGTTTATAGCAAGTGAGCACTTAGAGCCAACACAGCCCATACTGTACCTTGGTCTTGTGTTCTGTCATGCCTAAAAATTATTTATATAACTCAAGAAAGCTGGGTGAAATAAGAAAGATTAAGCTAGCCAGACTCTTCTTCAGAGTCAGTCTTCGTGTTGTTATCTTAATAAACACCACATAACACATGAAGTCCATGGAGATGAGCAGGGGTAAGGTTCATATACATACCACATTGACTGAATTTCTCCTTTAGCTTCTGCCAGGTCAAGTCAAAAGGAAGCTAGAATAAAAAAGAATTATTGATAACAAAATATTACAATGAGAAAAAGAGCATATAATCAAACATACACACAAAATAAGCTTGTGGTTTCTATGTATTTAATTGCTTACATTTCTCACAAATATCTGGTTGCCTTTAGAGCCTAATCTCTCTCTCATGCCACTTCCCATTGGGCCAGGCACAAATCCTCGATCGATGTCCATGTTCCTGTCCAGGCCTCCACCCATGGCTGGTCCCATTCGATCAAAACCAGAACCCATCCGATCCATTCCCATTCCTCCAGCCATATTGTTCATACCACCCATTCCACCACCTACACAGAAAAAGCAATGGAGGACAAAATAAAATCTCCTTTTAGTAATAAACACACAACTATTTGGTATAAAATAAAGTTCTTGTGTCAGGAGAAGAATAACTTCATTAAAACTGCTGTAATATAAACAGTAACTTTTATACATGCACAGTGATTTATCGAGTAGCATGGCTAGTATTTTAAGACAAAGTATTACAAGATACAGAGTGTCAGTTCTAAAATAAAAGTAAAACCAAACTGCATCAAGCTATTAGTCATACCATCTAATGTAGCAAAATGTTGAACACAAGACTTCAGATTTAAAGGCTGTCCTGTTTAATTAAAAAAAATATGATACCCTGTGCCAAAAAGATCAAATAAGTATCTGTGGCAATACTAAGATACAGATAATTTGACTAGATACACTATTGTCTATTTGGCTTCCTGCATTTACATTCAGCTTTACTTAACGCAGCCATACCCACACTTAATTACAAAATCTTCCAGAGAAGGCGTTTTTTTGCCGAGAACAGAAGTTACTGCAAGTACTGTAAAGAGCACGAACTTTCCTATGTGTCATGGTTTAAGCCCAGATAAAAAGTACATACATGGAATAAAATACATTAATTTACTTCATATAAAGAACTAAGAGCAATAGCACTCAAATACTATAATATTTCTGGATTCATAATTAAAAATTAATGTACAGTAAAACTATCAAGATCATTCATGAGGGACCCTCTCTTTAAGCCTTATGGCTTTCAAGATTGGCACTAGCAAGATTTTAGCTTCTCATCTGCTCTAGCCTGAGAACTCAGACAATTGCTGCGATACAAACTCAGTATCAGAGCTTTGCACAAAATTAAACTGGGTGATAATCTGAAAGGCTGATTTTTATTTCAATGATGACAGATTACTGAGGTTCAGGTTCATGAAGTTTACTCAAATATCTTTGCCTGTCTTTTTTCTGAAACACAAGTTTACTTTAATCACTTCTCCCTCCAAACTAGAAGTTGAAACCATTCCAAATCTAAGATGAAGGGAAAGACTGTATTAGCTAGTTTTCCTCTGAACTTTACCTCAACAAAACAGCTTTGAAAACTGTTAGGCTTGTCACATGCAACAGAGTTCTACTTCCGTCAACAGCAAGACACTACACTACAAGTCCCTCTGATACAAGTAGGTGTACACCATATTGTTACATTGCCTATGCATTTATGTTCTATTGAAACAAGTTAACCTACTCATTCCAGATCTTACTGGGCCCATGCTAGGTGCTCCCATTCCTCCTGCAAAAACACCAATCATTGCACCACCTAAACAGAGAAAAATAATGAAGTGACATACACTGAAACCACCAGTTAGTGAAAAAACAAAGCACATGCTAATGAAGTGCACTGATCTCAATGTTACCTGGAAATATTTTTCTATAGGGCACTTTAACGTGTGCCTTTATTATACAAACTAAATAGGAACATCTAGTAAGTAAAATTAGTTCCTCCTTTTCTACTATGGGATTTAAGCTACTCTGATTTCTTTCTAGCTTTTCTCCCCTCTGACAGTCTGCCAGCAGCACAAACATGGTAAAACTAAATGAGCCATTTCCCACATCAGGAAGAACAACCTCAAAACTCAAGACTTTGTCTTATATGAACTTCATAGTATAAAAAGTCAACAATTCTGCTGCAAATCAAACATCCTCAATTTCACTCTGATACTATAGCCCAATCAAAGACACCTTCCTTGATTTCAAGGTTACTAAAACCAAATGTCTTCACAGTATTTCTTTTTAAGATACCATTAACCTAAACAGGAGTACGTTAGGGTCTTCCCTAATCAAACACAGTAACTATTAAAGTCCCTACAATTTCCTTCCATTATTTAAGGTTAAACTGGGAATCTCTAAGCTTGGTTCTCAGGACACTATTCAAATGGTAGGATCACTGACAGATTGTAAATTGAAGCTTGCTGGATCTACTGAATGAAAGACACCCACAAGTCTCACAGTGGCCATGTTCCTGCATTTCAAAACCAACATGTAACCAGAACACTCAGAAGCCTACTGCTTGCAGAAACATTTATCACTGAAGTGGCCTTGCATTTTCACTCAGGAAACAGATGTTTATGCAAGTAGACAGAGTGAAAGCATACACCTGATTTCTAAGACATTCATTCCAAGGCACTAAGACTAGCTCAAAGGACAAGCTTACTGCGTTCTTCCCACTTCTACACAATTATCAGTATTGAAGAGAAGCACGTAACAGTTACCCTTTGCTATGACTTGCCTCAACTAATAAAATTTTTTAAAAAATAAATCAGTCAACTTTTAGACCAGATGAACCTTATGCTCTTAGGAATTCTTCTCTTTCAAGGAGGTAAATTAAGGGAATGGAGAAGTACAAGAAACAGGGAGGAGGAAGAAAGGCCATTTCCTATAGTGCATTTCATGGTCAGTTTTGGGCCCCTTACAACAAGAAAGACATCGAGGTGCTGGAGTGTGTCCAGAAAAGGGCAACAAAGCTGATCAAGGCTCTGGAGCACAAGCCTCATGAGGTATGGCTGAGGGAGCTGGGGTGTTCAGCCTGGAGAAAAGGAGGCTCAGGGAGGACATCTTTCTGCTCTCTGTAACTACCTGAAAGGAGGTTGCAGAGATGTGGAGGTCAGTCTCCTTTACCAAGTAACAAGCAATAGAACAAGAGGAAATAGCCTCAAGTTAAACCAGAGAGGTTTAGATTGGATATTAGGAAAAATTGCTTCACAGAAAGAGTTGTCAATCATATGAACAGGCTGACCAATGAAGTGGTGGAGTCACCATCTCTGAAAGGATTTAAGACATGTACATGTGGCTCTTGGTGACCTGGTTTACTGGTGGACTTGGCAGTGTTGGGTTCAAGGTTGGACTCGGGGATCTTTTCCAACGGAAATGATTCTGATTGATCCAGGTAACAGCATAGTAACAAAGGGCAAGAAGGCTCTACTACTGAGCACTTCCACGCCTCTGACAATAGAAGAGTAACTAATTTGAGGGCACCCCACTGTCAACAAGACATCATCTATCAACAAAATAATGCTGGCTCAGTCACAGAAGAGGCCAACAAATACCATCTGAGCTGTATGAGCTCAGAAGGCAGGATGAGGGCACCAAAATTCACCACTGCTGTCCAATGCTACCTGATTTGCAGTAAAAACAATATTACACCCTGCATTTGCAAAATGGGCTCATCAGAAGCATACACTTCAACATCCCAAAGATTTAATACCCCACAAATAAAACAGTATGAAGGTTTCCTCAAATAGTTATTCCGTTTCTGTTTTACAGAGGGGAAAAAAACTTCCACACCTGAACCTCTGCGTGAAGTGGTGGCTGTAATGAACACTCAGATGACATCCTTACAGTAATAACTGGGGGGGAAGGGACAGAAGAAGACTAAATGAAACCAGGTCTCTTCTTCTAGCAAAACTCTTCCAATACTATGTCACAGAAAATTTAACAGTTACCATACCCATCCTTCCAAAAGACTCTCCAAAACCACGGTTCAATGCCATGTCACCACGACCAAATTCTCTTTCCATGTTTGCTCCCATTCCACCACGGAACATTTCTGTACAGAACAAAGCAAAAAAACAGGAATATTCTGTTATTTACATCTAAGCTGATGCTCCTACAACACTTGTTTCACAGCTGCTTGTTTAAGTAGAAGTGAGCCTAATGCACAAGTCAGAGGCAGCTATTACACACTCAACGCTCCTGCCAGTTCCTAGGCCTCCACTCACGCAACTACTTCCTTTGAACTCATCTATATTACCAACCCCTAAATGGAGAACTTTTAATAAATAAATATTAGAAAACTAGTAAGTGTACAGGAACGGTGTTCAACTACCTCCCATTCGGTTGACTCCAAATCCTCCCATGTTAGGCATTCCTTCCATTCCACGAAATCCAGGAAGTCCTATAAAATAAAGAGAAGTGTTTTCTATACAGTATTAAAGAAATACTTAATGCAAAAAACTTCATTGCACGTACCGCCTCCCATTCTGCTCATTCCGCCAAATCCTGGGCCGTCTATTCCCATACCTTTAAATCAAAAAGATAAACAACACTTAGTACATCCTAATGGATTTTTAAAAATTCAGACACAATTAGAATCTCAAAAGCACACTACACAATGCTTGCTTTGTCAAAAGTCTGTCATTCTTCCAAATACAGAAATGACAATTTTAAACTTATAGGTCTGTACAACTTAAAAATGAAAAACATGGATTTACCTCCTGGACCCATGCTCCCCATCCCACCACCCATGCTCAGCTGTGTTGCACTGATGGGCTGTCCACCTGGTCCAAGTCCCATACCAATGCCACCAAGACCACCTCAAAAACAAAAAAGTAAGTATGATCAGAAGAGAGACCTTCCTCTGTATCAGAGACCACAGTAAGCAAGAGTACTACTAAGCTGTGCCAAAACATGGATCACCATATATTAAGTGCAAGGAGTAGAAAATAGAGCATGCACTCACGAGGTAATTGTGCGCTTTTGCTGTCCACAACACGGAAGTCTTCATGAGGAACTGATTTGTCATCCTGATAAAAAACAAGGATATTATGCTATGATCCTTTCAATGTTTTGGCAGAGACATATAAAGTAGAAAGAAATGAAAGCAGCTTACCATTTTTACATGCATGGGTCTATCAAACAGGAACTGCCCATTGAACATAGCTGAAGAAATGCAAGTCAAGGAATCTTACGAAGGCAACTTAACTATTTATGAAGAATCGATCGAATAGCTTATTTTATATCTGTACAATTACTATGAGTCTTATCTTTCCCTACCTTATCTTCAGAAACCCAATTCAGGGGCCAGAAGATGCAATACAAGCTGTTACGTACATTAGTTTCACCATTGTCACACTCCCAGACATTTTAATTTTGTTCATCATCAGGAACTTTTAGAATTTAGTAGCAAATTCAGTCATTACAAATGTAATCTGCACAGTCCCTGTATAAGCACCATTTGCAAAACTACGCCGTCAGAACCATTAAAGACTAATCAATATTTGATCAATTATTTTTCAAAACCAAGGATACATATTGCTTGAACAGCTTCAATTGCTTGTTCAAAGGTAACTGTTCCCATTCCTCGACTCTTGCCATCTTTATCTTCTTTGATGTCTGCACGCTTCACAGTTCCAGCAATGCTGAATACCTCCTTCAGTTTCTTCCAGCCAACTTTGAAGTCAAGCTTAAACACAGAAATACATCAGAGATTTCAGTGCCCATCTCTGTTCTGCCATTACATTTGGAAGATATTTTCTGCATTGCTGTTAACTTTTCACTGACAAAATAATAATAATTGTGATTGATAATTGTAAATGGTCGAGATTTTGTAATATACACACACTGCATCACAATCCAAAAAGTCAACTATTTATTCTATGTACGTGTATTTTACTTTAATTAACATACTAGCATTGAAAAGAGCAGCTGTACTTCCACAAGACCTCATATAAATACAGTAGTTTTTTGTGCTAATAAAGAACTCGAACCACTATATTTGTTGGAACTTTATCATGTTAGTCTAAAGTAACCAGCAAGATAAACTAAAGAATATATTTAATAAAAAAGAAATGCAATTGTAAATAGATAGTGAAAAGATGTATAAAATATTTTTGAATCAACAAATGACTGTGCAGTAATTAAAACTGCATGTCAGTCTCAAGAGTTTAATGTATCTTTCCATGCCCAAAATCTGAACACATATCCATATATTGGATATACTAATTGTGAACTAATTTCCAGTCTCCTCTTTATATTAAAACTGAGCTACACAGGTATAAGATGTTTTACAAAGATCAAACATTAAAGCTATAACATACGGTTTTAAGCTTACATTGGCAACAAAAATTGTGGATCCAAGCCTGCCTGCTTGCAAATTACTGATAACCTCAGGAGGAATGTTTGGATTATTGAGAATAGAAGGCGGTAAATTCATCATTCCAGGTGCTGCATCAGGTCCATGTCCTCCTGGGAACTGTCCTCCTCCCCGCTGTAATGCCCTCCGAGCATGCTCCCCTTCAGGATCCTGAAACGGGCACAAATTAAGCCACTTAACAATCAACAACACGACTGGCAACAAACAAAATGGTACTATTTGAAATTCTGCATAAACCCATCAAAATTATCAACTAATAAATATGCTTGTCCGTGTCAGAGGGATCAAGAACTGAATTAGCATGGAGACCTAATTGCCTCACCTCTAGAGGTGGGTCCTTTCAGATGAGGGTTGAGGCATATTGGCAAAGCACTTGTTGAGGAAGCGTGCACTGCCACTTCACATGCTGTACCTAGCCTATGGACAAGTAGAAAAGATTTCAAGCTAAAGGACTGTCAGTCTAGCACTTTCTTCCAAGAATTGAATTAATTTAATTAGGTGATGGTTTTGTATTATTTATTAATAAGATTATTAAAATTGTAACAGGACAAGAAGAACTGCATCAGACACCACCATATACTACAGCACTACAGTAGAAATGCTGACATTATTTCACTTTCCAGACAGCACAACTTCTCTATTTCCAGCCCCATTTTTGCACCTATGTACTCGTTAAATAATTAGCTCATTCTGTGTCATATTCTGAAGCAGGTAAGCAATGTAAACATAGAATTACTTAGTTTGGAAAAGACCTGATGACGCTAAGGTAAGAATATGAAGTTGTCTTAACAGAAAACAGCATTCGATTATTTTGACTTTAGGACATGCTTTTTGTCAGTTTACTTGGCATAAAATCCAACCTTCTGCAAGCCAACAGGCAGTTCAGCACATTAAGAAAATTTCACAAAAAATGAAACTGGAAATTACACATCTAAGATTCTCAGAACACTGCATGGTCATCTCAGTAGCTTTAGTATCTTCACTATTTCAAATTCAAAACAGCAGCAATAAACATACCTCTTTAATATTCAGGGGTCTTCCACTAAGATCATATTTGTTCATAGTGTCTAATGCCTTCTTAACAAATTCTTCATCTTTGAATTCAACCACACTTAGAAAGAGATCAAAACATTTAGAGTATTAAAATAGAGTTTAAAATGCCAAAACTAATAGAATGTTTGGATAGAAGTGTGCTTCTACACACATAAAAAAAGAAACTTACCCACAACCCTATATCCATGAGATTTGTCATCATATGTAAAGAGAAAACAAGCAAAAAAACAAGAAGTCAGTCAGCACATATGATAGAGCAATGAAGATTCCAGTTAAAGATCCCAGCTCACTGTTAAGTAACTATACAAGTAATTTTCAGCTTCAAAATCCATAGTACATGCTCTTTAGTGGTAGCCAATTTGAATTTCTCCTACTTTCTTAACATACATACCTTTCAAATGCAAGAGAATACACTGTCTCTTACGCTCTTTGAGTCAAACCAGCATTGGAAAAATGCCACACAGATCCATGTAAGGACAATTGGGAAGAGGAGGTGGAAGGGAAAGGGTGGAAAGAATATAACCCCAAAACATAACCAGAAACCAATCAAGACACTCATCATGTCATTAAAAGCTGTCCACTAACTACAAAATTCACATCTACCTACATCAAGTACACCAGTACGATGAACAAGCAGCCTGCATACCTCTTCAGTACTACAGCATAATTGAGAAATTACCTTATAAGAAAATAACCTTACTGACTGCACCAGAATCCTTCTAATAAAGCAAAGAGTTGAGGATTTCTTTAAGTAAGGCAAAGCTGACAGCATGCTTTAGTTTTAACAAGTATTAAAGAAAGTAATTTACAACAATTGATACAACCTAAGTTAAGACTCAAACCTGCATTTCTCACGTTCTCACTGCAGGTTTGGAGCTGCTATTGGCCAAACTTTTGACTACTATTAAGAAGACAGAGGAGCTTTAACAATCTTCACTATTAGTGCCTCATTGCAGGCACTCTGTTGGCTACCAACCATCTCCATCCATTTAGTTTTAAGAAAGTAAATACATTAACCCAGTGTTTAAAAGTACCAACCCTGCAAAGCTGTGAAATCGGGCACTTCACCCAGTATATTCTTAGCTAACATTTTATACTTATTGGCATCAAGAAGAGAATACTAAACTAACAAAATTTAAATAAAATGATTGGTTTATTGAACGTCCTTTATATGAAACAGATTTGTACCAAGACAAAGGTGCTGGCTAAAAAGAAGAATTAAGTAAATGCCATTTGTTAACATTTACAGAAGTACTTTGTCCCTTACAACCAGCTAGTGTGAGTTGTATGAAGGTGTCAGACTACTTCTAATACAGAATCCTCAAGGCTACCTTAATGAAAAATCAGTGTAAAAATGAAACTTACTTTCCAATAACTGGTACAGGTATTATACAAAAATAAAACTGCTGAGGAACTTTTAAACCTCTAGCAGATTGTTGCCCACGGCACTTACCCTTGATTTTCCTTCAGCATCCTTAAACAGCTCCACGTATGTAACCTCACCAACTACATAAGACATACAAAGGGAAAATACCAAGAGACAATGCATTTAAACACCAGTATCTTTCTTTACTGTGCCCCTGTGCACAAGTCTACAGAGAATCACCTATTATTCACCAACAATCAAAACCAGACCAACATACCTCCTGTCAATGGCTATATAATTTAGCTAGTTTTCAGAAATATGCAGCAGCCACATTCTCAAAAGCTAAAAACAAACAACTATATTTAACCTAATTCATACTACAGATCATATTTTGGCCAGTATGATATAGTTGGTGAACAAATTCAGATATACACAGTCCCTTAACCTAACAAATGAAACGTCAACGTTCACTGAAAAGTGTTACATTTATCATCCTACTCACAACACCTGTTTTAAGGTGACTTTCTACCTGAATATCTTCAATCAAAAGTTTGCCTTCAATAATAACCAAATTTACACATCAAATATTTCACAGCAAGCGACTCACTTTCTAAAGTAGGAAGTTTCAGTAGATAAACCAATCAAATAGTCACGTCACCTTACAACAGATAAACCAGCAGTTACAGAAGGGGGGTCTGGCATTTTTCACAGCCTAAAAGCCAAGTGTGCTTTGCATTACTTTTGAAGAATCAATTTTTCAAGGAAAACACAGAACTAACTTTTTACAAAATCCATATATTATCATTCTTTTACCCCAAATTTATTATAAAATTTTTGGGGTAGTCAGATTTCTCTATCAGAGCTGCAACAATAGTAACAAGCTTTTAATACAAAGCTCCAGACAAACAGTCATGGCAGTAGTGACAATGCAGACCAAGTTAATGCCACAGCCAGATTCCACCAAAGAAATACAAAACAACTTTTGAAAGACATCCCTTATTATTCAGGTTAACACACTTAATGTGTTGCTTAAATACAATAGCCCTTAGAGTAAAAAAAATCTACAAGAACTACAACTAGACAAAACACAATCTCTTTAAGAACTCATGAGGTCATGCATATACTCTCTACTGTCACACCAGAATGGCAGAAGATTGTGAGCACTTCATTTACCCAGCCTACCCTGCAATGCAATTGTCTCGGATGAAAGAGGGGGAAGGGAGATAGATGTACCAAGTAAAGGCCAAAACAAAAAAAGTCAAATCAAATCTGTGTGGCTCAAAGGACACATCCGTTGCATTTAAGCCCTATCTGTTTCTGTACGAAGTGTATTATAAGGAGTGAGTTACCTTTCTCTCTCATCAGGTCTTTAATAGCTTGCCATTTCATGTCATATGGGATGTTGCTAATAAAAACTCTATTGCGATTAACAGCCTTCTTGTCTCCAGAACCTGCATTCTTCTCCTTTGCATAGGGGTGGAATCTATTCTTGTTTCCAAGAGAAGGGATTGCCTTCGGTTTTGCAACGTACTTCTCTTTCACAGGTGCTTTCCCTTCTTTTGCTGTCTCATCATTATCCCTACATTAAAAAATAAAAATCCAAACAAAAACACTATTAGTCTTGTGTTGGATCATTAGACTATCATACTTCCTACCTATATAACTGAGTATCTCCTATGCTACCGAACTCCCAGGATGTCAAATGCTGCTTTTCAAATGAGGAAAAATAAATTCATGCTACCAGTGTAATTCCAAAATAGACTGTTTTATCGAGAACAAAAAAAATGTTACAATATTAAGTAAAGAAATTACATCTTACTAATTCACATTTCATTTCACAGAATCATAGAATCCTAGAATGGTTTGGGTTGGAAAGGACCTTAAAGATCATCTAATCCCAAGCCCCCTGCCATGGGCAGGGACACCTTTCACTAGGTCAGCTAACTCAGGGCTCCATCCAATTTTTAATACTACCAGGGATGGGGCATCCACAACTCTGGGCAACCCGTGCCAGCACATCCTGTCTGTCAAGACTCAGAAAGATGGTACTATGAAACTACTACAAATACCAAAACAGAATGAGTGAAAAATCAGCTATAGCACCCATGCCTTGGTGCTTTGGTAATTTTCACACCACGCTTGGCCAAGTTACAGGATATTCACCACAGAAGTGAGAGTAGAAACAGTCTAAGCTTGAGAGTTGAAACAGCTCAGGATGCTCATTCAGTGGAATAACAGTATATCAAAATCAATTCCAATAGGTTTTATATCAAATTATGTTTTATCTACCCCATAAATAACTTTTATTCACAATTTGTGCCAGACTGCTTTTAGACAGAAATTAAAATTCAATGAAGAACAACAAATACTTTTTCACTTTCACTGCTTAACACTACTAGAATTTGAAAACTTGCTAAATGCATAGGAAACAGCTTATTAAGCCATGCTATGAATCTAAGACTAATTAAGTAACCAGGTATGATCCACCAAAAACAACAAAATAGATGCCTGATCCTCGGTCTCTCAAAAATTCACCAATAGCACCAAAATTCTCCTTTTAAAATCTTTTTATTTTTTTAGATGAAAATGCAAGAAAATTTGCTGCTTCTCTTTTAAGGCAGCCCAAATCTCAACTTCAGTAAGACCGTATACTTTTAACAGAATTAGAAGAAATATCCATAACTCTTCAGCACTCTTGATGTTGTTACTATCACGAGGTCATTTAGCATGCTAACAGAGGCTCAAGGTGCCTGAATTGTTATTTTTAAAAAGGAGAACTGCTGAACTGAAAGAATCCACTGAATAAAGCCACACAAATGTGATCCACTAAACAGATGCTACTTAGCATCTTCAAGTACACATCACTGTCTACCTAAAGAGAAACTTAAAAAGTACTTTTACACAAACGTATATTTTAAAAAGCCAGCATTAGCATCTTGAGTTAGAACAATGAGAAGGCGACGTCCTACAGGACTGACAGAAGCGAATTGATTGTGAACCCTCCTTCTTAAATTACATCACTATCTTTACTATATTTCCTACATTTCAGAAGGCTTAGTTTTTATCTCATTTAGACACTTTGGAAGGTTTCTGGTGGAAAATTAGCCAAAACAGGCATTTCAGTTTTACAACGACAACATATGGCAAAACCAGTGATTTTGATTAACTGACAAATTTTCAGCTCTCTATACAGTTAACAAAACAATGAGTAAGTGGCAGTCCTGCACTCAAAAGCACATGCAAGCAGCTTTTCATGAAGCTAATTTTATTATCTACTCAAGACTGGGCACTTTTCAGGGAGGAGTACATTCAAATACATCCATATTTGTGCCACGACTTTTCCCCCAATTTTGAAATACTCATATGGTACTAACTTCACAGTCCTTGTGTTTACAAGTGGATTAAGAGAAGATTAGCAAGTGGGAAATGCATGGATACTCCTCCGGGGCAAGTATTTGTAAAATTTAAAACATTTCAAGTCAACAACGTGTTATCTGGTTCAAGCATCCTCCAACTTCCCTCTGCATCATCCCTCCTCCACACCATCCTGTCTGCGTGACAACGTAATTCTTGTATGGCTGTGTAATGAAGTGAAATGGAGGGAACAATGCAGGAACTGGAGGGAGCCAGAGAGAAGAGGCAAAGATCAGATCAATTCCTTCCAATCCAATCCAATCCATTTACAAACGCAAAACTCCTGCCCAACGAGACTCCTAGTAAAAATCTGAGTTCTTCCTTAAGTTTTAGGATTAGAGCAATGGATTCTCTTCAGCCTTTTAAGCTCTTTCCTGCTTAAAGGATTATGAAACAGCCCCTTGGTGCTCAATGTAGTGCACAGGACGAAACAGGTTCAAATATGGAATCCACAGGCTCTGCAAGACCTGGCTGCAAAATCAGTAGAGAGCACAGAAGATACGAGCCTGGCATAAACTTCTAAATCTGGGAAACAAAGCGACATTTCACTCAGTCTGGGAATCACAGCCAGTCTGCTGAAAATAGAGGATTAATTAAAGAAACAATCCTTCTTGCAAAACTCATCTGCCAAAACCAACATAGGCCAGTGAACAAGCCGGAGGCACAGATCCTTTTACCCTGCTCCTTGAATATTAAAAATAGTTTCAATCAAATAATACATTCAAAGCAATGTCGCATTAGTCACCTACAGACCACAGAAAAGACAGACTCAGAAATTACGAACTGACATAATTTTCATGGGGGAAAAACTATAGTAATTTCTAGTCTCTACCTTTTGTATGAGCTACACATTTCACAGATTAAATTAATATTTGCCTGTGAAATCACAGACCATCACCATTCCTAGGATTGGAAAAAAGACATCTACAATTAGTTCTTAAAAAACAAAAGTGCATATGGTCATTGATTTGAAAGGCCAATTATACCTTCTGGGGGAAAAAAAAAAAGCTTTTGAGCTTTCCATAAAGTTTTGGAGACAAAAGCCAAACTTTCCACATGCAAAACTAGAAGCCTAAAAATAATAAGCACAAGATACATCAACATGAAAGCCCTAAAACTTGATTTTTTAAAACAAACTTCTCTCAAGTGCCCATAATAAGATCAGCAGACAGAAATGGAAGAAGTTCACAGCACGTGATTCCAAAGCACGCAGATCAGTTTAGCTTTGTTGTGCTGAACAGTTCCACTGCCCAATACAATAAACTAAAGGAAGTGTGCAAACTGAGCCAGGATTTCTCTCCAATTTAATGAGTGCTAAGCAAATCAAGTTAACTAAATACTTTTTTTTAAAGCAGTCCATTTCATCGACACACTGACAGCCTGATCCTTTGTACACCTGTTTGGGGGAAGACTAGAAATCGTATGTGAAAGAGTAAGATTTGTATCTCTGTTACCAAGAACTCTCCCTTACTTTCAAACTTCAAGTTGTGACTTCCACCATGCAGAATAACTGGGATTTTTCATTTGCTTGTGAGGTTTTGGAGGGAAAAGAAGACATTGTTGACAAGAGGGAGAGAAATTACCTCATTTCAACAGTAGCAACCTCAAAAGACAATAAAATTTATATGCCTAGAAGGGGCAAAAGGGTGACAATCTTCCTGTGAAAATTCAATTCTAATCTGTGAAATTTGGAAGTTGAGGGCCAGACTAGGGGAAAAAAAACAAACCCACAACTCCTATTTTACAGTAAAGTGAAATTCATAGCTTGTAAACTAAACTAAATTTCACAGGGGATCAAGTAAAGGCATGAAGTACATTTTTATTTCTCCAGCTTTATATTGAAGTTGATCCCACATGCATTTTTTTAACACAACAGTACCAGAGCAGGGCTGCTTAGAACATGTCAAAACTTCACAGACATCAACAGCTTTCATGTATTGCAACAGTAACTCTACTGTAAATGTATTTTCCCTCCAAGATTGGAAGAGATATTGAAATTCCAACGATCTGAAGCCAAAACCTAGTTCACGTAAAGAATGACAACCCTCAAAGCCTGACATCAAGAACAACCACGCACACGAAGCTATTCATGGTATTGTTCCAGAGAGCTGGTAGTTCCAGCTCCCTTACACTAAGTTCCTTTTAGACCTATTCTACAAGGCACAATTTTACATACTCCGTGTATGAAAACGCTACAGTTTCCAAGAAAACTTCGTGCGTGCATGTGGGGGGGGGGTTGTTTTTGGAAAGTAAATTACTATAGGGCTGTCTTCCTATTCTCACGTAAACAAAGACTAGTTCAACGGCTTTACAAACAACATCGCTTCGGCCAGAAGCGGAAACGCAAAAGGACTCCTGGAAGAGTATCCCGTGGGAACCGGCCCGCCAGGTACCAGAGCCCGGGGCTGGGAGCCCAGCCCTGCCCTGCGGGGCGGCCTCGCACCGCCCAGCCCTCAGCGGCCGCTGACCACGAACCGCCACCTGCCCCGCGCCCAGGCCGCGGCCTCCCCGCGCTCCCGGAGCGGGAGCGCCCCCCGG
>VZTI01001507.1:1921466-2153895 GCA_013397865.1 Struthidea cinerea
GTAAGCGCCTAAATCTGCCTTCGCCGGGGTAGCCGGGCCGGTGAAAGCGAAGGCTGTGCGCGCCATCCTACAGCAACAATTGCTTTGCAGGTGCTCGGTCTCTCTCAGCCTCCATCCCCTGGGAAGCAGGCAACACTTTTCCACATTCACAAGTTAAGGATGATGCTAGTGAGCGTTTTCTTTTCCTGCATCTCTGTATTATCCAAATTTAGACCACGTATATAAATTGACAACACAGAAGCTCTTGTCCAATGAAGAGTCCAGGCTTACGTATTTGCTACAGATAAAATCTTATTTTTGCAATTCATTGCGTGTCGGAAGGCTGGAAGTGGCACTGCTCGGCTGCTGCTTCTTTGCAGGGGAATGCTGTTTATGTGGAAAAGTGTTGCTTGCACCCTGAGTTACCATGCTGCAAAAACACTGTGTGGGGCTCTCTTTGCAGAGCTGTGAGCCATGCCTTCATTTGCTGAGCATCCATACCCTGGCCTTCCTACCTTCACCTCCCTGTATGTTGTCTTAGAACCCGTACCCTGAGGAGACAATGTTCTCCCCAGCAGTTTAGAGAATACAGGCGTGCAGTGAGCACGAGTATGACAGGTCAGCTGTGCGGTCACAGCGCTCCTTTTGCAGCATTTCTGGCCACGTGGTGCTAACTCAGGTAGCTCAGACTCTTCAGAGAATTCCATATTCATGCTGATTTCTATTTCTAGTCTATTTTATAGGACTTCTCCATTGTTAAGCTTTTCATTTTACCACCTTCTACGACCAATTTCTGTAATAGCATTTCTGGAATACTGTTTAGTTTCCCGGAACAGATAGTTAAGTGCAAATGAGGTGCTTCCAAAGCTCCCAGAGAAAGCCCGTTTATATGTCTCTTTTCAAGTTAGGTTTGCTGTTACTTAAGCACAAGCTCGGGACTGAAGCTATTTGAAGTACTTGCAGAATGACCACGTCCATGAACCAGCAGGTGGGCTGCAGACATCCAAGAAGAGAACAGATGGCCACTGATTTGGTCCATTTTGTTACAAACTATCATTTAGGAAGTGAGTTTTTAGGCACCTGAGGCTTAATCGTGCCAAGAGGATGAATGCTTCCAGCCTGAGACCTTGTAAAGATAGTCATTTTCAGTACTGAGCCATTAGAAAAAAAACCTGAAGGGGGTTCTGTGAGAGAAGGACTGGAACCCAAAACCCAAGGAAGATTATCCTGGTTACTTTCTTGATCTTCTCAAGTCTCTCTGTAAACATGAGACTAAAGGCTAGGTCTGAAAAAAGTGACACCCTGTTACCCCAAACCACCAAATAGCTGTGGCTGGGATCTTCAGTCAACACCAAACACTGGCAGAGTTGGGCTGGTGATTCTGCTAGAACAAGAATTTCGACATCTTCCTTCCAGCTGCCTCACAATACGTAGTACCCATGGTGTTCCCCTTCATCCCCCTCACAGGTGCAGCCAGCACTCCCAGCTCATACCTCTGTTTTTCTTAGCTCAGTGCTAAGCTGTTTTCCTCATTCCTATTTTCTTTAGGACTCTCATTGTTTCTTCTGGCCTCAGAAGGATTTCCAATGGCCTTTTATTTCACAGCAGGATGTTAAGGACCCTTTCTTTTTGCCAGTGTTTATACAGGTAGTGAATCAAAGGAGGAGATGAGTCCTGACCTGTAAAAAAAGATTGAGATCAGTCTGGGGCCAGCCCCCACAAAATGGCTCTGCAGATCCTAACTGATATAATGCTTGTCCCCATGATGCTGTCCTAAAGGCTATCTTTGAGCATTTTGGGATCCAGGCCAGGTTAGTTAGCATTCAGCCTTCTGACTCAGGGCTTTGACAGATACACTGCAGCAAATGACAGGGTATCTAACTGGGAGAGGACATCTAACCTGCGTGCAGCACGAAAATGTGAAAGCAATAAAAGGTACTCAAGGTCAGTCTTGGTACCACGGTTTTGGGGATACATAATTAGAACAAAAATTCCTGTGAACTTAAAGGCTTCAATTACAAATTCTGAAATTCAGGACAAGGAACAGAAGAACACAAAGCTGCATATTAGAGTTTCCCCAAACCAATTCCCCCAAAGAAAAACACAGTTTTCTCATGCACCTTTTTCCAGCAAACTTTTGTTAAATAAGACTAAGATATCAATTTCTCCATGTTTCAGCATCAATCAAGCTTTGCACAGAGTTCTGTCCAATAATGTCTCCTGACAAGCACATAATGTACAAACAAATCCCATCTAATTCCAGTGTGTAAGCTGCAAAATTAGTAAGACTGGAAGTCACATTCTAGGAAAATTACTCTCTGTGGTGAAGAAATATTATGTCAAATACAAACGTATTTGTCTGGACTCAACTCAGATTCAGAGTACTCCATGGCCAGCCTATCCCTAACATTTTTCTCAATGTCTTTCAAGAGAACAACTGGGTTTTTTGGGTCTGGCTTTTCCAGGTAGTGACTATTTATCATTGTCCTGTATAAGCCTTGTTTCTGATTTTTAAAACCCAGTGCCCTAGGACTTTGGGAAAGTATTTTTTTCCTTGACTGGCTTTTGCTCAAATCAACTGATTTCTAACATAAATTTGTGATATTGAACTTTCTTTGATTTTTTTTCCTGCACTGGGTCAAACTTAATAGAAAAATTGGAAGTATGCCCAATGAAAATCCATACAGCAGGTGGGCTTTACCTATGATGTATTTTCAGAAAATAAGTATTGCTTGTTGTTGACATTATTTCTAATTCCTATAGGCTATATCTGGATCTTTCTTCCATCTTAACAGGAATTAAAACAGCATGACTCAAAGAGGAGAATATAATTCAGAACAAGGAAGGATCTCATACACAGCTCTATAGAATAAACAGAATATTGGTTGCTGTGCTCTGGCAAATGTGTAAAGACTAACAGGAAACATTATTTAGTATCTACTATACTGAGGTTTATTGCAAAAAAAGAAATACTTGTGTTTTGCCCTTTTGATCTTTGTTCTAAAATTTTTGTTCTTTAGGATAATAGTCAAAAAATCCCACAAATTTTGAAGTGAGAAAGGAGATACCAAAGAAGATAGAAGTTCTGTTCATTTCTGCCTGCTCGGGAATACCAAAAGTTATTTCTACCTTTTCTGTTGTTTTTCCTTGTAGGCTGACTCAGAGTGTGGCTCTCTCAGCCATGACTGCAGCACAGAGTAAAGATACTGGACCTCCCTTTAACCTGGCTTAGCAGTGCAGGTACCTGAAGCAGTGTAGCCATGGCAGCACAGAGCTCTGAGTGGCCTAATTACTCTGCCAAGAAATAAATGGATACTGGCAATTCCCGGGGGAAAAAGAGGTTGAATTGTTAACAAAAAGAGTTTCCCCTGAGGCACATTCATTAAATAGGTGTTAGCAAGAGCCAGAAAACCTCAAGCTCTAACTTTAGAATAAAAATGTCTTTGTCCTTTGGCACTTTTGATGTCCCAGTCCTTCCAATTCTCCCACTGTCTGTAGATACAAAAGAAAGATGTGATTCCAATATCTGATGGAAAACCTAAAATAAAGCCAAATGATCCCCACCCCCAACAAAAACCTATATGTAAGACCTCCTTAAAAAGAAAAATTTTAAAAGTTTCTCCTGTCTGGAAACGTGCAGAGCTCTCCGGGTGGCAGCAGCGGGGTGGAGTTGCTTGAGCTTCCTGCCTCTGTAGGACACACGTTAGGGTCAGTCCCCTGAGCAATGCAGGAGCACGGGCAGATGTGTTTACTGTGCCTGTAAAAATGGCAGGGTGTGTATGGGGGAAGGCCAAGGAGAAGGAACAAATGAGAGCAAGATATAGGGGAAGGGAATTTAATTCTGTTCTCTCTTCTTCCACCAATCTTTGCTCATACACAAGAGTGGACATGTATAGAGAAAGGTGAAGGGGTAATTTTATCAATCTGCTCACTTTCTTACAAGCTCAAACACACAGCATTTTTTTTCTGAAACTGGAGCCTAAGGCTTCACTAAAATTGCACATATAGTCTTTTATTTTACAAGTTGGATCTGTTTATGTAGACTCTGAGCTAAATCAAATGAGCAAAATCCACATTATTTGTCTGAAATTGCCTTTGAGGTCAATGCAAGTTTAACTAGTTTAAGCACAGAGATGTAAAGCCATTTCAGGAACATACCAGGTTTCTCCATGTGAAGACCTTAAAGAGTATTGCCAAATCACAATCTGTAGACTTATGAGCAGTCTGACAAAATGCTGTTTGCAACAACTGAAATTTCTGTTTTGAGGAGACAGAAAGCAAGAAAATGGTGAGTCTGCTGTCTCAAAAGAGAGGCCAGTAAGTGAATGGTGTGTAGAGGCTAATAGTTACAATTTTATCACATTAATTTAAATGTGAAAAAACAACAGGACATTCCTAAAATCCAAGCTGGTTTTCATTTTCAAATGTTCATATGCTACAGCTCAGATATATTCACCCCATTTAGAGCTAACCACACTGATTTGACGTTTCTATGCAGGCAAAGAAGCAATAGAGGTGAAAATCCCACAGAGTCACCAGGATGTGATGCCCAATGATGAGCAGTAATTACTGCAGCAACACTTCAGCCAGCATGAGTGTCAACGAAATGTCTGCCTTCCCTCTGACTTTAGAACAGAAAACTGGCTTTGCCTTTGTGGGGATTTTGTGTGTTTTCTTGGGACTTCTAATTATCAGATGCTTCAAAATCTTGCTAGACCCCTACAGCAGTATGCCTTCTTCCACGTGGGAAGATGAAGTTGAGGGGTTGGATAAAGGGACATTTGAATATGCTCTTGCATGAAAACTCACAGAATATCCTGCCTTAAATTTGATGTTGATTTCATTTTGGAAACCAACTGTTGTTACATTTGTTATACATACCTGCATTTTGGAGATATGTTGGTGACATCCATTTTGTTAAATAAATATTTGTTGCAAACTCAAAAGGTACTTCATGTTGCTTTTATTTGATGAACAGTGGAATGGCAGATGAGAAATGGCTAACAGGAAACAAATACACAATAATTCACTAGAAAGTTACCATGCCCAGTGTTTTAAGGATCAGATGATATCTGGCTCTTCAGAGGAGCATCTCATGTCTACTGCGTCTCATGACAGGCTGAAGATAAAGATGAAGAACACAAAAGACAGGCTCATGAATGGTGAATGTTTAAGTGGTAGCCCCCTCCCCTCCTCATCCAACACAATTTTCTGAAACTCAGTGTCTGTACTTGTACACTGAGGACACAAAGTGGAGGACAACAAAAGGTTGTGGCTTAGAGGAGGTGCCTGCAAGAGGTGTGTGTCCATGATTTTATTCCACTTGGTTACAGAAGATGATCCTGTTTAAAGTGGAACTTAAACTGTCTGGTTAACAGCTCCCAGCAGTAATTACACCAGCTTGGCAAGGTCAAAGCAGACACAATCATGCTGCTTACCCATTTTTACCCAGCCCCCAGGCAGGTCGGGGTCCAGAGCTCTGTACGCTCCAGCACTCTCCACAGCTGGTTCTTCTGTTTGTGCTCCTGCAGTTGTGCACAGTATGTGATCTGGACTGTCACTGATGAACTGGTCATGGGAGATCCTGTGAAGCAGGAGTGAAAGAGCGAAAGCAGAGACTCAAATCTGGATATTCAAGGTCACCCTCACACGCACAGCTGTTTAGCAAGTGTGACAGTACTTGACAGAAATTCAATTCTGTTTTTAAGAAGGCTGGCATTAGAATTTTAGGCACTGTCACTTTTGCTAAACAGATCTGTTTGCAATGAGGAGCTGAGACAAGGAGATCAGTTACAGCAGTTGTTTTCTTTTTCATGTGTTCTGAAAAATACATGTTATTGCTTTTGCCCCATATACTAGGCAGAGGCAGAGAGTGGAACAGCAGACCTCAATGCCATTTGGAACATAAAATACTCGATTGTACAGAGAAGGACATGAATCTCCTGTCTGAAAAATACAAGAGAGGAACAGCCAACATTAATCTACACTGGTCCATTCAAATTATAAAACATAAACAATTTTGTGAATGTAAGGGCTTTTCAACTGCTTCAGATTATATGTAAGAAAAAACTCCAGACCCTCAGAGATTCAGTATATTGCATATATCCTAGCTAATTTAGCCATAAAATCCAAGGTAGATATCAGTACAATGATTCATGTGATTTGTTATTGCTGGATAGGATCATCCACTGCAGAGACCTGACGCTGCCATTCTTTTTATGTACATCTAATCAGCACAGCTGAGCTCTGTGCTGTCAGGTTAGAGTGCTGAAGGTACTTAAGTTATCTGGGTTAAATATAGTTATCTCTGAACTACACAGCAAACACTGCAAACATATCCAAAAAACCCCAATATTGTCTTATTATTTTTGTTCTTTACCCAATCTGTTGCTGGAAACAATTATCTAATTCCCTTATAATTACAAAGCTTCATCATTTCCTGCCTGCTCTTTTCTTCATCCCAAAAAGACTAGGAAGTCAGCCTTCCCAGAAATAATATAGCACATAATTTTTCAAAGGTTTTCCTTATATTTACAGAGTAAAACTTCAAATAGGGTCAGGAGTAAATGTTTTAAAACCACATGTAGGACAAGAGGATCCCCCAAAGACTGATCCCACTGACTTCGCTGAATCTTCTGCATAAAATGCACTGAGCAGATCCTGTCCTGAACTCTTGTTATCTGCATGACTATATATGCAGAACTGAAAGATAGAGAGAATATGATCTGTGCAGAATCAGGCATAGCTGGGAGGGAAATGGAGATAACAAAAGTATTTCCAGGCCCCCTTAGAAATTTTGCAATGCCATAAACCCAGTAATTGTAATGGATAGGTACATTTGCTGGTTAATAGTTAACAAGCTGGAATGCCTGTCTAAATCACCATCTAGAAATGTTTTGAAAGAGAGTGATTGGATGGTCTATTCAGTATATTAAACAGGAGAAAAATCTGGCCAATAAGGCAGAGTCTGTAATGCCTCAAAGAGAGGGTCACACTATATGCATGAATAAAAGAGGCAGATTGTCCTTCCCTAAAAACACAGGATTGAATGGTAAGTTAAATTACCCTGAATAAGGTAAACTTGATTATTTATGCATCATGCTAGAAAACTAAACACAAAGTTAATGGCAAATAACAGTTCAGAGATCTCTGGAAATACATTGTGAAAACCAAAGTATTATTTTCAAGAACAGCAGAAAGGTAAGAGACTTTACTTTTCCTAGCAAAACACTAATATGGAAATAAGACAGTGAAATGACAGAATATCATTTTACTTGGTAGCAAGAGTTTCATTGTCATCAAAGAATCAGGATTTCATTCAGTCATGGAGATGGAAACAAACATAGTTTCACTGACCTCAGTGAAAAAAGATTTGTTTTTGCTCCTTCATGCCTGAAGATGAAACACTTCCTTGCAACTTTAAAAGGCCAAAGGAAGCAGAATTCTATGATCATAAATGTGTAATAATAATAATAATAATAATAATACAAATGCAGTAGAAGTAAAATAAACTAAATAAATGTAATATGTTGCTGTGAGGTTTACACAATATTAAGGAGGAAAACTAACATTAAACATGAGGGTGACAAAGTGGTGTCTCAGCAGGGAGGTGACAGCAGAATATTACCTATAGCTGATGGAAGAAATAAGAAAATATGCTTTAGCTGTATCTCATACTGAAGATGGAGGACATCTGATTATCAGCTCTTCAAATTATAATTTGGATATGTGATTTTAGAGAAAATTTACATTGCTGAGCTATAAATATTGATGCAGTATTTTATCTTTCCGTGCCAAAGGGCCAAATGCATTTCATAAAATCATTGAGAAATTTAAATTGAAAAAATCTTAGGAGTTCATCTAGTCCAACCTCTTGTGAAAATATGGAACTTTAAAAAAATGTCTGTAATGGGCTTATTTATCCAGATTTTCAGTTCATATATCTGCTTATAAGATATATTTTGTTTCTAAAACTTTCTGCTTTTACAAATGCTTGCAGAGTTTCAGTGTCTAAGCATGCTCTGGTTTAGTGCCTTTGAACAAACCTGGGCTCCTACTGAATTATACAGGTCTACACAACCACACTCCCTCATCTCCTTAGAAATATGTTTCAAGATATATGATTGCCATCATTTCAATAGCTCATTTCAGGGCCATCTTGGCCAGACTTTAAATTGCTGCAAAGGTACTTAACCCACTAAAGGCCTTAAATATGCATACCCCTTCTCCCCTAGGAGTTTCTGTTTGCTCGTTCACTTTCTTTGAGGGGGTCTGTGTGGGAACGAGGAGGTGAGAAGCAGATTATACAGCTGTGTGTTCACCTCTCTATGGGCTGCCACTCAGAGGGACACAGACAGGCCAGAGGAATGGGCCAGCAGGAACCTCATGACATTCAACAAGGACAAATGCAAATCCTGTACCTCAAACAGATTTAACATCTGCACCGTACAGGGAGCACCTCTCCCGGAAGGGACTGGGGGAGCACCGGGTTACAGAGGAGTGAGCCCCATGCTATCCATGTGTTAATGTCATGATCATGTTTCCAAGCTTGTGTACATGGATGCTCACCGTGCCACCCTGCTCTTCTGTGGGTTTTTATAAAACAGATTGAAACTAGAGGAGTTCTTGGCCCAATTACAGCTCAGGCCTTTACCTCCTTTGGAGCTTGTACCAAAATGCTGCTGGTTTGGTTATAGGGTCAAGTGCATCCATCACAGATGGAAACATCTTCGCATGCTCTGTCTTTGCTTCAACTGTGCTTTTACTCAACAAGTCATAGGATGACAGTCTCATGGATACCTGGTGAGGCAGGGGAGAGGGAAGAGCTTGTGGTGGAAAATTTATCTAACCATGCAAGATAATAGAAATAGTCTATTTATATTTTTATAGCAGAAAACTGGCAGCCAACATCAGGAAGACTGCTTAGAGATTCAACAGAAAATTCTCAGCCCTTCATTATCTGAGAAGCAAAGATCTGAAATGCAACAGCACTAAACCCTTTGCTGTAGCTGCAAGTGAGTGGCTGCAGCCACAGAAGAGTACACGGATCAGTGACCCAAGTCTGCAGCAGCCCTGAAGATGTCAATGAACAATGCACCAAATGTGTTCTTGGATCCAAATGCAAATCGGTTTCAAGTTAACATAATTAATGAAGACCATGACAACAATGAAACAACCCAAGAGGATGTGGGCTCCGACCCACCACATTATGAAGAAACATCTTTTACTGATGAGACACATAACAGACTGAGAATCAGTTACAGACCAGGAAAAAGAGAATTATACGACAATTTCCGTCAAAATGGGGAGAAAACAGAAGCTAGTTTACACCCCTATGATACTCACAGTAAAATGTATTATCTACAAACTTTTGGCCATAACACAATGGACCCAGTTCCCAAAATTGATTATTATAGAAACACTGGCAGCATCAGTGGGAATAAGCTAAACAGACCAAGTTTATTAGAAATTCATGAACAACTGGCAAAGGTAAGTGAAAAGGAAAGATAAATTTTTTCTCTATTCCATTTCCAGACTGTTAATTCTGTTTATTAATAAGAGAAAGTCTTTAAATTCATGAACCTTGCCCAAGAGAAAAAGTACAAGTAACTACTTACCATATTTCCTTTGGTAGCTGCAGTCTATTTTCTGCTCTGTACCCTGCTCCAAGCAAAGATTTTTATTAAAAGGTAATTGTAATGTACTTGATAAGCAGAAAAACAGAACTTAATCTTGTCTCAAAGTATGGATCTACCAAACCTCTTCTGTTTCACATAAGAGTTAGGATGGCAGATGGTGAACGTCAATTCATAATTTAACCAAGCTACACAATTCACACTTACTCTAAACTTGAATTTTACATCAATGCATAACTAATTTTGACAGATTCCTCCGTTGTACCCATTAACAAATATAAGTACTATAAAAAATACTATGTGCAACAAACGCAATTTCAGTTAATCAGACATCCAGGGCACTACTCAATTGTTGCTGTAACAAACCATTCTAACAGCAAGAAAGAATCCAGAACAAGGGTATTGAGGGTAACAGACAATTTTCAGCTGCTGATTCAGTGAACAAATCTGGGGTTAACTGGGCACTTATCAGGGCAGGGCTGGAAAGAGAAAGATCATTGCTATAGTTAAACTGAGACTAAAAGTGTCAATATGCAGCAAAAACTCCGGTTCTTTTTTCTGAGTTAGGCAATTGTGAAATGAGAAAACTTGAGAGAAAACAAGCTCTCATCCCCATTCCACTCAGTTTTTCATACTTCTGAGGTCTGGATAATTTGAACATAATCCTGAATGAACATTAGGATATTAAAGGATTTCAGTTTTGATCATAACCAGAAAATTCTGGGATTTTTACTGTTGTATCTCTCAGTGGCTTGTGTATTTTAAACAAAATTAGATAAATTTGTTTAGGTTTTAAGGCTTTCACGTAAAGAAGATTAAAAAGAAGGCAGATTATATCACAGAATAACGAAGAGAAAATTGTTTCACATGTTGGGACTGTTGGAAAAGAGAAAAAGAGCATAATCTAACTTGGTAATTTCCAGACTTCTTCTACTATCCATCTTACACAAAGATAATGTTATGCCTTTCAAAACAGGAAGGTGAATGTCATAGGTAATGGGATTTTTGTTACACTGGCAACCTGCTGTGCCCTTCCGTGGGTTGTGGCCCTGGTCTGGGAGCACAACCACAGCTCTGGAACAAACGACGCCCCATTAGCATGGCTGGAGCCCAGTCCTGGCTGTCCCATGGTCTCACTTGGTGACCTTGGACAAATCACTTCGCTCTGCAGAGCTTATGCTGACGAATAAACAAACACAAGGTCACCAAATAGGAGCTTAGTAGGGAAGGAATTGAGAGTCTGAGAAGGCAGAGCTCCTCTCAGGAGGCACAGGCTGTACGTGCGCGGGATGGGGCTCCAGCCCCCAGCGAGGAGGGGATGAGATGCCACACTGAGCGTGGACAGGAGTTACAGTAACAGCCAAGGTGCACTTCTGAAGCAGATGTTTTATTCCTTTTTTACTTAACCACTAAAATCTTGGCTTACCATACCATACCATACCCCAAGGCTTTCCCACCCCCCTCGCCCCCAATTTGAAACTCAAGTTGTTGAAGACAACTCTTCTGTCAGAGCCCATTGCCAGATTCTGATAAGAAGCAGCATATGTTTGACTTCAGATTGCTAAACATCACATAAGCATTCCCATTGTGCTTTGATGCTGGGCTTACCATCAGAAGATAAATATTAATATTTAATACATTTTTTAACATGTAATTTTTCAAATTTCAGAATGTAAGACAGGCTGAAAGGAACTTCAAATATCCAGTTTCCACACTGCTGGAGTCAAATGTGTGTCATCTTTTAGCAAGATGTGTCAGTTTTTGCACACATTAAGCCAATTAAATCCCTAAAAAATAGTCTAAGTGCTATTTCACAGCTGATGGCTGGTGATAATTACTTGGGCTTAATATTTACCCTACATAAGAAATAATCTAACCTTTCTTCCTCTTGGCTATTCTCCACACTTGTTATGGAGATTTGATGTGCTCATCATCTTTAGCCCCAGGAGAGATGAAGACTAAACCATTCTGAAACAAGGAAAGGAAAATGTTTGGGTTAGTTTTGTTTGTTTGGTTGGTTTGTTTTTTTTGTTTGTTTGTTTTTTTTTTTTAAAGCAGTTAACTTTTTATTTTACTAGCTTTTCAAAATGTTCTGTCACTTTTATTCCACATCCTTAATGCATGAGTAGCACAGGTACAGCTGCTTGGTAAATAACCAATCATTCACTAAAGCACACCAATTTAAAATGCATTTATGGAAGGTTTAAGGCCATAATTTATGATAATGGCATAGAGCGCACAAATTAATTCAAAGTACAGAGGAAACAACTTGTTTCAAGTACAAAGACCAAACCCTTTAAATTTTTTTGTCTTTGAAATTCTAACCACTGTAGCAAAAGCCCATCATATTATTTTGCTGATCTTCACTCTCTTTAATCATTTACTGTACTTTGAGCAAACACAGACATTACTATTTCAGGGTAAGAATTGTCAAAATTATCTAAGTATCTCCAAGGAGCTCACAGTCACAGGTTTTCAATAGATCTTGTATTCCCACTTTTCTTAGGGCCAACAGGGCAATAGGCACCAAGTTTAGCCCATGACAAAATGTATTATCCAGTCACTTATTTTTCATTTGTGAGCACAGTCCTGGATTTACTGTGTCAAAGCCATTCTAAAACCTTACATCATTTTGGCTAGAGCTCCCATCCCTGAGGGGCAAGTCCAAACATCAGTGTAAGAGGCATATACAGTTGGTCTTTATGTCTGTTTTGGGTTTGTGCGTTTGGTATTTTTAAATTTATGGACAAAATACAGAAACAACCTTGAAGTTAACAAAGATTTAAAATCTCATGTTTCACAAGATCACAGATGTCTTTCCTCCTTGACCTGCTTAGTTAATCCGGAAATATCTTCATCACCCTCCAAGGCCTTACAGCATCTCGATTCCTCTCCAGGAGTGGTACCTGCTCCTGACTCTCTGCCAGACCATGGCAGGGTGCAGGGTCCTTCCCGAAGGCCTTTGAGGAGGACCCAGAAAATCCAGCAATTGCTAACCTAATGCCAACTCCTCAAAGGAACAGTGAGAGCTCTGAATTTAAAAAAAAAAATTAATTTAAATTAAAAGACAATGACAATGAGTATAAATCTCAGTACCATGACTAATTCCTACTCGAGCCACAAGAAACATATCATGGTGCTAAACTGCCTCAAAGAGATTCTGGGGCAAAAGAGCCGAAGAGATAATATACACATTTATGTCAGTAACTGGATGTGAACAATCTAAAATTCTGGGCTATTTACACCATAAATATGGCAATTCCTAATCCTATCTACTATGGTAACACCAGTGGTGGCAAAGCCACAGAAAGGATTATTCATTTACTACATTTCACTGGCATTTCTCTAATAGTTTTCAGGAATATGTTACCCATCTGCTGCTGCAGTTACGTTTGTACTTTGTTCAATAGGAAACACTAGATTTCATCACAGAACTCTACCATGCAGCTCCCAGTTAGGTCTCTTTTCACTGTGTGCAATTATCCCTGTTTCTACACTTAGTGTTATTCATAAATTGTTGCAAGAGCATGCAGAGGCCAACCACAAGACCCTCATTATGTTAGATGCTCTATAACATGTCAACACGATGTATTTGTGGAACAGCTTGCAATAAAACCAGGTTACTATCAGATCAGGTAATAATGTATTTACTCTGCTTAAGCAATTCTTTCATCTCCTCCCCTTGTTAGCAAGCCCACCTGCTGATGCCTGGTGTGACCAGAATATTGCTCTCCACTCCAGTGACAGTAAAACCTGATCTTTGGAATTCTTTTCCATTATGCCTCCCTGATGCAGCCAGGTGTCCTCTGCCTGGCACAAAAAATGTGTTTGTTTTCTGTGTGATCCTCCAGAACATTGCTGTGAGCACCGGCTCAGTCGAGAGAGTGGCGAATGGAGAAAGCACCGCCGGAGATGAGACAGCAGTCAGCAAGGAAGAAGAAAACAAAACGGGATTTGTCAAGTTCGGATGGGTGAAGGGTGTGCTGGTGAGAAACTTACCTGCATTTCTAAAAAAAGAAAATTAAAAGAAAATAAAATCAGTTCTGTTACACTTAAGTCTTTGAAGAATCAAGAGAGGGAGGCAGACTTCAGGGATGTTTGGGGTGCTTTTGAAAAGTATGAAATGCACTTTATCACCCTTCTGGTTTTTAACATTACTTTCAACATTGAACTAACACAGTAATTTTTCTTTAAAACCTAGGTAAGATGCATGCTTAATATTTGGGGTGTGATGCTCTTTATCCGACTTTCCTGGATTGTAGGTCAAGCAGGAATTGGTATGTATCTTATTTAATATCATTTTCAACAGTGAAAGGGATAGAGAGGATAAACTACACATGATCATGATTAATATATAATCTGAGATGTGCATTTGCATGTTGAACTAAATAATGTTTTCAAATGCTTGCCAGGGTAAAAGACATTAATCCTCCAAACTATTGGAAATTTCCAGACTCACAGCCAAATTACTGCTCAGAGGCATAGATCTGTTAACTATGCATATGATCATCACATTTGAATATTTCTGAGCTTTAGTGAAATTTGTATTTAGATCCTGTAACAGATGTAAACTTTATGACTTGGGCCAATTTCTAATATGTGCGTACAGAGTTAACCTTTAAGAGTTCACACTTTGCTTATCTGTGAAACCCAAACCTTGTCATCTACATACTATAAACAACACTTCTTCACACTTCTCTGCAAAGATGAAAACAGAACTGGAAGGAGGTCTCATCTCATCAGGATTTTGTTATTTTTAACTACAGAACAGCACTAGATACCAGCGTACTATGAAAGACTAAGTTTTAAAAACTCTGTTACAGCTTTCATATAAATTAAGTAAGTACATTTCATTGTGTGCTGTATCTTTGCTTCTTCACTGTGCAATTTAATTAATCCAAATTCCAGATCCCAGATCCCTGGGAGACTGGGCCCCGAGGCTTCCATCCAGTATACTGCTGAGTGAAACTGGTGAGAGCAGGAGGTGCTCCCAGCACTGCAAGAGCAGCTCAGCGAGGTGCAGTGTCCCACAGCTGGGTGGTACAGCTCCCTCTTTAGAGCTACTGCTCTGGGGAAGCACAGAAACCTGAGCTGCCATGGCAGTGTCCCTCTGTGATCCATGATCACACTAAAATTAGAGCAATGGGGACCTGATCTTTGACTGACACCCAAATGTTATAAAAAACAGCAATCCAAAGGCAGGATGGCAAGTATTCCAGTTTGGATGCTCACAGAATGGAAACATTCAGTAATATTAAGAGGTGTTACCTCTGCTGGGCTTGAACAAAAATCAGTGCTCAAAATCAGATCGAATGTAAATATCCTTCACAACCTTGTTAATGGAAGTGAGATGAAACATCTCCAAAAATTTGCAGGCTTGAAGTCTTATTTCCAATAAAAAGCAGTAACTTCATAGAAGTTTCACTTGAGCAAGACTGAGCTTTTAATAAAAGAGTAACAAATGAAATGCTTATTAAGGAAAAAAATCACAAACTTTCAGAGACACAAACAGGAAAAGAAAAACCAACCCAACAATAAAAGATCCAGAACTAAGCAGAAGAACTTTACTACTTCTGCAGTGCTCCATGCATGGCTCCAGCACTGTGCCTGACAAAAGGGTGCTTTCTGATTTTATGATGCATACCAAATGAGCACATACAGCCCAGGGCACTCATAACTATATGCCTTGCCATGAAAGTTCTGCATCTTAATATTGCCAAGACTTTGCTCTGGGGTTTCATGCAAAATTAGTTTTTAAGGGCAGTTTAGTAACTTATTGAGATCATCAAGAAGTATTACTTTGTTTTGAGGTGTGAGAATAGCCATAGGCAAGAGTAATTCATTTTGGAACAACTTACTTAGGAGCCATATGCCTGGTTTTCAATCTGAACTTTAATCAGATTTTAACATTAATTTGCACCAACATCAGTTACAACCTTCCTGCTTTCATTTTTAATTTTACCATTTTAAGTCATTGATGAGCAGGCTCTTCTTTCTTATGGTTTATTGCTCTGCTGTTGCTTTTTTAAATTGCGTATGTTATGCAAGAGGGTTATTTTTACTTCTGAAAATGAGACGTCAAATTCCATTTGAATAATTTCTCAATGCATTTTTGGAATGCCTTTTGAGCAATAAGCTTTAAGTCCCCAGCCAAGCTGCTTAAGGAGAACAGTGATGGAAGCTCATCATCACCAAGGCTCAGGGATTTCACTGGGTACTGCTACTAACATGGAAATTAAATGAGACAGTTAAACCACCATCTGGGTACCATTTATATCCCCATCATTAGAGGGCCAAAGAGAGACAACCCAATTATTTCCATACCCTGATAGGCTGTCTTGGGCAAAAGCTCTTACAGGGGAAAAAATAGGATTCTGCAAGGTTCTCTGGTTATCATCAGCTAGGAAAAAAGGGACAGTATGGTTCTGACAAGACTACAGGTCCAAAACTAGTCTGGTATTTCCTCCTAACGTCTGGGGACTCTCTGAAATCTGTATTTGTACCTATACATGGAATGGTTAGACAAAGGCAGGGAAAAACACCAAGTTTATGCTACGTGAAAATCCCAAATATTACAATTATATTACATTATATTACAATGATGTTTTGGTTGAGTAATTTTATTTTATGCATTTTTCTTCTTAAATGCTAAAATATTTTTTAAAAATTATCATTAAAGCCTTCCCATGAAGATGTTACTATCAAATTAGCAAAATATCTGACCCTATATATCATATACATGTTAACAATATGAATTGTGAAATGCAATAAAACATCCTTGAAAAGTATCCTTAGGATGCACATACACTAACCAAATAATTTTAAAACTGCTTTGAGAATTATGTGTCTAACTTACTCAATTTAAGAGTTAACAGCTCTTAAAGACATGTCCAGCCACTTCTCAGACACAAAATTTGCATGGCTGAACAATATCCTCCTATGTAATGGTAGCTGACCAAAAGGAATGACCCTTTGGATTTTTTTATACAGACCTGAATATAAAACACTTGCATGACTAGTTATAGGAAGAGTTCAGAAATCAGTAAGATAAACATGATTTATTAGAGGCTCAAATCACTTTAAATATCCTATACTATGTTATACATCATTTATGGCACACAGATTACATGGCTCTGTCTTAAAGGACTGTGGCAACATGGCTATAATTTAAGCAGCAAAGAACATTAATTCAGGGACTGGATGTCTGTAACCATCCAGTATGAACTGAACTCAGGAATCTGATCTGTAAGTCAGATGGTAGAAATACAGCAGATAAATCAATAAGTTGGAGTACTTCTAGCTCAACGTCAATTGTAGGATCCAAGTTTCAATTTGGATGAGCCCTGGTCAATAAATACTGCTACAAGCAGTGTATATTCTCCAGTTCCACACTGAATGCCTACATACCCTATGGAAACAAGAGAGATACTGCATAAGCCTTAGCAAGTTCAGATAAAACTAAGAACTGATTGCAGGCTTGGCACCAAACTGTAATTCTTCAATTTTTTTCTCCTGGTTTTCTCCCACTCCTCTCATAGACAGAAATGTGAATAAAAGCAATAAAGCTGAGAGAAAGACATTATATTGTTTCTTCACCTGACTTGAAACAAAAAGGAGTTCTGCAACTACAGAGCCAAACTTCTCTTGGTAGTGGCAGAAACATAACAGCAACAGCTGCAATTGTACCTTGGGCGGTCCAGTTTGTACACAAACAAAAGCTTTTTCATGGGGCAGGAAGTGTAGCCCTGGAACATGTAATCTAAAGAGGCTGTGGGATATTTATCCATGGAGGTTTTCAAGAGCCAGCTAGCCAAGGTCATCACTGATTTAATCCTGTATTGGCAATAGTTCTGCTATGACTGGGAGGTTGAGCTACAGACCTTCAGAAGTCACTTCAAAGCAATGCTTCTGTGATTCTAAATCATACAAAGCACATTCTGCTCATAGAGTTCCTAGCACAGTTTCTCAAAGTTAACAGAAACCCAGCCATACAGCCAAAGACTGGAAACATTCTCAGATTCCAGTCTTACACTGAAACCCAGTTACCTGTAAGTAATCACCTATCACTGATCTTCAGATGTTTGATTATCCTTGTAATATCAGCTAAAAAAAAAAGAAAAATATTCTAAGTTCTCTATGACAATACATTACAGGTTGCCTGTTAAAGTAAATGGCATCTAAAAAGCAGTATTTCCATTTTCAAGTGTTTCTTTTGTGTTAGAGTAGAACTACTTTTTGCAGGGAAAGAGGCAGATGAGCAGAGAGTGGGGAAGCAGAGCACTTGATAGCTTGCCAAGTGAGGGTGGGGAAGGCTCCCACTCAGGTCTTGTCCCTCTGCCTGACAGACTCTTTGTCCTCATGCACTATGAATCTATACAGTCAGTCTTTCTCTGCTTCAGCATTTAATTAACTGATGAAAGACAACAGCATTCTTACAAGAGCTCTGGTTAATGTGTCAATCTCTTCATTTCAACAGCCAGGATGTGTGTTAAAGGTAGATACAAGCATCCATGTCAAGGCATGCCTGTTTGTTCATTTCCTCCATGCTTTGGAAATCGTAAGAATTCCTGGATAGGGTACTCCTATCAGAAAGAATCACTGCTTGAAGACTGATGGGAATAATTTACTATCGTGACATGGACTTCATGAAAATGTTCTATAAGCTCCAAGTGGTCAACAAACAATCTTTTCAGTTTATTGCTCTGATTCTGGCCTGAAAATTCAATTTAAAGAGAGAATGATTTGTAGGAAACATGGAACATGAGTAAAATATTTTATCTTCTTATTACTGACAGGTCTTGGAGTAATCATAATTCTTCTCGCCACGATGGTAACCTCAATTACTGGGTTGTCAACTTCTGCAATAGCAACTAATGGGTTTGTCCGTGGAGGTAAAAAATCTTAGGGTTACTAATGCTTTCAAGCCCCAGAAGGTATTTGTGCATTATTTTCGTATGAGCCAAACCAGAGGGACCATAAACCAAAGGGCACATCTAATGGAACTGGAAGGTAACAATTCTAGCCACCTCTCATCACAATTTAAGGCGTGCTTGAGTTGTCACTTCTAACAAAGCACGGATTTCAGTTCGGTCTGAGAAGTACATTTCAGATGTTCCTGCCAACTGCTGAGCAAGGGATGGTTTTGGCTTTTCATGGAGTTCTTTCACCTTTCAGCCGGTCTTTCCTGTTCAGAGCATTCCAGGTTGGACATTCTTCAACAAACTGAGCACGAGACATCTCTTCCTGTCATTTTGAAGACTGGCGCAGATCAGTGGATATCTTCAGTTTAATGCCTTCTTTATAACACTCCTTACATTTCAGCCACTCCTTGGAAGACGGGTAAATCATTTGGCTGTAAAAGTCTATGTCAGGTATTTTATGAAACAAAGTTTTAGTGCATTTCAGAGTCTTTAAGTTATAACTGGTCTGGTCTAAGCCCTGTGGAAAACGGCAAGTTCTTACTACGTCACTTAAGCAGAACAGGTACTGGAATACACTTGCATATACTTTCTTTTTCGGATCTTTCAGGTCTTGGAATCATAGTTATTGCTCTGAGTGTAGTAGTAACAACATTGACAGGTATCTCCATGTCTGCCATTTGCACTAATGGAGTAGTGAGAGGAGGTAAGTGAATATGATCTCATGAAAAATAAAAAACCTGCAGATTGGAATTAGAAAAATACACGGAATTGAGATAATTGTGTTATAAGTAAAGAAAGAATATGTATATTTGCAGTGATTTCTCCCAGTGGATCAACAGCAAATTGATATGTGTATAGATTTAATGCAGAAACCATAAAAGAGTCACTGCATCACTATGATGCAGAAGCTTAAACAATGTACCACAGAATGTGACCTTTCATGCTAACACTGGGATAGATCCATGTAAGTTAGAAGCTTTTTGGAAGTGAGTTTCTCTCTCCTTTGTGTAACTATATCATATATCATGAAAAATTATAACAAGATCCACTTTTGCATGCTAATATGCACTAAAAAGATTTCTGGAATAGAAAGGCATACTGAAAAGTCTGAAGGCAGAACCAGTACAAAGCACACTGCTTTTTTGCAGTGTCCCTATTAATATAGGGCAAAGATTGATGATATTTGTGAGATTAAAAGCACAGATTTCTGCAGTAACAGCTACGTGGGGAAAAAAAAAGCAAAAGCTGAGTGTTTCGTTGTGCTGAAATAACAATAATTTCTGTCTGCAGGTGGAGCATACTATCTTATCTCAAGAAGTCTGGGCCCAGAGTTTGGTGGATCTATAGGACTTATCTTTGCCTTTGCGAACGCAGTGGCAGTTGCCATGTATGTAGTTGGATTTGCTGAAACAGTTGTAGAACTTCTTAAGGTAAATGTAGATGTTTCATGTATATGATGAAATTGGTTCAGTTTTGTTTTGTGTGGCTGGGTTTTTTTTGGGTGGGGGGGGGCATGGTGATGGTGGTGTTTGTTTTACATAATGTATTTGCTTAAGTAGTGATATGTTTTAGTTAAGGCTTGAGGGACATCTTTAGCAGGGAAGAAGCTGGTCTGTCTTAACATGCCACAGAATGCTTCTTCATTATTTCTACCTTTTAAGTACATTTCATACATTTCTTGACAAGAATCTCAAAATCAGACAAGGAACAGACATCCCATTAGACAGCCAAATAACCCCAAGTGCAAAAAGCCAGCTGGAACATGACATACCAACGCTTGGTCTCACAAATCTCTGAAACTTTGACAGCTCACTGCTTTCTATTTCACCTTGTTCCTTGATCCCACCAGCTGGGCAGAGAGAGACTGGTTCTAATACCGTTTCTTACCACTTTCAGGAGAGCGATACACTGATGGTAGATGAGTCCAATGACATCAGAATCATAGGGACCATAACTGTGGTGTGTCTTCTCGGCATCTCTGTTGCTGGCATGGAATGGGAAGCAAAGGTAAACCTCTAAAAGAATATAAAAGCAAGCAGTACATTAACCTGCTGTACAGCATTTGTGTCTGAGGAATGCTATTCAACAGATGGAATTTTCAAAAGCACTCAGTTTCAGTTTATGCTTAATCTTTCTAAAAGCAATAGCAGTTTAATCATTACATTCAATGAAAGCCCAATTACACTCTTCCTTGAACATACATTTAAAAGCAAAGAGGAAGTTTGTGTTTTGCAGACAGCTTGTTATCAGGTTATATTGATTTTTATAATTCATCGCATCATTTAGTGCCCCTTTTGCCCTTATTTTTGATGCAGCTTGATAGAATAAACAGTAGTAAAAAAACATATGGTTTTATCGCTGTACCCTCTCAAGCCCTACTCAGCAGAAGATCTCTCGTTGTTACCCATTCCTTAATCTCTAATGATTTCTGCTATTCCTTCACCTGTAAAAAATGTTAGAACGCAAATTCAAATGGAAATACTTTAGAGACTGGAATACAGCTATTGAAATTGGGTCCAGAAATCAGGTTCAACAGCACCCTTGTTTTTGCATTATGCTGTGACGGAGACTAGAACAACTTGTAAAAGAGATCAGAAAACAATTTGATATTATAACCTTTGAAGCGACAAATGCCTGCAACTAAAAATTTTATAACAATATAAAAATGTCTTATACTTGATATTAATGCATTAGCTGTTCCATTTTGCCTTTTCTTGTAAGGAAGCTAACCTAAAATTAAATTGTAACTCTGTATTTCATTATCCCTAAGTAAAAAGCATCTGCTGTTGCCATTAGCTGATTCAGCTATCTTGATTCCTGATATTTTTCAAAAACTATAGAAATTAATAACCTGTTACAGGAAGCAGATACAGATAACTTACTATATAGCCATCTCCACTGCAACAAAGTTAAAAACAACAGGAGAATCTTCTTGTTTCTATTAATAGGCTCAAGTTATTCTTCTAATTGTTCTCCTTGTTGCCATTGCAAACTTCTTTATTGGGACAGTCATTCCTACCAACACTGAAAAGAAGGCAAGAGGCTTTTTTAATTACCAAGGTAAGCAACCTTGCTATCTATTATAAAATTGTGTTTGTATTCTTTCGACTTAATAGTAAGTTAAGGATTTCACTGAAAAAGGTCACAAGATCAGAATCTTCTGCCCAAGTTTGAGCTTGCAAACAAAGGGAATGAATTTCATCTCTAATTTTGAGTTTGCCTCTCTGCTGCTGCAGCTGATAGCACAGTAAGATGCAGCTTGAGTCATTTATACATCAGTAGAGCAGAGACAAACTTTCACAGAGAGCTAAGAGCAAATGCTGCAGTGACACTTCTGTCACTTCAGCATGGATCTGTAGCTCTGAGATGCAGACAAGCACGTCCTTCTGGGGACCAGACTAAGGAAATCAAATTTACTTTGCTTATGATGTGAGACAGATTCAAACCCAGTAGTCCAGATGTGAAAGACTGGCTTATTCACCTCCTTCATTAAGTAACTTCAGAATCAAATTTTGTTGGTATATTTAATTCTCACCTGTATTTGCAGCATCAATATTTGCAGAAAATTTTGGACCAGATTTCAGAAGTGGAGAAGGATTTTTTTCGGTGTTTGCCATTTTTTTCCCAGCTGCCACTGGCATTCTTGCAGGAGCCAATATCTCAGGAGATCTGAAAGTATGTATTTCATTAACTTCATAATACTAGCTGTAGTTTGGAAAACTAACAAGAAAACCAGTCATGAATCAACACTGTATTCAGTTTTAAATCATGTCTTCTTTTGGGAAACAAAGCTCTCTCTTTTAAGTACCTGCTTTATTATTTAAAACATCAATTCACATTTTCTCTCATAATGCATTATGGCTATTTATAGAAATTACTGTAGCTAGATTTGGGTTGCTATATAATTTAAAAACATGCTTCAATAACCTGCAACAATATATCATTAATGGTCCATTAGCAGCGTGTGCTACAGGAGAAATTACATGTGTATCTCTTAGAGCTCATCTTTTGTAAACATCAATCCAAACATCATCCCAAAAAGCATACCTGGAAAGCTCATGTTTGTACTCACAAGAAACAGTAGAGACCAGCTTTTCATACTCAGGGTCATAGCAAGGGCAGAGCAAACAGAGCATTTAATGAAAGCAAGTATGTCCCAATCCCATGTCACCATTGCTGCTCAAAGGAAAAGCTGCAAGCTTGCAGCTGTGACAAAAAAAGGAGTCTGAAGAGAAAGGGAAAGGAGCTCCAAGGGTGCCCAGTTGCCTTGCTGTGGCCATTCTGTCTGTTCCCCATTCTCCTCCTGCAGTTCAGCAGTTACAGGAGATGGAATTTCCAGTATCTAAACACACAGGTAAGTTAGAGACAGGAATTTAGTTTTGAGTGCCCTCTAGTTTTCATGATAAAAACACTCAAAAAACAACCAAAATTGAGAAAGAAAAAAAGTCACCATCAAGACGTAGCTCACAGCTAGAGAGCCCCAGCATGTCAACTGAAGTTATTTGGCCTTATCCTATAAATCGATTGCCTTGCAGACCTTAAGGATTCAACCAAAGGTCTGTTATTTCTGGATTGGCACAGCAGTCACAAGTTCACCAGATCCTACCACCCCTGAGAGCCAATTCTCTTTCCCTTCCTCACCCTGAGCTGCTTGCCTCAACTCCTTTGTTTTCAGAGGACTGCTTTTCAAGACAACCACAGAGAAAATACGTGGCAACTGAGCCACTGACAGCATCAATGAGATTCCATTTTTAATTAAAAAACCAAAACCCATTGTACTTTTGCCCAGTGAGACTGAACCAGCCTCACACAATCTCCATCCTTTTATCAAACAAAAATAATTCTTTTGCCATATATGGTGCTCTGTCTGCATGGCAGACTCCCAAAGCAGCAGCACTTCTTTCATCAGCTGTTTGAAACAATCCAAGCAGACCTAGGGAAGCAGCTCTCCCGTTGGATCTCTGCAGTTGTTTCAGTCTCACAATACGTGGACTTCTGTAACCAAGTCCTCCAGGCAGCAGATTTCCCACTGAGCACGTTTAGATGTATTAGACAAGTCTAATTAAATTAACCAGCCTCTCCAGAATCTAAAAGACAAGCTAAGGAGTGTTTAAGAAGTGTAAAATTTACCAATCAAACTTTATTTAGAATTTGTTGCAAACACCTATGTCTGCGCTCCTGCAGCCACTACACACTCAAGTTGTGTCCTACTCCAGAGCCTACTTACAGGGACAGCTTCCCAGAGACTTCCTACTGACTTCAGTGGGGTTTAGCCCCTGAAGTGCTAACAGCATAGGAAATATGGGTTTAAATTCTAAAAATGTAAGACATAAAAGTTGTCAAGCTTTAAGAAGCTTTAACCTTAAGATGTAATGTTACAGAGTTTACGATAACCACAAGATTTCACAAAAACAATGACCTAAAACATGCACATCAGAACTGCATAAAGTTACCATGGCCTGAGTGCAAAGGGTCTTATGCAGCTGAAGTGACTCCACAATTATTTTTCAGCTCAATAAATCCTCACCTCGTTTAAAAATTATACTAATTACTAATACATTTAAGCAATTCATCCATGCTTCACAATTTTGGTTTTTTTGGTTATTTTGGTTTTTTATGCTGCAACAAGGATCGTTATAAAAAGTCTCTGACTTAAAATGCATTCAACAAATCTTTGATTTACAAAACCTTGCTAAACCAACTTAAGAGGAAAATTAATGAAAAATTCTCCCTAGCAAAAACAAACACACCCTAAATTGTAAGGTTATCTAGCATTAAAAATCCCTTCAAAATTTACAGTGCAGATCTTTGGACTCTTACAGTTGCATTATTGAAGCTGATACTGTTGTGAGCCAGTCTGTGAGCATTATAACCCAGCTGTATTAAATTATCTAAACTAAGTCAATACAGTGAAAGAAAGTAGCTGTCTTGAAGACCCAGCTAACAATTACTGGTTGCAAAGCACAGAAGTACTGTATTCTGTACAGGATGACTACATCTGTCTTACCAATTAACCAAAAATGGTCCCATCTTGTCATCCACAAGAGTCTGATGGTTCAGTAACTATTTACCCACTAGATCATTAAACATTAAAATAAAGCCAATTGCAATGTAAAGAGAGTTTGGAGTTCTAAGAAATGCAGAGCTCAGGACCCTCCTGTTGCTGTAAATGTGAGCTCTGCTCCTGCAGAATATCCTTCATATGTGCAGGGTAGGAGCACTGCACCACAGGAGCACTGCTCTGTCTGCATGCTGGGACCAGAAATGTTGGCACAGGTCAGAGTGATAAAAATCAACTCTCTCGGGGTATCTCCATACCACAGCGTGGCAGAACTCCCAGCATGCAAATGCAGTCAGGCTGCAGCACACAAACTCACAGTGTTTCTTGTGTCACTGCTTTGTTTAAGGACCCACAAAGTGCCATCCCCCAGGGGACAATGCTGGCCATTGTGATCACCACGATTGCTTACATTGCTGTTGCAATATGTGCAGGTAAGTACAGAACTTTTGCTGCATGTCCTCACTGATACAGTTAAGTTTGAAAGCTTGGCATGCAAATGAACAATTAACCTCACTGCTTTTTCATGCCATGGATTTATTATGTAGAGAGACAGTAGTTTTGCTTTTACTGTATGTCAAAAAAGTGGTTAAAAAAAAAAAGTAGCAATCAGTAGAAACCAAAGTCCCCATCTGGCAGCTGGACCTTCAGGTAGCTTGTATGGTTATTTTTGCCTTTCAGTGCCATTCAGTGACAAAGACCACCAGCATATAGTATCCATGAGTATAATAAAGATCAAAGAAACCTCTGATCAATCTGCTGATCTTCTGTTCCTATTTCACACTGAAATTTCATTTGGCTTCTGCTTGCATTCACTAGCCTTACTGAACACTCATGAGAATCACGGAACAGGGCAACACACACATTTTGTACATTACATGTCAAAGACAGAAATCAGTTGCCTGTCTCAAAGGAACTACACAACTGCATGTTCTACAGCAGTGGAATGTGAGGTAACAAAATGGACATGAGTAAGAAGGAGACCTGTACTGAAGCCATGAACTGTGTTGTGGGATTATGCAGCTGAATTCTCATTACAAGTATACAATAAATCCCTGGTCAAGAAAAATAATTTTCCTTTTGTATATAATAGTATTGTAAGAAAGAGGGTTGTAAAAAACACTCTTTCTTATGAGCAAATACCTCAATACCACAAGAAAGCCCTGCAGAGAACTCCCTTTTCTGGGAGACGACTCTCAAGTCTTCTTAAATTCTACGGTTCTTGGACTTTATGCATAGGGCAGAATACTTGACTCAAGTCTCAGCTCAGGTCGTTGCATTATTTAGATCAAATTTCCCCCTGCAATTAAAATTAAAGTAGTCATTCTTCACTTTCTTCTATAAATTCACTTTATATTATAAATTGTTGTTGTTTATTTGAGAACATTGCTCTGGTCTCACAAGAAGTAGATGTATTTCAGCTTCAGAGCTGTGTATTTTTCAGTGTAATACTTCCTTCTTTTTTTTTTTTTTTTTTTTTTTTTAAATTCATGTTTGCATGTTAGTTTCCTAAGTAGCCAGTGGGTATTTTGGGACTCTCAATGTTTTTGACAAATTTGAAGATATCATATAAACTTACATTTTGGCCACTAACGATGTTGAGATAAACACTGCAACTTAACTTCACATTTTTCTTCTCACTTCTGGTGGCAAGCAAAAAAAAAGACCACATAAATATCAATAAACACAAAAAGAATATAGGTTATTTCTCCTTTTCAAAGTTTTTCTCATCATATTGGTATCAGTAGGGCTATGACAATCTGAACACTTGAGGATCTGGGTCTCTAAAGCAATTTTGTGTCCTTGTTACATAAATAAAAGGGTATGCCTAGACATGAGACCCTCCCTGACCTGTTTGCTCGGAATACTGGCACTTTTAAAAGTGATGACAGGAAGACAGAAGACTTCTGAGTTAGTCAGTTTATTATTGATCTCTGTCTGGATCTCTAATCTTAGAAATATGCTAATCCTTATTAGTTAAGTGGCTGACTGTTTTAAAAGTAGCAGAAGGAAATATTCTCTTACAGACACCATGAGAAACTAAGTCACAGTACAGGGCAGTAACCCCTGCCCCACACGGAACGTTGCTCTTTGGGATGAGTCTCAGGCAGCAGTTGGACAAAATGTGTGCAGTTTAGGAGTCAAAGTGTGGCAAGAACATTCTTTCAATGTCACAAGGAAGCAAAATAACAATATGTCATTGTTTCCACAGGCTCCTGTGTTGTACGAGATGCTACTGGGAACGTCAATGATACAATTGTACCTGGAATGAGCTGCAACGGATCATCGGCCTGCGGCCTGGGCTATGATTTTTCCAGATGTGCAAGTCAGCCATGTGATTATGGGCTGATGAATAATTTTCAGGTTTTAATGAGATAATATGTATTATCATATAGTCATATATTAGCATAATAAGCAATACATGAATACATAAGTACAAACACGCAAAACCATTATCTGCAGACAACTAACTACAACAGGACAACCACTTCTATCTAAAAAACTAAAGAACTATAGGAATGATGAAAGGCAAAAATCCCCTGCATTCCCTGTTTACCTTCATACTGCCCATCACTAGCCTGCCTAACACCCTAGTAAGGTCTTTAAATCCTCTTTTAACAACTACCATGCAGCAGTGTATGTTGTAACATCTTCAGACTGAAAGCCCAGACTTAACAGAGACCTCAGGAGCTCCTGTTAGATAAGTAACTCACCTCACTGCTCTCGACACATGGATGTGATTTTACCTCAGGGGTGCTGTGGTCACTGCTAAAGGGTTGTGTCACAGTACAAAAACCAGAGTTCTGACTTCTTAAAAAAAAGTATCCAAAAATAGTTGAGTGAAAAATCAAGTGAGAAGTAATGGAGTCTTTCTCCTAGACCAGAGAGAGACTGTCTGCCATTTTTATTCTTCAAAATAAAGCTTAGGCTAAGCATCAAAGTAAAGCAGCTCTGCAGCCTGACAACCACAGCTCCCAGATCTCTGTTCAGCCCCTGTGCTTCATGGCCAGCGAGAGGAATTCACCACCCACCTGCACATGCTTTTCAACGAGTCATCTGTAGCTTTTAAAGTCACTTGCTTTTTTCCCAGCTGGCTCTGCTAAATGACAGGGCTGGGCAACCACCTTCAAAGGGATATGCTCTCCCTTTCACAGACTACTTTCCCTTCCTTCCTTGATCATTCACCATCCTTAATCCCACCTCAGTTCATTTGCCCACACTCAGGACACCCCTTAAAATCAGTGACCTCCCTACAGCCAGACAAAGTTTCACTTCTTGCATTTACCTCTGCCAGACTAGAGCCAGAAAACAGTATGTCTTCATCTGACAAATCTTCAGGATTCACTGGTTTCTTTCCTGAAGTACTGCCCACACACCAAAGCATCTGGCAATCACATCCATCCATCTTTTAGTTTCCTTGTCTGGTGCTTCTCAACAACCTTTTCGCTTCAGTAGTCGCAGAGGCCAGTCTGGTGCCCCTGGGAGGGCCGAGGGAGGCCTGACAGTGACCATCATCACCGTTCGCAGCACTGCAGTTATGTCAGCACCATCAGGCATTTTCTCTCATTATTAGCCATATTAAATAATCAAGGGAAAAAAAAAACCCAAACAAAATAAAGTGCCTCCAACCACATTTCATACTTTGGTGCTTTTTCCTGCCATTTCCATTTTCTTGTCCACTACGAGCTGACTATTTACTCATCAAGTAGAGACTGTTTCTTGTAGCAATCAGTTAGTAAAGGCAGTGAGGAAATCTCACAGAGTACTCATCTGACCCAGCAGACAGCTGCATACTTGAATAAAAATTTGGCTTTGCCTCCATTGCTTTTAACTAAACCAGAAATAATAGTATTTCCCTACTTCACAGCTGGCTGAATAAATTTAGAACCATGAAAAGCAGAGACACATAGAGCACGTAAATGGGTTTGTCATTAAAAAGTGCATCCAAATGCAAGCCTGTTCTTTTTACCTTCATTTTTTCCCTACAGGTGATGAGCATGGTGTCTGGCTTTGGTCCTCTCATCACAGCTGGCATCTTCTCAGCTACTCTGTCATCAGCTCTAGCATCTCTCGTTAGCGCACCCAAAGTTTTCCAGGTAAAATTAAACTACCCATTTCCTTATACTCGGTTTTACTTCAAAGACAAAGTTGAACTCCATGTGCCAAATCTAATGTATATTTAAACAACACTGACATGTGGGAGGAAGAGGCAGGGAAAACAATAAGTAGAATGTTTTTCAGCAGAAATAGACAGGTCTTATCATCATACAAGGGCAGTAATGCTTCTTTGGTCAGAGCTCAGCTTTGCTGCAGGAGCAGGAGATTCTCATGTGTCATAAATAGCTTCAAGGGTCCTTTCAGGACCACTTCTGTCTTCTTGCAGAAAGCCACCCTGTAAGCACAGGAGCACTAGGAGTCCTCAGGACCGTAAGATTCAGGTGCTGTCAGGTGTGCCCTAAGAGGCTGTCCAGAAGCTGTCTGGGCAGCAGCAATGTGGACAGACTGGGAGCAGAAGGTGTGGGACAAAGAGAGAACCTGTAAAAATTACACCAAGCCACTGATTTGTGCTTCAATTTCTCCCAATTTAGACTCTATTTAGCTACTTAATTATCTTTTTCTTTCAAAGCACTGAATAAGCACTAAATGCCTGTGATTCTGTTTCCCATGATATAATAAGATAGTAACATTGTCTTATCACCTTATTTAAATGTTCACATGCCACAGCAGTTGATGTACTTCCAAGCACTAAGACAGACTTAACTTTTGTTTAGCAAAAGCCTAGCAAGCTGCCACTCACAGACAGTGACGTCTGGTTCAAGAAAGTGCTGCTTAATAGAATTATGTGCTGATTTTCTTACCAGGCTCTTTGCAAGGACAATGTCTACAAAGGGCTAGAATTCTTTGCCAAAGGATACGGAAAAAACAACGAGCCTATCAGGGGATATGTCCTCACTTTCGTGATCGCCATGGCGTTCATTCTGATTGGTTTGTACAATGTTGCACAGCTGCTATAGTATCATGTTCTGAAATTATACAAACTGGTACTATAATGTAATTAATAGCTATGGTTTGAAAAATTTCCAGTCAGATAAACTCTGACATAAACTCAAGCATACTCAAAGTCCTGGTAGCAATTCCATTATTCTTAATGAAGGCAAAAAGAAACCAGCAGGGATTTTAGTGACTTCTCACCACCACCACAGCCTCATTTTCCAAGCTGTGGAGTAGCTGCAATTCCTGTTCTCTCTGCTGGAAGAGGGCAGTGCTTAGAGCTCTATCAGATAAGGCAAAATCAGAATCTTTGAAAAGGGTTTACCAGTTTATATTGCACATAGCTCTGAGGTAATTTTGAGATAGTTAGGAAGCCTATTCTGCCCAAGCCTTTCCCAAGTCAGCTCAAAACCAAATCCCCGTTTACCAGCACTAGTGAAAGAAAATCCCAGCTACCACATGTAGTGGTGCAGGGATTTTTAAATCAGTTTTTCCAAGATTTGAAATTCAAACTGTCTTACACTAAGTAAATAGGATGTCTAGTAGAGAATTCAGATTCCCAATAAGTTGTAACTACAAATAGGTTTTTTTAAATGAATCCATCCTCTCAATTATGTATTTAAAATTCTGAACTTTTTATCAGATCTACATCATTAAGAGACAGTATGCTGAATCACAGTATCCAGTATAACCTTGCATAGCACATAATGTTATTAAAATCAGCATTAGCAGACATAATTCATATGAATAAAGGTAGATCAAGGTGGCCTTAAATTAGTAAGACAGGAAAATACTCAAGCTCTCCCTGGATGATAAATGCAGACAATGTTCAGATTTAATGCATCATTAGGAAACAGCTAGCCAACAATCCAGGAAACTGGTGCCTCTGTCTGACTTGTGTATGTGTCTTGCAGCTGAACTGAATACCATTGCTCCCATCATCTCCAATTTCTTCCTGGCTTCATATGCTTTGATTAATTTCTCCTGCTTTCATGCCTCGTATGCAAAATCTCCAGGTGAGTCTGCATTCAGCCATGGTTTAAATACGGGCTTTATAGTCTGATCTCTGGAAGTTTTTGACTATATGTCAGAGAAAATTGCAGTATGTGTAAAGTATCTAAGCTATGTGATCTGATGTCTTATTGAATATGATGGCAGTTTATTTATCTCCAAAAGATAAAAATAACAGCTCCAGTCCTTACAATCCCTACAGTTGCACAGGATGAGAAAGGCTTTGGTGGATCCCACTGGAGCAAAAAAAGCTCCTTCTCAGGGTGGCTTTTCCCCCCCCCACTATCACAAAACATGGGTGGGTAAAAGCTTATGCCAACTCTGGCCAATGAAGTAAGGAAGGTATAGCAGGGAGCCATCATTCCCTTCTCCAAAGCTACAGTGAGATGTACGGGGAGGTTCCTAAGCACAGTAACCGTGCTACAAGTGTTGCTGCCAGGAAGGGAACGTGTACAGCAGGAGCAGGCCCATCAAACAGCACCAGCACAGCTCTGCAGTGCCTAGAAGCAGAACGGTAACGCACAATTGTGAAGCACAACGAGGTTCTGTTCAGGGGTAACTTGAGATCCTCCCTCTACATTTGTGCAGCAAAGGAACATTCTGGCTGTCAGACTTGTGCACTGCCACAGCAGAATGATTCTCACCAGCTCATGAATGAAGGGGTGACGCCTTCAGGACTGAAGTCAATCAGCTGAGCAACACTGGTTTGGCACACAGGAAAGACAATTTCCTGCTTCTGTGAATTAATTATTCAACTCAAGGAGCGAGGAATACATCTTTGATTTCCAGTGTGAAGAAACTGCAGTAGCGACATAAATGCCTGCATCAACTTCCTTCCTATGGATCTGCACAGCACCATTTGTTTAGAGGGCAGAAAAGATGAGCTCTTCTGCTAATTACCTGCACAGCTGAACAAATGCAGATCTGCTCCACATGGCCTTGGAGCTGAGTGACAATTACCTCTATAGATTTCATCTGCGTGCATCTGACTCTACTCTGCCACTACTTAACATTTCAAACAGAACTGCAGCCATTTTTCTTTTCTCATTTCCTCCAGTTAATTTCTGCCAATTCACAGTGACAGATTATAATAATTGCAAGGCTGCAGGACAGCAAATTTCTACCCAGCAGGTCCTTCCCATTCCCTCATTACAAAGATGATCCAAGATAGGGTTGCTCAGGCTCTTCTGTGTTTTTTCCCTCTCCAAAGTCTGCTCTGTAGAACACCTGGCAGAGACCTGCAAACCATGAAGGCTCAGTGCTTGCCTCATCATTTTAATTGGTAGCAGGGGATGGAATCAGTACTGCAGCTGAAGAGCAGCAGGAATAATATCTTTTTAAAGTCAATTGCAGATGATTTTATTTTTCTGCCACAAGGCCAGGCAATTTCCAGGTTTAAGACAGGTGCACTTACAGTATTGGGATAAACACTCCTCTCAGCAAGTGTTTAGCTACCAATAATAAGTTCTGTGTATATGCAGCAAAAGTACACAGTGACCAATTACCTGGAATTATAGGTAATCTCTTTCTGATGTTCTGAAATACTCTGAACCAGCAAACTTTCATTTTGCAAAAATACACATAAACAGAATAGCTACTCAAAGCCAAGCTGAACAAAGCAGCAGGAAAGAGTGTAGTAGAAGGCCTGTAAGACCCAGTATTTTATAAACTGAAACCTACATCAGCCAACACCTGAAAGTATCTGTTGATACGATGCCTGAGAATCTACAGATATCTCTCCCACCCCTTCTGACAGAGCCTGAAACAAACTGTACATGGGTTTGTATGCACAAAAATCACAGATCACCATTTTATCAATATATTTTACGCTCTTCCAATTTCCTCAATTCTCTTTAAACAGGTTGGAGACCTGCATTCAGATATTATAACATGTGGGTGTCACTTTTTGGAGCCCTGCTGTGCTGCGGGGTGATGTTTGTCATCAACTGGTGGGCAGCTCTCATCACTTATGCCATTGAGCTCTTCCTATATATTTATGTAACATATAAGAAGCCAGGTAAGGCCAAACCCCATTATTATTACATGTATATGTTCTGCTGCTAGACTGGGTTTTAAAGGAATTAATTCTGCTTACAGAATTAGAAATTATTTTTCTGTGCTGTCTTTATCTAGAGGGAAGTCTGAAGCATCCCATTGAATTCCACTTTATATAATATAGATTAAGCTGATAGTCTGGTGAGTGCCTGTCTAACAAGCCCTTCAAGTAGGGTTCAGGGTTTTCTGTAAACATTTCAGCAGACTGGTTCATTCCCACCACATCTTTATGACATTTGGGCTTTTACTTGAGTATCGCTCAGAATTTTCTTCCACCCACGCAGAAAACCTTACCTGAATTTTGCAGTGCTCTTAGCTGACTCAGGCAGGGTCCTCACTCAAAATGTAAACACGCTGCCCATTATACAACAAAAATGCAAGCTGAATTACTCATGAACTGATCATCCTCCAGCACCTCCCTATAATTCCCCCATAAATCAAGACAGATGGGCCCACTTCACTGCTGGAAAAAACCCCTCAGTAGCTCAGCAAATCACAGGAGCTGTCCTCAAAAACCTGTGTGCTGTACAAGACCAGACAGTCTGGCTAGTCATATCCAGCACAAAACTAACCCAGGCTCAGATTTCAGTGCTAACCACCTGAATTACTTCTGCAGCAGAAGACATAACACAAAACCAAGAAATAGAAGAGGCAATAGATGTGCTTTTATTGGAGTGAGCTTGGGACAGCAGCACCTGGTCTGAGACTGTGTTATTCTTTCCTGTGTATTGCTGTCTGTCCTCCCTATCTGAGCTCCCTCACACCCACTGGGATGGTCTGTGCTTCTCTCCCTGAAAATATATCATCAGCTGTAGGAAAGCACACCCGCCTCAAGGCAGTTCCAAAAACATTTCAGGATTTCTGCCCTTTCCCTGTATATTGACAGTGTCCCTGATGCAAAGTAGCACCTTAAGGCTCAGTTAAATTCACTGAATACACTGTACAAAAGCCCTCTATCTCCTGCTAAGAGAGTGAGTTTTCTTCAGCACTAATTTACCAACAACTGGAGGGTTCAGAAAAAAATAACATTCCTTAGAAAAGGAGACTACACAAATATCCACTTAGTTGCACTAAATATTGGCTTTGTATCTTGGCATAACAGGACTCGTTCTGCATTCATGTAGATCTCAAAGTGTAGAAAGACATTTCTTATAGGTCTCCATTGACCAAACAGCTGCGCAATAATGAGAAAAGATGTATATGCCAAAACTAGGTTTGGAGAACAGTTTTTGGCCTATACAGTAGAACAGAGCAAACGGAAACTTGCAATGTTCCTTCCTAGGGGTTTCATTTGCGCTTCCTGAAATTCCACACTACATACACGACTCAGGGCTGTCCATTTTCTAAATGGGAGAAGGATACAAAGTTAATGCAACAGATAAGAAAACAGTTTTTAAGCAGGGGAAGAACATTCCCTACAATATTTAAATAAAGAATGAAACTATTTACTTGCATGGGATTTTCTGCGTCACACAAGCAAAGCCTATTCCATTACGAAGTACAAAGAACAACAGGTCTGTATCTATGAAGGATGACAGAATATACTCTGCTTTTCATAGAGAACACCATTGCTGATTTTTGCAACAGTATGTGGGGGAAAGCCCATGGTTTAATATGCATTATTTATCTTTATTACATGCAGAAGTAAACTGGGGCTCCTCCACGCAGGCTCTTTACTTTGTTAATGCCTTAGACAGCGCTCTGGCATTAACGACAGTGGAAGACCACGTGAAAAACTTCAGGTAAGATTTCCAGTGAACATTAGAATGGCTTGTCCTGAATGTGTACATCAGCCAATTATACACAACCTCTTTTTTCTCCACCAGACCCCAGTGCCTAGCATTAACAGGAGCTCCTATGGTCAGGCCTGCTCTGCTAGACATCACACACACCTTCACGAAGAACAACGGGCTGTGTATCTGCTGTGAAGTGTACACGGTAAGGGCAACTCGCACCAACCTGCACACTCAGCACCAGTGGGGGCTGCAGGTCTCCATTCCACATTCCACCCTCACTCAGCACACAGTGTTCCCACCGGTGCTGATCGGCATCTGCGCACTCCATGAAAGAGATTTGCACTGAGAATGAATTTTGTCATAATTCTTGACACGAAAGCTATCGGCTGATACAAAGCCTGCTGGTAAATGCCTCACTGAGATGCATTTCAAAGTGCATAGTAGGTGAACCAAAAAATGGTTTGGAAACAAACAAACAAACATTACAAGGAAAGATTTTAGGCTTAGAAAATGGAAAACCCCCAAACCACACAACACGCAAAGTTTGAAGGGTTATTGCGTGAGAGTCAAATTACCCAGGTTCTATTTTCAGCTTTGTCACTGATTTGCAGAGTTGGGGTTTGGCAAGTAATTCAGCTCTCTTTTCGGTGGTTCCTCCAAAACTGTTACAATGCTGATTTTGAGGATAAGCATGCTCTTCTGAGATCTGAAGAGAGTAGCAAAGTGGATTTCTAGATATAAATACACAGCAAATGATGTATCTTAGAGGATGAAAATCTAGTCTCTCATTAGAACAGAACAAAAATAGATAGGTCTGTAGTGTAAGGAGAAAATGTATTTTAAATATTACAATGACCTTTTAATTTTGAGACAGAGAAAGAAAAAAAACCAGCTCCTGGCACTAAATGGGGCTGCAGAATCTAGATAATAGAGTCAGTCCAGCCAAGATAATGTATTCCTCTACAGGAGTGTAGGAATAATTCATTTGATGCTGCCACATGGCAGAAGTGGAGCACGGAAGACCCACACGTTATTCTTCCCAAATCAAATGAATCTATAAAGAATGACTGGTCCTAATTCCCCCCTAGTATAATTATTGTTAGATTTCCCACTGCGTTCAGTAAGTGTAGAACCAGTCCCAACAAGATCCTGAGACTATGCAGCTTCCTAAAGTTGAGTTTCAGCAAGTTTTCTGAATTCTTAGGCACGTTTCTCTGTTATTAGTACTTTCTATGGAGAACTGAGATTTCATTCCTGTCTATACAAAAATACCCCAAAGACTATTTTGTTAGTATAAGCTTTGTAATTGTTTGGGGGGGCTTTCTAAGTATTTCTAAGTATTTTAAGTGAAATTTGATTTCCTTGGGAATAAAAGTGTGACAAAATGAACCTTTATGAATTGTAAAATTGTGGTAAAAAGTGGATGATAAAATTCCTAGCAACCACATTGAAGAGCAGCCTGCAATATATATCACAACAAGTACAGCAAGACTATTCAGCCATAAATGTAACACCCAGCACATTCTGCCACAAAAGCTGACATGCTGTGAGCTATGCATAAAGTTTTGAAACAGCATGCCAGAGAGAACATCTTCCATTCTTTTTTTTCTAAAAGGCAGCAAGAAACTTTCCAGGAACATGGTGATCCATAGCTCAAGAAATAGGCAAAATAAAGATCACAACAGAACATAAAGATGATTTAAAGTTTACTTCTCTCTGAGATTATGGCTGCATGTTGGTTTGAACATTCTGAGTTTCTAGTAAAAGGGACTATTTCTGCCTTTACTCCCTGCCTTCATGTAAAATATTTTTGCAAGGTTAGTCCTCAGTCTGCAAATTCACTGGACTCCTACAGCTGCACGAACATTCCACAGGTACAAAGGAGTAGCAGGGGAGGACACGGCTGTCACCTGGTAGAAGGGTGGGACTGGCCCCTTGGCCAGCAGAAACGTATTGTGCAAGCCAGTTGCAAAACCACCTTCAGGTGCTTTCCTCAGAGACAGGGAAGAAGGGCAAAAGTTTTTTTTTTCCCTGTCCTTACCCACAATGAAACTTCAGCCTTATTGTTCAAGTTATTATTCCCAGCTCTTCATACAGCCAGGATCAAATTCTTCTTAAGTTATATCCATGTCTTGTGACTTGGATATGCACATGGATTTTTTTCCCATTAAATTACCAGATGACCACTGAAAGAAAACTGGCAACAAAGGCATTTGCATCGTTAATAGTATTGCATCAACTCTTTTCTCTTATGTCAGTAGATAGGAACTTTAACATGTATATTTAGAACTGCTGAGACTCTTTTACACAGTCAAGTCAGGGAGGGACTTTATTCACTCTGAGATGCTTTACCATACCTCAGATATTTTTTTAAGATGTTACAATCCATAGTAGTCCTTCTTTCTGTCAGAATCACTGCATTTAAGTAGCATCAACAACCTCAGCCCTCTCAATATTCACATAATTCACAGAATGTGAATTATGTTTGCAGCACAGTTCTTTTCAAAGGACTGAATCTCTGCGGACCGTTTTTGGAAATGTATTTTTCTGACTCTCTCCATTTGCTCCCACAGCAGACTGGGTAACTCCTTCAAAACCACTGTGTGATGTACAACACAAAGCCTTCTTAATAATACTTTACGGTATCATTTTTTACAGGGACCACGCAAGCTGTGCGTTAAGGAGATGAACAGTGGCATGGAAAAAAAGCAGGCTTGGCTCACAAAGAACAAAAGAAAAGCCTTTTATGCAGCAGTGGCAGCTGACAGCTTCAGAGATGGAGTCAAAAGTCTACTTCAAGTAAGCTTTTTGTTTACAGAACACACAGAAGGGTGTACATCAAAGCATCCCTTTATGTGAAGCATTACTATTTCCTTGTTAAGAAGCCTTACGTATACATGGATAATGTTAGAGACAGAAAGGGCATTCTGGGGGTACATTTATATTATATTACAGATTACTTCATAAAGATCTAGTTCTGGGCTATGGAATTATGAGACAAGGCAGACTGATTCTCTCCTAAATGAACAAGACACTATTATGAAAAAAGAGAGGCATCTACAGGGCAACATATGAATGTCTATGCAGCTGATACTTGATACACTTCAAATCAATTCTATTGTTTGGTATTACACAGCATATTAAATATCTGAGAATGTTTTGGCAATAAATGAAAACTGAAAATGTGTAATACACATTTTCTGCAAATAGCGAGAAGGTAATTTAAATAAAAGTCTGCAATATTTTTCTATTACTCTAAGAATGCAGCAGATCAATTCCAACAGTCCATTTAAAATGGCCTTAAAGAAGGCACAGAGACACTGTTTTCATTTTTCCCATCTCCCTCCCTCTCTCACATATATGAATATTTAACATATAGGTACTGAGGCAAAATGTAGAGAAAATTCATATCCTTTGCACAAAATACACTGCTGAAAAGACATCACTGCCAACTGAGACAGTAGGGAACCAGCTAAAATACTCCGGGTAAGTCACCCACTGGTGTCCTACCAGGGCTCTTTGTACACTTGCTGAATGGACAGTACAATTGAGCAAGATAAAATGCTATTAATAAAGATCCCTTTGTTCTATAAAAGCCTCACAAAGACACTTCATCTTGGGCTTACACATTGTCTCAGTAGGAGATCCTTCTGATGTTTTTGAGAACTGCTACAGTCTGATGATCTCTTCCTTTCCATTACTACTGAAGCACTATTGCCAAAGTCAGCTACTGGATCCCAAATAATTCCCTTCCAGCAAACACAAGGATAACCATATCATCATTATTGTAACCTAAGGACATCAGCAACAATTACTGATTTCAGTGTAAACAGTGCTACTCACAAAACCCACCAAGGTTCCAACAGTTTTACCTATTTTCTGTTGGCTAGTAGTAAAAAATTGGCAAGTGTTACAACTTTATAAGCTGGTGTTTTGTGTGTCTCCTCCTGAAGGTTCCCAATACATTGAATATTTGGATTTCTATAAACATTGTCAGCTGAATCTAGATCTGACTTCCCTTACTTGTCCAGGTTTTAGCATCCAGAACCAGTTTTGAAGGCAAACTAATATGTTGACAAACCATTTTTTTTCCTTGCTTATAAACCATAATTTTATCTATAAAGCATGCTCAGCAGATTTTGGATAACCTTGTGAAAAGAACAGAGCAAATGAAACAGCAACAGTTTCCAAATTCAAGGCAAAACCACACAAAATTAGGAGCCTATGCCTTCTCTGTGTATCTGAGATGTTTTAAGAGACTTCAGACCCACTTCATCTATTGAATATTCCGAAGCTGATAAAAGCTTTATGCCATTATGTTAGAATGAGCATACAAACAGTTCTTGAACTCTCTCTTGATTCCAAGTTATTGAACCATTTTAATGAGAGCATGTCAGAAGAAATGCAAATGAATGCTAATTTAGCAAAACCACACTTCTGTCATCTAAAATCATTTATAGTTGGAATGATTTAAAGCTAATCTTTCTGCTTCCTGCATGGGTATGAGCATGAAGGGCATTTATGAAATGCAATCTAGTTGTAAGTGTCTCCAGAACATTAATTCAGTTATCTTTTGCCATTACTTTTCATTTACAGTAAAAGCATGTATGTGTACCTTTCTCAAGCAGTGTTTTAATATTGTCAGGCGTCGGGCTTGGGTAGAATGAAACCAAATACCCTGGTGATTGGATTTAAGAAGGACTGGAGAAGTGCACCTGCCACGCAAGTTGAGAACTATGTGGGCATTATACAGTAAGTCAGCTCAGCACCTCCTTTTTCTCTCCTCTTAGACTAGATTAATATAGCATTTCCATACAGAATCTGATGTGTAGAAACAATGCAAGGAAATACGTACAAACCTAGGCTCACACAGCCTAGCTCTGTGGCTGAAGTCATTGCCCATCAAAAAAGGCTCACTGGCTTCCCACACCTGGTAGGATCTGCTTAGCAAACACCTGGCACCATCACAGCTGATGTGGCTTGACAATGCTACAGAAGCTGCACTGCTGCCAGCAGTGCTTTTGCAGAACTGTATTTTCCCATTTTTAGTGGGCAGGAGTTCAAGAGAAAAACAACCCTAATGTACATACTAAGGGAATAAGAGAACATCATGGAATTCTCCTTTCAAGACTAGGAGACAGAGGAAAAGCTTTGCTTCAAATCTCATGTGTGCCTAAGGCTCTGCAGCTCTGTGAGTTGGGATTTAGCTAGGAAACAGTCATTTTAAAACAGCCTTCTCATAGATGCTTGCTCAAAATTCACTTGTAAAGCTGAAGCAAGTTACAGAGCAACAAACCCCACCTCAACTTTGTTATTTCCTCAGAGAAGGGAGAAAAAAATTACCCTATGGCAACCTAGTTCCTAAAAAAGTGCTGCCTGAAAGACCCATTTCTGGAATAGCTGATCTGTTCCCATGCCCAATCACACCCTTTTTTTAAATGAGGGAAGATAAGTGAAGTACTACAAATTTATCTGGGGCAATTCCTTCTGCAATTTTACCTAGTCTGCCCTCTCTGTGAACACTTTCACTGATCTTTTCAAAGTAGCTTTCCTCATCGACATGCATGATGCAAAATCATGTTTACTCTTCTTTTTTCTTTCTTTCCAGTGATGCCTTTGATTTTGAGCTCGGCGTAATTATCGTCAGAATTAGCCAAGGATTTGATATATCTCAGGTCCTTCAGGTTCAAGGTAGGTAGTGACTTGACAGCTGAATATCTATGCTGGTTAGGTGCACAGCATAAGAAGGACTCTGACACTCATAAGAGTCACCATCTGGTTTCTAGAATAGTTCCTACACTCATAATTTCCACAGCTCATCCTTCCTTGTGCTGTTTAAATCCTGCCTGAAATCCTTGCTGATCACCGGCAGTGACAGAAGGAGTCCAAGCCTCACACATTAAGGGGCTCTGCACACCAGAGAACTCAACTCCCAAAGCAGTTCCAGCACAGGCACAGACTAAAGCAGTAAAATCACATTGTGCCACAGCAACCAGTTACTCTGCTGCATGTTTCCTTCCTGGTCTTGGCACACCTTCCTCCCTCTGCCTACCTGGTATCTCTGGGACTGGCAGGAAACGGGAAGCCGCACTTCCGCACTTCTAGTATCATCTCTGTGGAACTCTGAGTCCCACAGAGTTCCCACCCACGCAAAAATCTGGAAGCCACAGGAAACATCAGTTCCCTCCTTCACCTTTCCGTTCACTCTTCCTTAGGTTAGCAGCGCCTCTCTCAGGGGGAAAGGGAAAACCCTCCGCCATACCACAGCCACTCCGGGAGCCATGCCACCTGGGTGGCAAAGGCGGAACAATTCCCTGGGTGTTCAGCAGGACAGTTCTCCCGCTTGCCCCAGTTCGCCCCCGGAGCTCCCCGCGTGTGCCGCCCCCGCTGCCGGGCCCGCGGCTCTCTGCTGCCGCCCGCCGCCCCGCACCGCGCACCGCCCGCCTCTCCACGGCCAAACTAGCGCCCCGTTAAGCGCTGCGATCGCAGCATCAGGCAAATGAGGCAACCCCCCACACGCAAATCACCTCGCAGAATTAAAAGGCGCCAGAAACGCCTTTAAGGAACAAGGGTAGATGAACGCTCACTCAGCACTGGCAGCTTGATGTGCATGGAGACCCACGAGGCAAAACTCAGAAAAAAAATTCCAAAATAATCAAGCTTTTCTTCTCCCCCTGGTGATTTCTGAGAGAGATCTGCCTATCTCTGCTTGATGAGAGTCACAAACTGAGTGCTCAAAATATACAGTCATTGGAACACCTGTAAAAATACAGTGAAAAACAACTCTGCAATCTTACAAACAAGCAAATGTTCTCCAAGTGTTAAGACACAAGGAGTTAGAAAGATTTAATGGGGGGGGAGCCTCAAATAAAAAGAAATATTTTGAAGCAGATACAAAGTCATTGTAGTGGAAAACAATGATCATTGTATTCTCTTATATACAGCATTCTGTTCAATAGAAAAGCTGAAATTTTAGTTTTGAGCAATCATTCAGTTTGTGGCTATCACCCTGTCTAATAATCAGAAGTATGTGACTGTCACTGATCAAAAAGTAAAAGAAAGTATATTCTTTCTGTTGGCAACTGAGAGTGCTAACAGAGCTAATAATGTCTAGCTAGTGAGGGTTTATTTTACTTTTTTAACACAATGTCTTAAATGAACTTACCTCATATTTAGTTCATGTATTACTCAAACAGAAGCTTTCCTTATGAAAAAAGTTTTCTGCAGGCAAATGCCTGGATCACATTAATTAGTGCCTCACCATAATATATTCCACAATAACACATACCTTTTTCTCAGCAAGTCTAATATTGCTAAGATGAAATTGTTCTTCTGTATTACTAAGTTCACAGAATTGATTATCTAAATCTTACATCTTTGCAGCAAATGCTCAAAAAATTAAAACATGAAAAATATTTCAGCATGGAGAATGACTGTATATTCAGGATCCTTACTTATTTCTGAGAATCTCAAAGTACAAACCATCAGACCTTGTTCTAAGAAAAGAGACCTCAGCTTCCTCAGTGTAGGAAAACAGCTTTCCTAATGTCCTTTCAAATTCTTGGCTAAAGAAATCAACTAAACATCCACAAAAATAACTCAATAAATAATATCTCAGGTAACTAAAAAATGTCATAATACTGACTTTGATATGGAAGAGACAACCTGAGAGCAGCTGGCAGGCACCCTAAGCTAGGGCTTCCTGAGGTGAATTCAGCTTCCTTCTCCCTACTGGTTTGCAAAGAAAAAGCCTTTTAAAAGAATTTTCCATCCCAGGAGCTTTACATTGTCTGCAAAGTACCACAACACCACTTACATCATTGCCATTAGTTCAGTAAGGGATTTAATTTAAAAGATAGGAATGTGTTACCAGTTCTCTTACTTTTTCTAATATACAGAGGAATTAGAGAAGCTGGAGCAGGAGAGATTGGCACTGGAAGCCACCATTAAAGAAAATGATTTTGAAGAAGGAAAAAGGGGCATCTGTGCATTCTTCAAAAAAGCCAGCACACTCAATATCTCAAAACATGAAACAAAGAAGGGTAAGTTCCAAGATGACAACTTATTCCCAACCCTTCAACACATCACACTTTCACCAGTATGCAAACTGGACTGTACTCCAAGCCAAAAACTCCTGAGCCACACAGAAGCCCCCGAAACAGAACCTCCCTTGTGCAAACCGTGGTGGCCACAACCCTGTAATGCAGCACAGTGACATCCCTGCTTGTAGGACACGCTACCTACAACACAACCATTTCCCCCTCGTTTGCTAGAGAAACTTCTCAGCTCAGCTCATGTTCACTTCTACTTGTCAAAAATAGAACATGGTTTTTAAAGTTTGAAGAATACAGAACAAGTTGGTTGGGAGGGGTTGGGGTTGGTTTTTTCTTTTTAATAGGGTGTTTTAAAGAGAGGCTTTTTTTCCTTCTCTCTAAAGAAAATAGGAACATATGCACAATAAGCAATCTTACTTAACATACACACACAAACTCAGTACACAGCTGAAAAACAGGTAAAAATAGCACAACTGTTCTATAGTCTAAGCATAATTTCATAAAAATGCACAAGTGAAGGTGGTAAAAGTATTGAAAGTACATACATAGCATACTGTCAAATAACTAATTAACACAAATGTAGGTGATGAAGTCAATATTACATTTCAGACATAGTAAAATGATGCAGACCCAATTTAAGGTCTCATTTCACAACTGCTAGGCTGTACTGATAATGACCCACCTGAAGCCACACTTGTACACAGACATGTATTTTGAGAGTTTTCACCTGCAGACACTATTACATCTGGCTGTGCATGCAATGCCCACAGGTACCAGGAAGATCTACAGACCAAGAACATAAAATGCCATTATTCTTCAGTGGGCAGACTTCAGTTCATTTTGTTCCAGTAGAATGTATTTTTATAACAATTCCACCAGAAGTGTGTACCCCTATTTCGACTTCCCTTTTTGATTTAGTTGAGCATAAAGGAAACACATATTACACATTTTGGCTCTCTAAATTAGATCGATTGTGTTAATAAATAGCCCCTCCTCTCTGTTTTGTTTTTATGTTCACACTATCCAGAGTTGTTGCAGAGGTGCTAGAACTGTAGAGGAAAGCCAATAACTGCTTTAGAACTATACTGTGCTGTACTGTACACACTCCAGAAATACAGGAAAACCAAACAAAGCATTTTAAGAACCTAGCAGATCAGAGTAAAACCTCTAAAGAAGCCTGTCTGTTCCATTTAGAATATTGCTCTGCCACTGGCTCTTTGAAACCATTGAAAGAGAAGCAGGAAAAGGTGGAATGAGAGAAGGTATTGTTAGTACAGAGTCATGATCATACCTTTTAAAGCCAGCCAAGCAACCAGCAAGAATCAAAATTTATTTCCAATTAGCAGTGACCATGTCAGCATAGGGAAACAGCCATATGTGCTTGTGTTTTCTGACTTCCAGCTTCACCTATGCTCTCCGTGTACTCCACCAGCTCATTTCATGCACCATGACTGTGCCTTTCAGGGAGCTCTGTATTTTACAAGACAGCTGAGCTTGTAAATGATGCAAAATGACACATTTACTTCTACAACCTATCAGATATTTCCCAGTTGCTTTTTAAGGCCCCAGTGAATTTTACATTAACTAAAAAGAGACAGAGAACAAATAATCAGGTAACCTTTTTCAAGATGTTATAATCCAGTGACAATGTGTTACACAAGCTTTGGTTTCCGTGCATATTGAAACATTAGAAGTCCAAAGCATCTACTCTGTACCTTTTTTTTCCGATTTTAAGTATAGAAATTATGTCAGAAACAGTTCATTTTCCTGAAGCTTTCCCTCCATTTGGCTCCCTAAAGCTACTTATCACCTCACTTATCAGACATCCTTCCACATTTTTTTCTTTCTCATTACAGAGAGCACCATTAACACCATACAGTCAATGCATGTGGGTGAATTCAATCAGAGGCTGCTGGAAGCCAGCACTCAATTTAAAAAGAAGCAAGGAAAAGGTACAATTGACATTTGGTGGCTGTTCGATGATGGAGGTAAGGAATTTGAGTACGAATCACAGGGAGAGAGATTCCTCTGTTACCAAATATAAAAACGGACTTGGGAAGTTGCATAAAACTGGCTTTTATTAAGCCTACATAGTCAACTTTATGTCAGGCTTAAATGTTTTAAAACTAACTTATATCCAACACTGCTGAAGCGAAAGATGGAATTTTTACCATACAATGCACTAACTGGATATTCCTCCATTTTTATATGTTCTTCCAGGTCTAACAATCCTAATTCCTTACATTCTAACTATCAGGAAGAAGTGGAAAAATTGTAAATTAAGGATCTTCACTGGAGGAAAAGTCAATAGGATTGAAGAAGAAAAACTAGTGTAAATATAACTTTGTCTCACTGTTTAAAGAGTTTGAAGTGATGCTGAATATAATGCATATACAGCAGGAAGGTGGGAATTTTTCAGCACAGCTGGTTTGTTGTACTGTGGGCAGCATGAAAAAAAAAATGTACATGATTGAAAGGTGTTAAGCTTATGGCATAGCCCTCAAGGCTCTGCAAATGGTGATTACCAAAGGAAACTCACATCCAGCACTTTTTCCCATTAATAGCTCATATTCCCTTCTCTGAGAAGAGCAGTCTGCACTCTGTAATGAGAATGTAATTACTTTTATGGGATTTACATGAGACTGTCCAGGTAACAGCAAGTGAAATTGCACATGAAGCTCTCATATGCAAATAGCATAGACAGATAGCTCCCATAAATGTGATTAACTGTGGTAAAATATAAAGAAGTTAAAGAGCAAGTTAATCAACTTTAAGGCCAAGTTGATTTTACTCAGCGTTTTTTAAAAAGTCTAGATTTCATAATCATCATTTGCCTTTGAGCAAATGAAAGGTATTAATATAAACTTGTTTTTATCACCACTGTATGTAGGACCTTTCCTTCCTAAGCACTTTACATACTGGAGGCACAGCCATTTCACCACCAGTGGAAGCAGCTCAATTTGGGATGAAAGTCAGTGACTGCTTAACAAAGAGCAGAAGCACCATGTAGAGAGTTAAAAATATCTCCAGCCAAAGCTCCAGTGGGAAGAAAGTGAGAGGGGTGCAAGGACAGGAGTCAGAATCACTTGCTTCACTAGGATTACAACACAGCACCTTGAAAAGACAGCTGCCACAGGATGTTCCCTTAAAGCAAAAGGGAACACATAAAGCAAACTTTACTGCACTGTGGTTCTGTCAGTTTTAAACATTACCCTAAGGTTAATGTACTTCTGCAGAAGAGATTCACAAGTGTTTGTACAAACTATCCTTACAATTGGGTAAAAAACGCCCCAGAGCTGCTCAAGGAGCTGCTGGAAAGTGTTCTCTGCTCCCTGTCCAGAGTCTGCTCAGTCTTGGCTGTTCAGGACTGTAAACAGGCTCATGAACCTAGACCCTCTAGTCACCAGATTTTGCTGGAAGCAGGAAGTTTTGACATCAAATGGGATTTGTTGAAACATGATAGGTTCCAGAGAGGCAGTTCTGACACCTGCATATACGGCTTGTCCCACAAAGGCCACAGTAAACAGCACGATCAGGACAGCTGACAAAGACCCAGTTTGTCCCCAAGGAAACAGTATGTGTCTGTATTGCTACATAAACACCAGCTTTCCTCAAAACATGATATACCTGCCACATGCAAAAGCCTTCAAAGAGACAAATCTGGGCTGGGCGATTCCTCCATTCCCTAAGTAGACCTAATACAAGATCATCCAAGTACCATTTCAGCCATGTATTTTGAATTCAGAAGTCAAATTTAACTGGACTTTTACTAGCATGTAATTCCCCAAATATTAAAACCTTCCCACAGAAGTTGGGGTTTTGCTCTTTATCATGTTCAAAACAAGGATTTCCGCAAGGGACATCAAGGTTTATACAAGCAGTGTGTTCTTCTTATATATATGTGTATATATATTAAAAAAAAAAGCGTAAGCTCTCAGGTCATAAACAAATACGTATTTCTACCATGGTTTGCTCCTAGGAATTCTCTGACCTTTTCAAAATCCAAAGTTTACATACTAAAAATAGAAACAAAAAAGGAGGTGGGAGAAGGAGGTGTGGGGAAGAACCACAAGATCCCAACCATAGTTCAAACAAAGGCAAAACTGACCTAATTAAACCTCTCTATCTTCAGCACAAACATACAAAAAACTATAAACTATTCCTTCTGCCAACTGGGGCAGAAAAGCAAAGTATTTTCTTTTATGAACATGTGTAAAGACAACATGTGAGTAGATCAATATAAATTAATCAATAAAAAAGATGAAAAAGATTCTTTAAGTATTGCACATCAACCTTCTGGACCAAATTTTCACCAACACATGTACTACCAGTATTGTAAAACTCCATCCACAGCACTCTGACAGTAGCAGAGTAACAGAAGCCTTCTGTAAGCATTGGAGAATTCTGCCCTACTGTATATTGAATATTCTTCCTTTATAACTCAAGCCTTTGGAAATACTTAAAGTACCATTGTTTTCCAAAAATGTAAAGATCCTGCCCTCTGTCTGCTATTAATTTCCATTTTTTTGTTATTTTCATTGGTCATCAGTTAAATGAATTATGCTACAGCAATCACATTAATCCAGTTCTGGAATTGGAAATTGAAACACTAAAGCATTTAAGGTAATTTGTCGTATAGTTAAAGATAAGATATAAAATGCAGTTGTCTAACTCATTTACAAGTGTTCTTTGATACAAGGCACTCAGAAGTACAATGATAAAACATTCTCTCTTTTGTTTTCAGGATGGCTTCACTCCTAAGCAAATTCAGAATAAAATTTGCTGATATTAATATCATTTGTGATATCAATATAAAGCCCAACAAAGAGAGGTAAGAAGCATTACCAAAACCTATTATTTAGCAGCCAGCCTTTATGTGGAGCTTATTTCTTTTATGTTGAACATTAAAAAAAACAAAAACAAACAAAAAAAAAACCCCAACAAAACTAAAACACAACACAGAAAATAACAGTGTCACTTTATTGTAATAATTTTCTAAGTACCAAGAGCAGGAAAAAGAAAAGAACCTTTTAACAATCACAGCTTAAAGGGTCAAAACCATGTGTAGTCTTTATGTTGTAAAGACTAATTAGACACCATACTTATGAGCCACTACGTTTAACAGACATTTTATGATGACTTTAATGATGTCATTAAATGATGACATTTATTTAGGTTGCAACCTAAATCTATAAAGATTTTATAACTACATACCTACAGTCCCCTTTTAGTGCCCTCTTGATCTCTCACGTAATATCTTTTAATTATGTAAAGAACTGTGCAATACATGTCTTTTTTTTATTTATGTAAAATCACTGCATTGTACTGAAGAAAAAGTTATCAAAAAGAATTCATATCTGGCATTAACATAAAAACCACATACATTTGCTGCATCAGCACTATCTGAACTGAACAAGTGAATATTATGCCAGACACTTCCTAGACAGACCACTGTATCTCTCTTCCAGCTGGCATCCCATCTATTTGATTAATAATAAGAGGATTATCACTATTTTACATAGTGACACAGCCAGTAAGGATGCTGACAAACTCTGACAACTTAGCAACAGCAACACTAAATACTGCATATCACGGCCTTTAACCCATCTCTTGGCTTCCTGGCCGTACAACCAAGGCCAGACTGTGCTCAGTCTCCCACTTCACAGGGGAACCTGTCAGCACAAAGTGCTCGGAGAAATACACTCACGTCCATACAAAAGAAACTCCCTGAGGTCCTCTGTGGGATGGTAGAAACTTTCAACAATGGGCAGGCAAGGAAGTACAGAAGATTCTCCAGATTAAAAGACTCAAAAGTTTAAGAAACAACTCGAAATTTAGAGAGAAAATCTGAACACAATTCTGAGTCCACGTATAGCAAACAACCTACGGTGTTTCCTTCAGCCCCTTGTCACAGGCAATTTGTATCACCTGTTTATCCATTGCATTAAAACCATCAGTAAAACCATATCACTGAGGTGATTGGTCCAGCTAGTGCTGAAACAATAATAAAAAGTTCAGTATTCATGAGGAGACCCGTATTCATTGTTAGTATTAGTAACCAATATACTGCAGTTTGGAGTTACTGTGAAACTCATTTCAGTATTTTTGCCAGAACCAGGACAATGCAGAAAATTCTCTGCTAAATGCAGTGTTTAATTATCCTCAAATAACCTTTAAATTATCCTCAAGTAACCCAAACATACAGAAGTGGCACAGATATAACTTGGGGCACAATGTAGCAAAGAATAGTTAAAGATTTTGCACGTTTTTCAGCTATAATTATTATCAGTGAGGCCTGTCATACACAGTGACTGTGAAATAAGTTAGTGAGTTCATACCCTGCAGCAAGGCCTCCTTTGTAATTCCTGTTTCAGCTGGAAATTCTTTGAAGAGATGATTGAACCGTATCGCCTCCATGAAAGCTGCAAAGATGTAACAACTGCAGAGAAATTAAAGCGAGAGGCTCCATGGAAAATTACAGATGCAGAGCTGGAAGCATTCAAGGAGAAGGTAAAGCCTCACCTACCTCTTTACATATGTACCTTTTCTTACCCTCCAGAAGTTTGAAGCGATTAGTAAGAAAATGTGAAATACCAGATATGGCATTAGAAACATGACATGTACAAACCTGTACTTGATATTTACAGATTGGATTTACATTGTAAACACTGCAGAGGTGTGTTATGATTGCATGACTGAGCTCTCTCAGACCTTGGCATGTTTACACAGCATTTTCCAGGCTGATGAGAAGCTCTGCCCACATCAAAGCCAGCCAGATGAAAACCACCTCTGAACCAGAAGCCACACAGTTACTGCACTGAGCCTGAGCTAATTTGGTCTGCTGAGAGGTTTATTTAATGGCTCCACTGTTTCGGAGCTTGAGACTCTTAAAGGGTGCAGTTCCAAACATTCACCACTTTGGGCCATTTAGAACTGAATCCAGACACTTCAACCAAGGCTAGAAATTTCTCCAAAGGCAAGGGTGAGCATGAATTCTTACCTCAGTGGCAGAGTGAAGACTAAACCAGTCTACCATGCAGAAGCTCTCCTGCAGTTCAGAGGAACTTCAAGGCTGATGCTGGCTGATCCACTGGGTGAATTACAGCCCAGTCTGCTCTTTAAACTTGTTGGAAAAATACCTTTTTACCAATGAACTGCCAGGCTTCATCAGGACAGTGACAAAAGGATACTGCAAACTCTTTCACCCTTAAGAGACCAGTTCTCGTGTAACTCCCAGAGAATTAATCTAGCAATTTTTAGTTATGGTTCCTGTGGAATTAACCTGAGTGCATTGGGAGTTTAGTTATCTCCACTTTATGGTGCTGGTAACTTCCTCAGCAGAGCAAGGATTGCAACTCTGAGCTCAGAGCTGCCAGAAGTCACAGCCTGACACATTAACATAAGCAGGAATCAATGATGATTTAAGATAACACACTATACTACTGACTGCAGCAGCTGGGAAGCAGACTGACTGCTCACTCTATCACCCTCTTCATGGAGCTGATAACCAGCATAAGGTTAGAGTAGTCAGCTATGGGCAGAAAACCTTAGAATTACTCTCACCTTAAATTATCAAAAATTGAGAGTCAGAGCCCTTAAAACATCTCAGTGTAAAAGACAACAGGAATATAATCACAGACACTTGTGTGCAGAACAGTGAGGATACAACAGAAAAAAAATACATGATTAAGCTTGGTCTTGTCAAGGTCACTAACTAAGGAACCAGAAAAATTCCCCATAGGTTGAAAAGAGTCAGCAATATGAAAATGCGAAATAACTCTGTAAAACAAGAACAGCAACAAAAAGTTTAGCTTATACATCTGGAAAGATATGACCCTTATCGTCAGAAGTAAGGCAGTTCTGGGAATTTTACAGAGGACGTTAGAACACATTTACAATTCAACAGAGAAAAACCTGGCAGCACAGATAAAGGGTGATGTTATAGGATGATTCTCATGAGGTAACAACTGGCTAAATTATGAGGATTCTTACCTATATAACATGTAAACGAACACTGAAATTTCCGTAGAGAAGAAAAATTTAAGGTCTGAATGGAGAAAAACCAGCCTTCTTCTTTCTCCAGGGAAAGAGAAAGTAATTTACAAGATCGGTTAAGATACATCTATCTTACACAAACCTGTCCTGGTCTCTTGTTCCCTGTGACTTGTTGTTAAGTTACAAAAATTTTGAGGGCCTGAGCTTTACCATAAAGTAAGTACAGTACAAAAATAATCCCTATGCCCAGGAAACCTTATACAGGGGTGAACAACTCTGGCCCTAATGTAACTATACCAATCAAAAAGTGTGGCTTAGCATCATATTTTGCCATTGCTATGACTCTGGACCCCACAGCAGACCTGGCTTCCAGTGCTGCCAAATCAACAGTAGAAAATGTTGCAGACAAGGGGGAGTGTAGAAGTCCATAAGACACCAGAACTGAGGATCACTGACCTGATTTTTTTTTTCCCTATTGTGTTTTAACCAGAATTACCGCCAAGTCCGTCTGAATGAACTCTTACAAGAGCATTCGAGAGCAGCCAACCTCATTGTCCTGTGAGTTGCAAGATTTTTGAGTCTAACTCCAAGAATAATGTGTAATGGGATTCTGAACTAGAGCTACAGAAACCCTTGTGTTAATTCATTGAGCACAAAAGTAATCTTTTAAGTACCTTCTGAAGGACTTGCATCTGGACTGATGGTTCTCTGGGACTGCACTGAATATGAATCTTTCCTGGTGATGAAGCAATTGTATAAAGAAAAAGAGGCCACCAATAAAATTACCAAAAAAAGGCCCTTTCCAGAATCGATTTTTATGTACAGACACATTTTTATACACAGCTTCAATAAATTAGCTTGCCCTTGTGATGCATAGATAAACCTCTACAGTTCTATTAATTCAGTCTCAAAAAAAGTGGTGAGCATGTAACGCTTACCATAAATTGACCCATATTTGAAAACTCTCATCTCACAGTAATTGCAGATCAGAAAATAGGCTGATGGACTGCAAAACTGTGCATGTGTTGTATTTTTATCCTTTTTAAAAAATCATATTATGTGTGCGTTTTATGACCCCAAAAAATATTCTTTACCAGTTTAAGGCTACAATCACAAGCAGTTCATGCCCAGTACAATCAGGTGAGCAAAGGTTTGCAAATTAAGGCCTTATGATACTAAAACAATCTCATAGTCTAATCATATCAGAGTTGTTAAAGAACAGTGATGTCTTCTACTTAGTATTTAGTGAGAAGCCTGGGCTACCCCTGCATTCATAATGATAATTTTATTTTTCCCTCTGCCTAAACAGGAGCCTCCCTGTGGCAAGAAAAGGAGCAGTGTCTGATTACCTGTACATGGCTTGGCTAGAAATTCTCTCCAAGAACCTTCCTCCAGTCTTAATGGTCAGAGGCAACCACAAAAATGTACTGACTTTCTATTCTTAGAAAAACATCAGTGCCTAGAATATGCCTTGCTGGATTCCAACAGCTACATTTTAATGGCAATGGTTTATCAAAGACAAACTTCTAATAAAATCCTAAAACTTTAACAACTGACAGAAAATTTTTCAAAAATCCAAAGCAACACAGCAAAGACTCAGACAAAATTTGTAAATGGTCCCTGCTGGTCTTACATGCCAGTACTGGCAAAAGAAGGAAAATCTACCTATATGTCAAAAGAGACAGCAAATATTTTGAGCACACAAAGAAGAAATTCTTCTGATTTTACAAAGTATTGAAAAAGCTTTTGATATTTATCCTAGAAAGCCAAAATTAACTGCTATAATACAAAAAGCATTAAATCGATAAAGATTTCAAATTGCACTATCATAGTTGCTAATGGGCACACAGTAGGATTAAAATGAAATGCACCAACTTGTGAGACAAAAACCTGTATGGCATCCATCAGGTCTAAGTCATAAGCTGATAGAATGCAAGTAGACTATATGCAATGCTTTTTGATTGTAATATTGCCAAATTAAGACCTACGCCTACAGCAGATGCTTTTACCTAAACTGTTCTGCTAATTTAAATTAATTCAAACACTTCTAATTTAGCTACAAACAAAAAATTTAGATATCTAAAAATATGGACTCTATTACAAGACTTGATAATTCATTTTCAAGCTCTGACATGCAATGGAATGTGTGATTGAAATAATTAAATGTGGTAACTAAATTTCACAGAAAAATTAGTAAAATACTAAATATTCTGACAATGTTTTCTATGAATGTTAGGGCTAATACAATCTGACATTATACATTGGGATAATATGTACAGTGATTTATGTGATTAAAAAACAACAAAAACTCATTAGCTGAGTTGAATGCCTTATTTTTGATTTATATAAAAGATTTCTCTCTTTTTTGACTTTCTAAATAATATAAATTATACACTAACTTAAAATAAAGGCAATCCATTAAGTTGTGTAATTTTTCTGTTTTCTACTCTGCAACATTATAGTACTTTATAATTCCAGCTGTCAAGAAAAGCAGCCTCTCTTTTTAATGGGTAAAGCTATATCCTATGTGTAAGCATTATTTAAATTAAAGACCATCACAGAACATGGCTAATTTATTTTCTGTAGTCCTGCAACTCCTTTGCAGAGATCAACTGACGTCTAAGCCTCATGAAAGCCAAGGAGCCCTGAATTTCACTAAATGTGTATTTTAAAGCAGGCCTCACCTTCCTTGAATTATTAGAATTTAACTTGTGGTGGATCTAGCACTCCCATCTCCAAAAATGACAAATATTTGATATTCACATTTTTTCTGAGTTCAACAGCAGCAATTCAGCAGAACATGGCAATGTAGCCCAGTAATCCATGCTTTATTTTCTCCATCTATTAAAGGCAGGATATTAAATATTGATATTTTCTCATAATGTTCTGCCTTTGCTTCTTACACATTTACAACCAGGCTGAAGGATCATCTTACAATCTAACTGCATTACACAGAAGTTTCCTCCTTATACCAGACTTCCGGCACAACTCTGAGCAAACCAAAGCTCACATTCTGGACCTGCAAAACACGGAGATTATTCTCATCCTTCACAGCGATGTCAGCAGTGATACTGGAGCTTGTAACCTGCTGCCAGGTCCTTCCAGTTCCTTGTAGAATTGTAATGGTCACCATCCTTTCCACCTCACCTCACACAGCACACAGATATAATCTGAATGGCACCCAGCCAATGCCAAGAAACAGCTTTTAGGGAGGCTCCACTTAGCCTTCTGCCTGTTTCTTATCACAATCTACACAAGGACCTGGAGGAATTATACACCTCTATTAAGCCCTTTAATTATATACATGACTGGGGATGGTTTCCTAAATATTCCCAAGTAGCATAACTCTCAATCTATAGGGAACATTGACCCAAACTGTTCTGGGGGACCTAAGCAGATCCAAAAAGAGAATGAGCACAAAATGAACCAGCAATGGCACTTTCAATACTAGTCACACTTCTCTCTCACAAACACACTGCTGTGGGCACTGCAACAATAAATCCCAAGAGGTACCTTTCTAAATAAATAGTCATCAAAAACTAAGTACAAACATACACATTTCAATCAAATGTCTTGCTTGCACTACAGTGATTAATTAGAAGTTGTATCCACACGACAGTGTAATAGGGTAAACTCAGGATACAACAGCACTTAGCTACCTGAAGGTGTTACTTCCACAAAATCCACAAGTAATTTAAACTAAGTATTTTCCTAGCATCTTCTGTTTCCTGTTCCTCACCATGATTTCTGAACATGTGCGGACCAATCTGGAGAGCACACTAATTACGGACTATCTTAAATTGCAACTTAGATTGCAAAATTTTGTTAGTCCACCTCCCTCCTTTCCAACTCTGTAAGAGACACTTCTTTATATGTTATCCATAAAGCAACTGCTGAATTTTAATCATCAAGTTAGTAACTAAACTCTAATTACATGCTTGAAATCTCTATGAAAAAAATACAGCTCTAATGCTGTTTAGCACATTTTTAGCTTATATCACACTACCATAAGTTTATATAATTTAAGCTGGATTTGACCAGCCACGACAAAAGCAAGCACAGGTAAGGTGACCAGGGACATTAAAGTGTGAAAACACCATTGCTATGAAGCAAGAACAAAGAATGTTTTGAATTTTCTTCAAAAGCCTAGGCATCCTGCACAGCTAAGCTTGTGCCTAAGGGCCTGTTAAAATGATCTACTATCCTTCCTGTCATCAGTGCATCTTACCCTTCCCTCCCAATGTTAGGGGAGCTCCAACAGGTATCACAGAAGGCATTTCATCATAGTTCAGAGACTACGCTTTCCTTCAATCTTTTTACAACCACTGGCAAGTTGCCTATCTTGATCACATACCCCTAAAGCACAGTCCAGATTGTGCTGTCCAGAACAGCATTCTTCCAATGTGCCTTTCACTAGATTTTTCAGTCCCCAACAGAGATTCTTTCTGAGGGATTGTTTCTTTATTTTATTTTTAAATCAGCTACCCAACAGTGCTAGTAGAAAAGCTACCTAACCAAAAAGGCACTGCATTGTGAGAAGAAACAACTGCAACTACACTGCAAAGAGCATGTTGTTATCCTACTTCACACTCAAAGGAGTTTCCACTCAATCTTCATAATACAAGGTACAAAGCTCCAGCCACCAACACAGGAAATTTCATCAGTCTTAAACCTCTGCAATTTTCATTACATCTCTGAGAAGTCCTAACAAAAGCTTTCCTGACTAGGCAGTACTAATTCACAGAAAACCTACACATTTCTCATTTTTTCTCTCATTCCATATGGTATTTCCAGATCTTTTCAGCAAAAGCAGTTTCAGGAACCAACTGGTAGTTTACAAGCAAGAGACATCAACAGGTAACAGGAATTAGCACTGCAGTTGTACATACGAGGCAAACAGCTACAGAGTTTTAGCTACTACTGACTAATTTAAGTCCCCTTAGCTCTTTGACACCTCCCCTCAGGCAGAGGTCCCTGACCTATCAGCAAAGCAGAGAGCACAGAATTTGAGTAACCTACAGCACTTCCACCTTGAAGTTCAGGGGTCTTCCTCAAGCTTCTTCCTCTGGCGGCTTGGCTGTCATTGGACTTTAATGAAGTGAGTGTGGGTCACTCCAAGATCCTGCTCTCTCTCCCTTGCTACCTCTGCAACTCTTGGCAGCAGGGCAATAACCTTCAGGTGCTGCAGCTCTTTGCTAAATGAGTGACTCACCCCTCAAGTTACAGCTGAGGGAAGCCAAGGTTTTGCAAGTGTTGTGCTTCAGCAGAAGTCAGGCCACTGTTTAAACATCTGTTCGTGCTGGTACCTAGGACACAGCCCCTCGGCAGCTGTGTAGCCCATCGAGCCCGTGTGGCCAGCATTGCTGAGGGGAGCATCTCACACTGGCCTTGACTCTGCAAGGACAAATGGAAACAAACAAACACAGCGAGTTGCAGCTCACACTCTCCACAAACAACAAGTGCAATAACCCACCGTCATCCCATTGCTGGAATTTCATCAGAGGAAATTAAGTGTCAAACAAAATCAAACACTAAGGTTTGTCTGGAACAGAGTAAAAAGCAATGGCAAAATTCCACCGCCCCCACGCTGTACTGCAAACATGCAATCAAAAATAGAGCTTCATTATAAACACACAACATCATAACAGCCTTTTAAATTACAAACCTTAATCACTGTGAAAGAGACAGCTGTTCTAAGTGAGAATGGGCTCTCTTTTAAAGCCACAGTGTCCTTCTAATAAAAATCGTCATTTTAACACCAAAACGTTTCAGTGGGGAGAATTTTGTGGCTATTACCCCGGAAAGAAGCTCTGCTTCTTTCTGAGTACAACAAAGCAGCCTCCACTCCTGCTCTCAGTCCAGGAAAAAAGGCAGATGATTTCAGTTTACCTGGATATTGTTTTTCAAAGTCAGGAGGAAATGCCCAATGGAGAGCAGCACTAATCAGCGATCAAGAATGCAGGAAGGTTGACTGACTATCTACACAGCGAGCCACACATTCCCAGAACCAAGGTAAACTTGCCCAGTCTTCCAGCATAAGGTTGGGGAGGTTTTTCCCCTTGTAAAGATCTGGAAAAAAAACAAGTGACACTCAGCTAAGATCTTTCTCCTTAATAATATTTTTGGATGAGTCCTCCTCGCTATTATTCATGGGCTTCCAGGCTACCTTAAGCACAGTTTAGAATCCAGCCTGCCTCACCAAGCCTGGCCATTCATAAAATTGGTCCTTTTCTACACTATAATGTAGGATGCAATTGTAAACTCTATAAAGCCTTGCTTGCATAAATAAACGTTTACAATTAGATATCAGCTGGATACAACTTCAATTCCTATGAACTTCAATTTTCAGAGAGCTTACATCAGAAGCCATAAAATATTTTAGGCAGTTTTTTCACAGGGTCTGTTTTACATACGTATTCTCTTTCAAACAGTGCATACTATTTAGACTGAAAATACTGAACAGGAATAAAAGAAAGCCCAAACTGGGGCATTCTTAAAAATACCTTTCACAACTGAACTGCAATGTGTAGTAAAGGTTTCACTGCCATCTGGCTGCATTTAAAAAACATAACATAGCAAAGAGACAATTACATATACAGTTTTTTAAAAAATCACAAAGAATAGTTATTTGACAAACTTTAGACCAGCAAAAAGAATCCAGCAGTCTGTAGCTATTTTGCAGAGAGTCAAATACATCCATTAGCCTCACCAGGGGCAGTTTTTAATCTATGAATCCAATGGGACAGTCTTTTCAGACTATGCTACAGCACTGATTTCACCAGGCAGAGATGCAGTCGTTGGCTAAAAGTCAAGCAGAGAGCCATGGGGGAATTTCAGAAATTCTCTATTCCTAAGGATATAGATATGTTCTATAGACTATATCTGTATATCCTATATATAGATAGATAGGTAGAAAGACATAGATACAGGAACAATATGGGGGACATTACATCACAGATAGGATAGCAAGCGTGCAGAGACTAAGACAGTGAAATTATGAGTCTTCTGCTCCGAGACAGAACAGAGCACGCCGAGCACTGACAGGTTTTCCCATCTAGAGCATCGACAAGAGCTGGCCTGACCATTTCTGAAGGAGTCTCTTTATCCCACTATTCCGTGCAACCTGCCCTAAGACGATGTGCGTTAACAGCAGGATTAGACTGGATGTTCTCCAGAGGTCCCTTCCAGCCCTATCCACCCTGTGACTGTGGGAGGACAGCGGCTGTTTGCAGGCCGCGGGGCAGGCCACTGCGCTCAGCCAGCCCGGCCCCGCCATGCGGGAACGGGGGGGCGGCCCCGAGGCGCCTCCGAGGGCGCCGTAACCTCCCGCGCCCCGCCCGCCCGTGCAGCCGCAATCGCGTCCGCCGGCAACTCCGCGCGTCCCGCGGGGTCCGCCCGCCATCCCGCGGCAGCGCCGCCGCCGCGTCCCAAGAAGCGCCGCGGGCCGGGCTGCTGCCGGAAGGGCTGCACCGGCAGGTAGAGCCCAGGCAGGGGGAGAATGGGGCACCGGCGCCTCAGCCCGTCCCCCATGAGCCGGGCGGACCGCGGCGGGGAGCGCCGGGCGGGCGGTCATGGCGCGCTCCCCACACGGCGGCGGCGGCGCTATGCTGGCCCGGTGCCTCCGGTGGCTCCGGCACCCCTGCGGGCGCTGTAAGAAGCGGTGGGGGAATTGGGGGGGAACACACGCTGCCCAGCCCGCGGCCCTCGGGGGCTCTGGGGAGGATACACGCTGCTCAGTCGCACCACCGGCCCGCCCTGCGCCCCTCAGGACCGCCTGGCTGCGACGCGGCGGCCGCGGTTTGGGGCGATGGGCGAGCCCCGCCTGGCAGACGGGGCGGGACCCTCAGTGCCGGTGCGGGGCGCTCAGGAGGGGCTGGGCGAGGCCATTCTCACCGAGGGGGGAATGGGGTTGCGCAGCCCGCGGAGAGGCCGCGGACGGGCCGGTTTCCCCCCCTGTACCCGCCCCCGTGGGCCGTGCCGGGTTTTGGCGGGGTTTTTGGCGGGCTGTTGCCCGTCCCTCACAGCGACTCTCCCGGTCTCTCAGCCATGCCCGCCTCCGAGGCCTTGCCGCAGCCTTCCCCCAGCAAGAGGCAGAAGGGCTCGGGGCCCGGAGAGGCCTCCACGCGGCTCCGCTTCACCAAGCTGTCCGAGAACGCCTTCGCCCCTTCCAGGGGCTCCGCGCGGGCTGCGGGCTACGATCTGTACAGGTGAGGGAGGGTGAGGCTACGGCACCCGGGGCGGGAGCCCGCGCTAGATGCCGCCCCGCTCGGTGAGCCCTGGGCAGGGGCTCCGGCGGCTGAGAGCACTCTCTTGGCCTCTTGCCGAGCCGAGCCCCCGGCCAGGCTCGCTGGCCATGCAGGAGAGGAGACCAGAGCTGACTGAGTCGTAGCTCCTTTGCTCCTCCATCCCTGACCATTTTCGGATATCTGTATCCAGATATGCTACAGCACTGATTTCATCAGGCAGAGATGCAGTCGTTGGCTAAAAGCCAGGCTTGACACAGCATCCGGAATTGCTGGTGGTGCCCACAGTGGCCAGGTGCGTTCCTGTTGAAAGGAAAAAATGGTATCGCACGTGGGCCTTCCTTGCCAGCACTTGTGCTTCTCTGCTTTCCTCTTGGCTCCAGGGTGCTGCCTGCCAAAGGGCGTTGTAGCAGTTTGATAATGGTTCTGGCTGGTAACCATGTGGGTTGATGTACAGACTTGGGTTTTGGTTTGTTTGAATTTATAATGACCTTTGTTCAATGGTTTTCATTATATTCAGGAATACCTGTAGCTAGGCTTGTGGTTGTTTGCATAGTGCTTCTGTGATCAAGTCACTAGTTACAGCTGAACTTTGCTGCCACCACTTTTAACTTACCTTTTTTGGTGTTACTTAGAATAATCAGCCTTTTTCTTCCTTCACCTCTCTGACTTCTTTCCTGAAGATTTACTTCACCACAATTTACCCTTTTTTCTTTTTATCCCTTTTGTCTCACCAGGTTGGTTTTTGTTCTTGTTCCAATGGTGCACTCTAGACCTGGAAAAAGTCTGTTTTATAGAAAACCTTTCAGTGTTTCCCAGTGCTTAAAAAACAGTTTTTTGTCAAGGTCAAGATATGACAAGTATTGTCACCACTGCCTTTCATTAAGCCTCCAGTTGGGTAGCTTCAGCAAGTTCTTAAAATCTCTGTAGTTCAGAGTTCCCAGGAGAATCACGTGACTCATGAACTGTCAGACTGCTCAGAAAAAAACATTGTTGCCTAAAAGTTAACTTAATAGATTATTAATTTTCATTACAACTAGTTCATCTGCTGCAGAAAGCTTAATCAGAGCATATTATCTGTAAAGTTTCTGCTTTTGCACAAAAATGCACAACCACGTTCACCTAATGGTTACTTCAAAGTTCAACTTGTATCTTTTGTCTATCTCACCAATTAAAAAAAACATTTTAAACTGGCAATTGCAGGAGTATGCTGTTCAAATGACACTTCTGGAATCTTAAATCAGCACCATCAGAATGGCAACATCTTGTGTTTTAGGATCTGCATTAAATTTCGCAAATCTGTAAATATTTGTTGTCTAAATTGCATGGTATAAATTCCCAGGCAGATTAATTCTGGGTAATTTTGTACCTTAAGTTACAGTAAAGAAACTTCTAAAAGTATTCTATATAAACTGGTGTGTCTTTCTTTAATGTAGTGCCTATGACTGTGTGATACCACCCATGGAAAAGGCTGTGGTGAAAACAGACATTCAAATAGCACTTCCTTCTGGATGCTATGGCCGAGTAGGTGAGTACACAAGCTGTGAAAAGGCTGCAGAGTCATTGTAGAACAGGTTTGATGCCATCTTCCCATTTAGATTCTGCCTAAAGCTTTAAGAATTAGTCTACACAAAAAAGGGATGCCACATTGGCTGTGTGATTTACTAAATCTTGTAGTAGAGATTTTCCTGTTACCTGTTGTCAAATACATTTGAGGTTTGGTGTATGTCAAGTGACAAAAGGATGATCAGCAAAAAGGCTTGTACTCTACATACAACTTCTTAGGCTCTGCAGTAGTTCGTTCATTGTTTCTCTGCAGTTTCAAATTCAAATCAGAAAGACCAATAGGTAGTGGACATACAGAAAATGCATCCCTGTATGTTTAAAAATTAACCCCAGAGTAACAGTGTAGTAGAATTCGATTACTTCTGGTGACGGAATACTTGTGAGAACCTGTACAAGATGTTCTGTTTATTTTGTGCATTCTTTATCTGAATTATGTATAAATTCATAACGTGAAAAAGCAATAGCCACTCCAGTGGAAGAACATGATCAGAGTTTGCCAAATCCTTTTATGTAAAAGGAGAACACACGTGCATTTCTCTTATCCCAAAGAAAATTTTGAAGAGTGTATCATTTTTAGCTCCTCATCACAGTAGGCTAAGGTAAATAAAACCCCAAATCCCCACACGTAATTTATCTGTGTATAATACTGCTTAGGAAATTGCGTGCCAAATACTGTTTTCTATCGTACCTTAAATGGATTGACCTAATATTCTTCTGAGATGATGCCAAACCAGTGGTAGTCACCAAAAATAAACCAATATTAGACAGTCCTTGTCTGCTCCAGTTGCCTTCCGTGGAGAAACTTGCTCTGCAATTGCAGGTTAAATAAAGATACATTTCTGTCACTTAAAGATTGCAATTTTATTGTAGCCTGTTACAGCTGTTATTCTGTTTAATATATACGTAAATTCTTATAGTAATTCCTGTAATATGTTTATTTTTAAAAGACTGTGGAAACAAGACTGTGCAAACACACTATATAACCTATAAATACTGTCTTTTTAAAGAAATAAATAGTAATACTTACAAAAAAATTCTCTTCTAGCACCACGTTCTGGTTTAGCTGCAAAGCACTTCATAGATGTTGGAGGTAAACTTTTTGTTCTTTTTGGTAATCCTTGGTAAACAGTCATCACAGAAGTTTCACGGTGTAATGTGTAAATGAATGATGGTTTCATGGGTTTCATGGCAAAAGGAGATACCTGAGTAACACCTGAGAGAGACAGTGCATCATAATTATGTTAAAACTTGCTTAATTATAAAAAATAAATTTTTATATTTACTGTTTTAAATTCTATTTTTATATTATTATAGATATACTATTATATATATTATAAAAATTAAATTTAATATTTAATAAACATATTAGTGATTTTTTAAAATAATAACAACAAAATAACTGTTGTAGGCAGTGCCTGCCATAGAAGTTATTTTTTTGTTTAGGCATTAAAGATGACTTATTATATTCTGCTTTATCCATTTTTTTAACCACAGCTAGCTAACTTGAGAAATGCATGTTTTTCTAAATTTTCAAAACTCAGGGGATACTCCCAGTGCTACTAGCACCTTAATAAGAGAGTTGTGTAAATACCTTTTCCACACTAGAACCCGTGCAAAGATTGCATGGCAACTATGGATCATATGCACTACAATTTTTTCACAAAGCTGAAGAAACTAATTAAAAAAACGGGTTTTTATTCTTAAATGTGGTTCAACATTAAAACTTCAAGGTACAGTCATACTACAGTTTCCTCTGGTGCTTGTAATCTGCAATGGTAATACTTTGTATAAGTCTGGGAATGTCTTAGAATGGCATTTAATTTTAGTATTTAAATTGTTTCTGCAAGTAGACTTCAAAATACATACTTGGGACCACAGGGAGGCCCAAACTCCTGTTTTCTACTGGAAATATGTTTCCTGTATCTGAGAGAAAAACTCTAAAGAAGCAGAATATAATTATTTTAATGTGCACTGGTGGATAATTTTCTGAGCTATGTAGCTAATACAGTCATGAAAATACAAGAGTGAGCTAGTTTTGTAGTCTTGATACTTGAATGTAGCTGTGTGACAATCATTTCCTTAAAGCTCTGATTCTGCTATCTTGCCAGAGGTACAGGATTTGGATCTGTGCAAATCCATAGCTCTCAAATGAAAGGTTAGGAGTTGAGAACAGATTTCTGCCTGCCACGGAAAGAGCTGAAGTTAGCAGAACAAATGGAGTCTGAATTTGGTCCAGCTGTCTTGATTTCAGATAGGGTATTACTACTAAAATTAGTAGTACAGTGGTAAAGCGCTTCTTGACGTGGTGTTTTTCAGTTCCTTTTGCAAGACTGGTTAGCATTTTTAGATGTCTCAGTATTTGCATATATATTGTTTAATTGTGCATCAGTAGTATAAAGGATATCAGTATGAGATACTGTAATCATTTATTAATCTAAACCTTATCTAATCTAGTTCTCATATATTGACATTTACTAACTGGAGATGTCTCTAAATTCTTTCTCATGACAGCTGGTGTTATTGATGAGGATTACAGGGGAAATGTTGGTGTGGTACTCTTCAACTTTGGCAAGGAGACTTTTGAAGGTAACTGCTGAGCCTGGCAGAGCCTATTTTCAGCCATCTGACTGGGAATGATAAACTAATTTTTTCTTTAAAGGTTTATGCAGAGGTAGAATTAGCTGGAAACATTTTTCCTCTCTCAGTTAACAAAAACAGCCATACTTAATAATGTCCTGTCAAGGGAACATGAAAAGATTCTACTCATAGCAAATCAAGCAGCATGCAAAAAAACCATCCCCAAAACCACCACAAAAGCAAACCAAAATAACCCTACTTAGCTAAGCTTTAGATTCACAAACGGTACTGAAGTGCAACTTTGTATTAAGTTTCTACCTTTCGCTGGAAAAAAAAAAATTAGCTGAGTAGTATTTGAGATAAAAACTTCTCCAGACTCCTGGGAAACATGAGTAATAACGGCAGGATTTTCCCTTTATTATGCTGTCTTTCTGCAAAAAGTCAGTTTTAAGCTTCAGTGCCCAGTTAAAATATTGCCAGTGTTTTTGTGGCCTCTTCTGCATCTTCACATCACAAGCTTCTTATGGAAGTTCTGTGAGCCAGGTTGGTTACTAGTGAGAAACTGTTTTCCTTTTATCAGTTTGCCTTTTTCTCCCCAAATTCGTGGGTCTAGTTCAGAAAGGAGCTACATTATCCATGCAGCTGTCTCTCCATCTCTGCAGTACTTATGTGGAATGAACTTGCATAAGATGCCAGAGTATGGCAGCAGGAATGAATGGAAAGGCCTTGAGCTGGTACAGCTGCTGACACTTCACCTTAAAAGGACCAAACGGAAGTTTATCTTAACCTGTATTTTTCTGGGACTGTTAACATCTGGTTAACTAAGTTTCAGATAAGTATTCTGATATTCTTGAAAGGAGATTGTCTAAAATCTGTATTAATTATTCACTTTTTTGAAGGAACTAATATTTTAACTTCTCTGCAGTTAAAAAGGGGGATAGAATTGCCCAGCTCATTTGTGAACGCATTTATTATCCTGAGCTAGAAGAAGTTGAAGTAAGTTGCCAAATGAAGTATTTCTGTTCTTTTTGATGACTAATAGTTTAAGATACTTGTATATAAGATGAAATTTATTGTATAGATAAATACTTTGCTGAAATTACTTTCAGTGGTAAAACTGCATAGCAGCAGTGCTACCTGAATGAAATCTTGATTCTTTGTATGCACTTGGGTGGATTTTTTTTTTTTTTGCAAGTTTTCAGAGTTTTTGAGAAACAGTTCAGTATATACTAGAAATGGTTGCCTCACAAGCATTTGTTTAAGCTTCTACCAAAGATAGTCTAAAGCGTCTCATATACATTATTTGGTTTCTTAATTATAGCTCTTGTTACAAGTAAGTGATAGACAATATCTGTTGTATAGAAACAAAAGGCGAGTTAAGGCACTAAACCAGCTTATCATAATTGATGTCTTTCAGGCTCTGGATGATACAGAACGTGGCGAAGGTGGCTTTGGTTCTACTGGAAAGAACTGAAAATTACTTGAATATACTTCCTATTTTTGTTTTGTTTTGTTATACTATATTTAAATTTTCATCTGAATTAGAAGCAGGAGTTTTGGAGTACATAGAAATATTTCAAGTTTTATTGAGACTTCCCTGTATCTATCCTCCAGTGAATTTGTCTGTATAATGAGGAAATGTTCATGGCTGGCTTGACTTACTAGTTGATGTATTATTTTTTCTTTCAAGATGTTTGGTCCTCAGCAGTAAGAATGCATTTTTTATATGGCAATTATACTGTAATAAATTAAAAAATAACGATTTTTTGATTTTACTCACCTAGACTAAAATGGCCAATTGTTCCCTTGCCAGTTTGTGTTAGACTTCTGAAAGCTATCTTCCACATGGCTCAGGATTTCATACCGAGAGCCTATTTCGTACAGCACCAGTGACAGTATCGATAGGACTTCACACTCTGACCCCTAAATCAGAATAAGACAAAGATATTTAATATTGCATCTTCTACAACCTGTCCAAATACTTGTCTTTCTGTTCAAAGCTAGTTCTGACTTTGATCCTTAGCTGATCTTCAGGTGGCCAATTTTTGAGCTCTCTCATTTTAAAAGAAAAAGCAATACAGTGTTCGAGCTAAGTAACACAACTCATCTGGAAATAACTTCTATATCGTAAATAAGAGCTATGAAATATGCAGTTGAGATATTTGTTACAAATTTATTAATATGTTACCGTATTGAAGAAGGATTCTGAATTATTGAAGCAGTGCACAATTTGGTTTTTTAAGCTCACTTTTGTCTAGTTAACAGAGAATTCTTCTGGAACCTGTCCTAAACCTGATTCAATAAGTGTGTGGAATTTCTTAAATTACTCTCTAAGTTTTAGGTGAAAGAACATGCACAGAAGAGAAGAAACATAAAAGCAAAGAAAAGTGACTGTTTTTCCACTTTACATAAAAGAATTTGAAAAGGCTCTGAAGCTCTCAAACACTGTTTTTTGCTGCAGTTGTCTGTACTTTAAGATTTTCTTATCTGGAAGATCACAGGTAGGAAATACTGTGCTTTAAGTTGTAGCAGTGGAAGATGGGCCCGTTGTAGACTGCTGTCCATACCTCTCTTCTGCTTGGTAGTTTCAGATCAGGATAATCCTGTAGGTATTGGTTTCATGTCCTTGTCTAGGACTATTTCTAGTGAAGTAGGCCCAAAATACTACACATTTTATGTATTTATCCCACCAGTCCCCGCAAGGAGCTGGAAAATAAAGAGTAGCGTGACAGCATTCAGATCCTTCTGCCATGGGACAGGCATTACATTGGCTTGGCAGTGCTGAAACAAGAAGTACACTCATCTTTGTCTAGGGTAGAAGCCTTTCCTCTGTGTGCATGATAAGCTAATGAGTCTTTTTGCTGTTGCTGTTCTTACCCCTCATCACAGCACTGTACTTGCACCCAGACAGACCATCATGAGCAGGCTCACCATGCAAAAGGCCATTGTAAGCAAGGAGCACATCATACCAATGCAGTCTAAATGAACTGGAAAAGCTGAGCTTGCCACTAAGTTTCTTCAGTTCTGGAACCTGCCAAAAAGGAACTTCAATTACCAAAGGCTATCTAAAGGTCTTAAAATCCATGATCCTTTTGTGTAAAGCTGTTTCCTCTTGCTGGACTGTAAGTCAAGAGGAAATTTTGCTGTGATTTTTAGTTTCCACCTCCCAAAGCAAAAACCCAGCAGGGAATCCACTGATGCAAGTCCTTTTTAAAAAAAGATACTACAAAATGGCTTCCCTTGGAACAGCAACCTCCAAGGAAGAAGTTGGAGTTCTGTTGATATTCATTATTTGTTGTACCTGTTGGAAACTGATCTGATTTCCATTTTTGAAATAATGCTAATGCTACAGATTCTGAGATACGTGTTTGCTAGAAAAAGCACAATCAGACATACGAGGAAAAAACAAATTTACATATGCATGCCTGCTGATACTTGTCAACACTAGAACCATTCTCTTAAGTGTCACTACCGAAAAAGGCTCTCTTATTTTGAAAGTTGGTATGGTGGAGTTCCTTTCCATTGTTTCTCAGTACTTCTCTAGAGAAGCATGTCATGAGTTTTAGATTGCTGCAAGGCCCTTCCCAGTAGGACCTTGGGAAAGTTTATCTGAAATGAGAAATGCTTTCAAGCTCACCTCTACACACAGCTCCTCCATGTGCACCAAACCATTGCATGTGGGTAAGGAATTCTGATAATTCCTGTTAGGGTGTTGGGGTTTGCTTCAAGGGCTGCATTTGGAACTTCTAGAAACTTTGTACTGATACTCAGTAGAGGCTTCTTTCAACAGCATTTGCTACTTTATAGTTCAAAACAAGCTATTTACATCTTTTTTTATTTATAGTCCCACAATTTCATGGATATGAAAACCAATACCCTCCCAATTATTTTAATGTTCCCTTTTTCCTGTAATATCTGTGTTAAAAAGTATATTATCTTGGTGTCTGCCAAGAGAGAGGGACTGGGAAACAATCTTTTTCATTACTTTATCTGAGACCTGTCCTACCTACATTACCTGCTTGTAAATTAGTTTTGTAATTCAGTGACAAACTGCCTATGTGTGTCATTAAGTGCACATGCTTCAGCTTGAGCAAGTAAGTTGAGGAGAAGCTACCCAACAGTGTGCATAGGGCTCACTTCTGTGTAGACAGGTGCATGTGTCCAGAGCCTGTCACTGAGGTGTCATCCCCAGGGCTCACTGCAGGTGTGAAACTGAAGAGATGTAAAGCTATTTCCAAAGTAACAAAATGGAAATAACTTAAAGTAAAAATTATGTTGGGCTGTTCTCCATTATCACTGAACAGATCCAGAAAAAGCTACTCTTTTAAACTAGGACATTCAACTACTCTCATCTGCCAGAGGAGTTCCCTAAAGCTTGGGGAACAATCTTGTGGAACATCCTCTGTGTAAATGAAACATGAAGTATTTATAAATGAAAAGTAATTTGTAGGGGATTCTTTATCTACAGCAGAAAAGGGTATTTTCCTGAAAGGAAAAGGACATTACTAGCTAAAAATCTGCTTCCTTTTTTTTAGAATTTGATTTGACTTGTTACAGGGATAGAAAAACTCTGGCCTTCCACCCCAGGTGAATTTGGAAAAAAATTCAGATGCTTGGCCCCAGATTCACCACACCGCCATGGTTTGGGTTCTATTTTGAGATCGGAGGAGGGTTCTATTTCTTTGATTTCAGCTGCAATATTTATGATAACCTCTATGTCCTTAGAAAGGCAGTAGCTCATAAGCTGATGAGGGTTTTGAAGAAACACAGGATTCCTATACAATTCCTACCACATGAACTCTCCACTTTTGGACAAAAATCTTAAAGAAAAAATACGGCAATAATACCATTGCTACCATTGATCTTTAGTCCTTTTCCTTCCCCCAGAGTGTTAACCTGGTCTTTAGTAGTTGAGAATTTAAGCACAGCTTCCTCAGTTCAGCTACTGTTATGTTACTCTGTGGCACGTTAGGAATTTTTAAAATGTATTTAATGTTTTTTAGATCAGCCACTAGATGGCACTTAAAGTTTGTGTTCTTTTCCACTTCTTTTTCAGAGGTATTTTTCAAAGATCTGTTCATCTATAATTAAGAGTTGATGACTCCCACTGGGACTATGTTGGCGGAAAGCAAGATGCAGCAATATTTGAGTGAAAGCAGGCAAAAGTATAACCATTAAAGGGGGAACAATGACTATAATTTAAATAAGATTTGGGTGGTTGCAGTGTTTGCATAATCCCTCCTGGCATGCAAGAGCAGTAGAGAAGCCTGTGGCTTTGCTCTCCTGCTGCGTTTCAACAAAAATGGAAAATTGTAATGAACAGCAACATTTTTCCTATCTTTCGTATTCACTCTCTTTTTACTCCCTTCCTCCATTCCTTTAAGTGGAATGCAGTCTACTTACAGATTGCATGGTAATGAAAGTAACGTATAGCCTGGTAAACTCTGCGTTGCATTTTCCAAATCAGATGCCTCTGGCTGCAAGTTCAGCATATCAATTAAAACTTGCTTAATACATGTTAACTCAGTAAGGGTGGGTGATATATAGTAACCTGAACTATGTAAATTAAGCTTCCCTAGTTCCTGTATTGGTTGCTACTCCTGTAATAACACAGTCTGGAGCTCTTGTATTTGTCTTCTTCCTCACCTTCGATTTTTTTTTTTTTTTTTTTTTTTTTTTTTTTTTTTTTTTTTTTTTTTTTTTTTTTTTTTGTTAAATAACTATCATTGTATTTTGGCTTAAAGATGGTTAAGTAAGTTTTGGTATTAAGTAAACTTCTATGACCCTGCCTATTTCCTGTCCTGTCAAACCTTTCCTTGTAAGAATAACAGTGTCCTTTTATTTGGTGGAGTGTAGCATGATGTTTTTGGCAGGCTCAACATTTTTGACTTGCATAAATTTGTGACCTCAAGTGCAAGAAAAGTGAATGCTTGCTTCAGTACCTCATGGTTTCTGCCTAAAAAGAAAAGTGTCCACATTGCTAACTATTACAATTTCTGAAGGAAAATTATCAGCACACTTATTCCACCTGATTGCACATGACTGCACTTCCAAAGAAAAGAACCAGAAATAAAAATAAGTATTTTGCACCTAGTTATGTAAGTTACCGAAAGCCTGAAAATATAGGGCAGACTGTACTGCCTTACTGGTTTCTAGAATTGGCACACATGGCACTTCCCTCACTCACAGCTATTTGGCAGTCTCTACCTCAGTAAGGATGTGATTCTGCAAAGTGTAAATTCGAGTCTGCTGCTGGGCAAAGAATGTCATTGCATGGTTAAAGGTTGCAGGATCAGGGCTGAAGTGAATTTACGTAATTATTTTCCTAAACTTTCCCTCCATTAACTGTGTGGTTATTTAGCTCTTTACCACTGAAATGATGCTTTTCCCCTACTCAGAACACAGCAAGAAAGCCTTTTACCCTGCCAAGTCTGAAAATCTGACAGATTAATTTTGTAATTTGAGAGCTCTCATCCAGAAAGTAACTACTGTATAGAACATGTAAAGTGTGTTTAAACAAACACATGTGAGCTGGATATGCCTACTTACTTGCTTCCCCTTAGATTTTGATGGGGTTCTTTTCATTAAGTCACAAAAATTTTATATTAACCTTTGTCTTTTTAGAGAATATTTGTATAGTATAATTTGTAACAAAGAAGAGTTTTGTATCAGTTAATACTGCTTGTAGCCTTGAACTGAAGAAAGTTATCTTTTGTCTACTATTGATTGTAGCAAAGGAATTTGTTTGCTTATATTTCGTAAAAGGAAAAAGGAAAAACAAACAGACATGAGTGTAGCATCTTTGGCCAGATTCTTTTAACATGAGTATTTTTGTGGTTTGTGGATTCCTACTCTGAAAGGTTGTCTTCAAGTGTCCAAGACAAAATAACTATGTGTCCTAGTTGGAAGGAAACATCTTTCCTTTGCAGCTAAACTCATTGTGCCACGTCTGGCAAGCACGGTAGTATCCAGTGCTGTCTTGCTCACACAACTCAGTCCTGATGACTACCTTCCCACTTGCTCATCTTACACTCTGTTCACTGCCAGATTCCAGGGACCCTTCCTTAGGGGGCAGGACAGCATCAAGGAATCCCAGTTGTCAGGTTTTCACAGCAGCAAACACAAAAACACCAGTCTCACCATCCTATGCTCCTACATAGAAGTTATTGCTGGCAGCAAGCCAAGCTGTTCAGCATTACAGGTAATTCAAGCCATTTAAATTCTGCAAGAATATTTTTCTTCATCCTATCTACGATGCTGTATCTTAGCAACATATATAGGCTAGAGCAGTCAGAGAAAAGAGGTGTTTTGTTAGGGGAGAAAGTATGATATTTCAATCTTGTTCTTACCTTTCTTCTCAACTTGCATTTAAGGCATTAGTAATGACAGAAAACTAAAAAAGGAGCTGTGACAATGACAGGAAATCATGGACACAGCAACAGTACTCACTGCTCTCCCTGGACATGAAGAGGAGGTGACTGAGAGCTCCCACTTCATTATCTTGGTGAGGGTTTTTTTTGTTTGGGATGGGGTTTTTTGCTTGGTTGGTTGGGTTTAGGTATTAATCATATCAATTAAGCTACTAAAAGTTCTCCAGGAAAAACTGGATAGAAGTCATTGCCTGGAAGACTGCTACCAGATGTAAAGCCAAGCTGCTGCACCAGGGAGGCAGCAAGGTACTGGTTTTTTTTGTCAGAAAAATCATTCCTTATTGTACACTTTGTTGTCAGTTTCTCGCCAAGAAAGGCTTTAAGAGTGGCTTTAAAGAGGGCCTCATATTTCTGGAAGCATGACAGATGTTGTGTCCGCCCTAGGTCACCTGCAAAGAGCCCCCAGACTGCTGTTCATAACTTCCCCAAATGGCAGCTGAGTAAGACTAATAGTCAAAACAGGCAAGCTTTCACTATTGGATCTTGAGCAGGCTGGAGGTCTGCTGTGTGGGAGAAAGAAGCCTCTGTTTGCATTTACTTTTTATTTGGATGACCTTTGAGATGCTTAGCATTTATGGGACAGCCTGGACTGAGCAGAAAAACACAGCTCAGGCACTTCCAGGTAGTTTGGATCCTACAACAGGATTTTTGATTTTTCAATTCTGTCTGCTTCTGGCCACCTGCTTGCCAACAGAATCTGCCTATTTATTTTTACGTCATTATTTTCTGCTAATAAAGTTGATTTTAAAACTATGAGAACCTACAGTAATAACAATAATAACAAATTGGACTCTACCTCTGTCCCCCTCCTCCTGAAGTTTGCTGTTCAAGTGTACAGAACTTATGTCCAAGGCATGGCGGGATATTTTTTACAGCATGCAAATGAACACTGATTCCAGGGCTGCATACGAGCTAAATGAAAAATTATTACTCATTTGCAATTATTCCAGGAAATCTTGAGTAACTGCCAAAATAATAGAACAGCTGGATGAAAAGAGGGATAGGATCAGTTTAAGCTGGCACTCAGGCTAAAGAAACTCATGCTAAGTCACAGCCATGGTTGCCTCAGCAACCATGAAGACTCAGCTTTATCCCACTGTTGAGCTGGTGCACAACAACGTGCATTGTTGTGCGCTAACAACATCTGCCCAGAAAATGGGTTACTCCTCCAATCTCCATTATATTTGAGCTGTTGGAGAACACCAAGTGCCTCTAGAGCCACAGATCAGCAAAAACAACACCACATCGAAATCAGAACTGTGGTAGGTTTGTTAATCAAGACACTGTTGTTGATACTAACCCGGGTTAGAAATGCTGTAAGTGGAGTTTATTACAAATACTGTGACTGCACAAGTAGAGTAGGTGTGGACAAAGCTAAGGCTTAAGTTATATCTTATGATGCCTTAGGATCTCCCTGTATAAATCCTGTTCTCCTCATGTCTTTGCTCATTGATCTCTGCCTTCTGGATGACCAAACTTTCATCTCCAGGTGTGCTATCAGCTAGCAGACGATAGTAGGAGTGATTAAATAGGAGGTTGAAAAATTCATGTGAAACTTGCTCACTTCTAATGAACAATAGAGAAATAATTTGAGCTGTATTTAACTGGTACAAAAGAAAAATGCTTATAAGTTAAGCATTAGAATCAAAATTATACCTAAGAGTAAAGCTGCTGACTTAGCACTATAAAGCACGTGCCAATAGTCCAGGGAAAACCCTTTTCATAGGTCTCATCATAGGTCTATTAAGTTGCCTCTTCTGCTGATAAAAGTACATTCCATGGTCTGTGCATACTCCCAAAGTGCTGGTGCTGTTGCTGGCAAAGCTTTATTATGTTCCTACATTACATAGAGCACTGTGCAAATGCTGAACAAAAGAAAATGACATCCAACTGCTAACAAAGACACGTTTGGTATTCAGATTTCCCCCCTTTCCCATAGCCAGAGTGGCAGTCAGACAAAGGCTTCCTCTGAATCCTTGCTCATTGTGTGAAGCACAACTCAAACAATCACCAAATGGTATTAATCATGGCCTTCCATAGCTCTATAACTAATATCTTTAAAGTTATCCTGCATGCTAAATATAATTTTCAGCATCTGAGAACTGTGAAACCGATACAGCCCTCATCAGAATGCTAAGGGTATTGGCGTTGCTTTAAAACTATCTTCATACTCAATTAAAAGGTTTCTATGCACAGATGTCTTCAAGAAAAGTCAGAGGATTGCATGTTTTAATAGTTATGGAAGTATTTTATTCCCTCTGAAAAAAAAAATTTGGGTTCATGTTTATTAATGCCCAATACTCAAGGTCAAAAAGAACATTCATATATTTGGCCAGATGCATTACTTTGCAAGAGATCAAGATGCCAGAAAGTTATGCTTGATTGACAGTAGGTGCCCAAGGGATTTGAATGAAAACATTTGGAAGTATTAAATCAATAGCTGTCAAGATTCTCTATCTGTAAGTGCAGTTGGTTTTAGTAAACACGTGTTGAGTGGTTTAAATTCACCTAAGGAAAATATGTTGGAGTTATGGTTTTTTATGTGTTTCTGGGACATGAGATCACAAATTGCTAAAGAACTTTGGCACAATTAAAAGGAGTGAGAGTCAGACAGACACTTCAAACACTAGTCAGGGCAAATTCTGAATGTTTGCCAAGTGAAATGCAATTGATCAGGGTCTGTGCACTATTTACTACTGAGAGATGACAAAAATCTGTCTAAGGAATAATTGCTGAAAGAGACAGCTGTGGGGTGGGACACAGCATTGGCCTCATATGATCTGCATACAAGAAGTCATTAATATAGAATTACATCTGAGATACGGTATAGTCATAAGACTGAGAGGCCTTCTCTCAGAGTTCCTTTTCTCCATCAAAATGAAACTTAGAATGCTTCTATTATTTCAGAGGCTCAAAGTTATTCCTAAGGGCAAGAACTAGTCAGCTATGTCATACTCTCCCCAGGGAAGCTTTGGAAACCCCTCTGGCTTGATGCAGACAAAGAAAGGAAAAAGCACACCACAGAGAACATCCCAGCATTGGCTGGTAGGTTGAGTAGATGACCTGACGGGTCTTTTCCATCTATAATTTTATTCTGTGACTTCAATACTGAAGGCCCTGCAGACATCCACAGTGCTCTGGCTTTCCTGGAAGCTTTAATAAAGATCTGATTTGGAACTCAGAATAGCAACTAATAGCACTGAGCAAATGATTCTAGTATGGGGTGAGAAGCAACAAGAATGCCAGTGGGAACACACCTCATCATGCTAGTTGGGTTTATTCTGACCATTAGCACCAGGATCCCCTGAAACACTGGCATCAATATATTCTAACTGCAATGGTTGTCAGCATGCTGCTTACTTCAGTGCACAAAAACCCTGGTGCATAACCAGGTATTGTACTGTTTACTCAAGATAGTGTCTGGATTTATAAGCTTCCATGTCTGGCCGGGTCCTGAGACTTTAGTTCATTAGGAGATGTAGAAATTAATCTAGAAATCCTCACTCAGCAACAAACGTGTTAGTATTTCTTCTCTACTCTTCACCTAGTCTGTGCCTCCCAGAAGCCTCTTCACTATAGCACACCTGCTTGTTGAAGTTGGTAGAAGGTCACAAAAGCCACTTCGTCAGGTTTCTTCATCAGTCCGAAGACCAGACTTTCTACTTTACCCTGTTGCCACTGGAATTACTTAAGGAACAAACACAATTCCAGTTCTACCTCAGAGTACAGCAGGAAGATTCACAATATCTCGTCACCCAAAACTTGGTCACTTGCTTCTCCATGGCAGATACACCATAAGCCCCTAAAGCAGAACCAGTTTGTGAGCAGTTTCTGTTGGTCCCTGGAGCTGAGTTCCTCAGCCAGCAGTTAGATTTCCAACAGCTTGCAAAGCCGAAAGATATTTTGCCAATACATTAACTAAATGAAATATGGAAGAATGTAGCCTACAGCAAGCCAGATCTGAATCTAGAAATCTGGTCTTTGGAGGACTAGTGGTACCAGAGGAATATTCTGACTCAGCTGGAGCAACATCTCAGATTGAAAGAAACTTTGCCCAGTGGGAACTCACAGCAGGTCACAGCTCTGTTTCTCATGAGATTGGCCACATCTGTTCTCTTTTATGCAAGAGAAACACTTCATTTGGGGCCTATGTAACCTTCTGTTGGGCAATACTGGGCACTCCTGGTTTCATCAAAAGATGAATCAGTGGGTTCCATTATTGCTTCATACCTCAACAGTAAAGTTTTGTGTGGGTTCTTGGACAAGGGTCTTGGCTCTGAAGGACATGTTTGATATGGTAGCCTTGGAAACAGCCACACAGTAATTCAAGCACTTCTTAAAAAGTGCATGTGTTTATTTACATCAATAAGCATAAAATGAAAGCCAACACTTTTGCTCTTGTATAAAATAAAACACCTCAACACTATTATATCTCTTGTAATTCAGGGGGACCTACAGAGACAAGCGTACCCCTGCTATGCGACTTAGGAAAATATCTTAAATTCCAGACCTTTCCATGTGCTGCAGAATGGCCCTGTGGAAAAACCTCCTTCAGAATTGAAAGCTGACTGTAGGTCCACCACAGGCCAGTATCCCTGATATTCAGTGAATCAAACTGCACACATATGGAAGATAGAACAGAATCTGGGACTTAGTAACATTGAAGTTGCTCTTTTTAAAGGCCATGTTGTTATCTTTTTGAATGTTTCTTATGAATATAGCTGTTTATTTCTTGGCTCTATCACAATCCAGTTTACTCTCCAGAGTAAATTTGAAGTCTGAATGCATTAGAAAGCACGAAGAAGCACCAGGCTGTTAACAATCAGTCTCTCACTACAGAGAAAAGTTCTCGGTGCTGCAATAGTTCTGTTTGTTCCCATTCTTACCTTAATGTAATATTGCTGCTGTATTTTGTCCTCCAGAAAGCACCAGAGACTGTGGCTTCGCAGCTCTCTTTCCACTAAATGCCTCACACAGATGACACACCCTAGCAGTGCTGGGCCTGAGCTTGGGAACATCTGCCTGTTCCAAAACCCAGAGTTCCCACATAACTACATAATTCGCTGCTATCGAGTTACTGGGCTAGCCACAAATTGACTAATGCAATAGTCATCAAGGATCAGGAGGTTGGAGCATGAGTGCTTAAATTTCAGGGGAGGGCGATTTTTCCTTTAGTATCACAAACACTTTATCAACACACAAATGAGCAGAAATTCCCCATCTGCCAGACATGAACAGTACAAAAAGAAAAGGGAATCTATGTACAGCCTTTAATTTGCAGTGATGTACCCTAGACAGGGCCTTCCAAAATCTTCCAGTAATGTTTGTACCACGGGTGCTTCCCCAGCTGTGGGGAAAGGCTAAGGACAGGAGAGCAGCTGGGCCTTGGCACTGCAGAGCTTTGCTTGCCTTACTGTGACTGAGGAATATCATTCTCAGATTGGACATCACTCCCTCTCCCTTAGTGTTTTCAGTACACAAACTAATAAACAAGAGCAGTCAAGAGCAATTCCTTTCCCCCCCATGCCTCACTGATAAAATAAAGCTTTCCTGAGAAACCCTTTCAGTCTTAGAAAATCAGAGTAGTCTTTTTCTAAGACAGAAGGGTCTTCTGAGTTGCTCCTTAAAATAAAGCTTCATGAGACTCTTTGGTTATTTCTCATAGTCTTTTCACAACCAAACTGGCCCATAGCCCGCAAAGAGAGACTGTGCTCCATCTATAACAACAGGTTAGATTAGAAAAAACCAGAACTTACGACTTCAGTAGATCAAAATCCTGAACATACTGATCATGTTCTCTTCACCAGCTCAGCAATGCTACAAACACTCAGGAAGCAGGGAGTGAGAACAGGCTGTAATTATTGGCTGCAGCTGTTTGCACCAGCCAGTCTCCTGATAACTACCTTTAATTGCCAATGTCACAGAATCATAGAATGCTTTGGGTTAGAAAGAACCTTAAAGATTACCTAGTTCAAACCCCTTGCCAGGAAAAAAATGTTTTTTGAATCAAAAAATGGGGAAAACCTTTCCATCAGCTTAGAAAATAGTAAGGTATGGGAGAGTTGGCAAAACAAGAAACCAGTGGAACAGCTCTTACATAACAGCAATGAACTTCTTTAGTTGATCTTACTTGTTAATTTACTCAGGTAGATGGCAAAATATTGTCACTAGAGGTCATGTGTGCAGGGGTGATGGGAAAGTGTAAGAGCAGGAGGCAGTTAAATGGTTGTAAAAGAGATGGACAAAATATGACACAGTGCCAGGTTCAGCTAATGAAACTGCCTGAATTTATAGCTGGATAAAATATGTTAAGTTAGGGGTCATTTGAGTTCTCCAGTGACAGATCAGATCTGTGGAGTGGCAAGCACAGCATCATTATTGAAATAAGCATTGGCAAGCATTATGAGTCTGCCCTTATGTTTAATAACATTTAATTTTATAAGCAGTTCTAGATGATAGCATGTGGCTGTTCAGTCAATTAAATGCACACAAAGAAGTGACTCTGGAGGCTGGATTACTGGCACCGGGTCAAGGCACTCCTGGGTGGGTGGGACATCTCTCCATCTCCATGCATAAAAACTTTTATTTGCACGTTACTTGTGCTCTGACCCTCTGGGAGCTCAGAGCAAAACTCCACTGACCTACAAAATTCTGCTTCTGTGCCAAAGTATCTGCACAGCACCTATCTCACACCCAGGTCTGTCAGTACTGCCAAAGTGATATTCTCATATCTATCTGAGCACATCCATCTGAGCAGGACACAGGCTGAGCTAAGGAAGAAGCAGGGCTCTTCTCTGCTCTTTATTTTCCTTTCCTCTGCTGGAGCTGTGGATGGCTGTGTTGAACATGGGTGAGATCCCAGGGGCACTTTGAGGATTCAGGGTAAAAATCTTGTTCCAGAGAAATCAATGGGAGTTTTGCCATTGACTTTGGTGGGGCCGGACTTCATTCATAAAGTGTTGACTGCTTTAATAGATTTACCAGCCCTGCAGGCAGCCCATGCAGAAGTGTAATAGATCTTGCACTCTTGCTTCTAGAAATGAATCCCCTGGCTCAGGCCAAGGTCTGCAGAGAGCAGCTTCCCTGTGCCAAGCCCTTCATCTGGGAAACCTACCAACCCAGTATTGCACTGTAAGTCTGCAACTGAGTGGGACTGACTAGTGCCTGCACCACAGGAGCACACGTGCTGCCCAGCTCTGTGAAAAGCCCATGGAGGTGTAGCCCAGGTGGTTCTGCCTCGCAGTGGGCTGGGCCCTCAAGCAATAGCAGCAAGGGTGGACTTTGCCAGCTTGCACCATGTCCAAGGTAGCCTTCAGCAGCCTCAGCACAAATCTGGCTGAAGCCACCGTCGGAGCCAGCAGCTGCACAAGCAAAGGGTTGGAACCTGGCTCGTTACAGGGCCAGGCTGCTGCTGCAACAGCCAGCACTGCCCCTGTGCTAAAGCTGCAGAGAGGACTGTGGTCTGAGTGCTGCCTGCCATTTGTACTGCCCTGGCACGATGGTCACTTCATTTAAAAAGAAAAAAAGAAGAGAGGGAATCCTGCTCCATTGTCCTACTGCAAGTGGAAAAGGGCTGAATTAATTCAAACCAAACTCTGAACAGAAACTCCTCCCAGGCAGAGACATTTTTCTGTCAAGTTTCAGCCCTGGGAGAATTTTTACAGCTGAGCAATAAACTCTTGAAACAGAGGTTAAGGCCCTCACTAGCTCCAGACTTTTAATACAAGGAGCAGCACAGATCAGTGGACACTCTTTAATGGGTAGGAATGTGTCAGACTGATGGGAAGCTGGAAGTACTGGGGAAAGGAGGGGGTTAATTACCATAATTGCCCAACAAACATTTCTTAATATTGTCACCTTTTATCCACAAGTTACAATTTCTGTTACTATAGAGGCAAGATGTTGATACTGGATTCATTTTCTGGGTTTTATTCCTTTTTGTCATTTTTCCCATGAACTAATAAGCCACAGTGGATTTGAAAGTATGAGCAAATGTGAACACTATACAAAGCACTTTTATGTTCTATTGACATTTTCTTCCCACCCTAATAATTTAGAGCTGTTAACATAAAAAAAAAAAAATTAAGATGATCATACTTCCCATCACTTTCATTTCCCATGTTTATGAAGGAAGAATTGTGAGTAATTTCCCATAGTTATTGTTTGCAGCACAACACATGGTCTCAATTACTGGGATAAGAAACATAGGGAGGGTATTGGTGAGGATACATGATTTATCTGTGTGTTTCATTCAAAATTCATTTTCCATGCCATAGTTTATATTACTTTGATCAACATCATCTTTCTTGTTTGACTTCATAAACATAATTCAACTATTCTGAGCAGGACCCTGGGTCATGAGAGATCAGTTTGCTGACATATTTCTGGAGCAGTGAAGCATAATCAGAGTGATCCTCCACCAAACCTACTTTCTGCTAAAGGTATCTACCCAAGAAGGGCAGATCTGGACAAATCTAGAGTAGTGGAACACAAAATAATCCTTGGATTTGACTTTTGTTCTTATTTCCAAGTAAATAAAAAGCCAAAACAACTAGTGTCAGGATCCATTCCCACATAGAACATAATTCCATGCATTAATACGTATTTTCGTTCTGGCACTTGGAGGTCTTTCACTTGCCTTTGCACTACTGCCTTGAAAATGCCATTTCTGCATTAATGACCTGAGTGGTTGCAGGCCCGTGGCTGAAGTCTCTGCATGGGAGCTGTCTCTAGGCAGCTCTACAGCAGCCTTGGGGCACTTTGCTCCTGCTGCTCAAGCAGAGACAGGTGCCATTGACGTGTGACTGTGCTGAAGCAGCACATGCTATAAAGAGGCAGCTTCAGCACAGATCACAGCAGCTCGGATATGGCAGAATAACTGGATTTATCATTCAGGGCTTGATTGTTGCAGCAGATTTGAAGACTGTGTCTGGCTGGGACGGGCTGGTGGCACTGCAGAGACTGGCAGCAAATGATGTTTGGTTAATTGCAGATTTTGCGGGGGGGTGGGGTTCAGCTGACACCAAAGACAGCATTTCTTTCTTTTTTTTTACCCCGCCTTCCCAGCTGGCGCTCAAAGACAATATCCAGCTGCCTCTCTTGTAGGACTGCTCCTTGTTAGAGATCATGCAGGACATGAGATATTTAATGCTTAGGGGGCTGATGGGGAGGTCCCCCTGCATAAATCATTTACCAATTCTCTATTTTCTAAATAAATAGCAGGCTGGTCTGTGTGGAATTCAAGACTGTGCTGTTTGTTAGCACAAATGAGCCCAACACAAATAGCTGGTCTTTTTGACCAGAGGGTTGTGCAACTCCACCAGACTTGGCCTTCAACCCAGGCCTGGCAGTCACATTGGGACCCACAATTTCCTCCCATGGTTTTATCTGTGCTGCAGAAAACACATTTGTTCCCAGCATATTTTGGGATATAGGACTGTGGAGTAGGCCTACGTACGGGTCACAACATGATCCGCAATAAATTCAGTCTCCTAAATTATATAATCATATTATAGGGCAAATGTATAACACACAAATTCACACAGAGCTGGCTTTGTTGAGGAGTGAACTTTTGAATTACAGTTCTGCTTCCTGGTTCCTTACCTTTGCTCTGAGCACGTGTAGTGGATTTTCTCAGCCTTTTTTCCCCCTTCCATTGCTGGGTGCTACTTTCAGTCTTAAACCATGAAACACACAGATGATACATGATTTAAAGACCAGGTCTCTTCAGGACCTCCACCATTCTTCACCGAAACTTTCCCATGCCATACAGCAGCTCTCATGGCCTAAGACTCCACCTGAGATTCTCCAGATCTGGAGAGCAGCTGAATACCACAAAGGCAGATGGCTGGTGATTCACGTCAGAAAGTCTTCTGAGCAGCTGCCCTGCAGAGCCAGTGCTACTGTGTTGTTCATTCCCCTTCTCCTCTCTTCCAGTTTCCTGTTGTTTCATCTTTGCACTGTTGTGAATACAAACTGTTCCCTTCGTATTCCAGTGCAGTCTGCTCTGCACTGACACCTTCCTCCTCTCTTCCTGCCCATCCTTTCTATCACAGGTTTCTCAAAGCAGCAGCAACTTGTGCTATCACCTTCTTCTCTGGACCCACCACTTACATTCCCAGTTCATCTTTTGCCCGATAGTTGACTCCAGCTCCTGCTCAAATATTTCCCATCTACAGTTTATGTTTGATGCAAAACGAATCTTGTGATAAAGGGGTTTAATGATAATACATTTTTTTTTTAATTAAAAAGTCAACTTTATATCAGAAGATTCCTTTAAAATGCCTGAATGAATCTAAAGAAATCTGCATTGACAAGTGTTTTTAGCTCTTTTCCCTCTTTAAGGTATCTGTGCTATGGCAGAGCTGGCAGCACTGACAAGTTGAGACCCATAATCATGTTGGGCACCTCTAGACTGGGAGAACTGGCACCACATCGTTGTGAATCTCAGCAATTCAGGTAGAAAGTCAATTTCCCCACTATCTGCCTTGATGTGAGCCATGTTTAAATGCAATATGGGGATGAGGACCATTGGTCTCATCTCCTGAACTTACTTGTTAATTCCCTTGTTAGCTGAATTTACTCCTCAAAATGCAAACATGCAGTATGGACTGGATCTTTGTTGCATAAGCCAAACTCGAAGTCAGCGCACTCCAGGCTTGGAAATTGCACATGCAACTTCAGATTAAGAGTCTGGGGAAGGCTTAATTATTTGGATGGTTTAGTGGAGCAGCACAGCCCACATCAGACCATGCACAGCATCACCTGCAGTGGTACAGCGTAACAGGCATGCTCAGTGTAGTCACAGGCTCCTACACTGAGAAACAGTTTTTGTATGACTTGTCTTGGGCCTCACCTCTTTGACCTGGTTTGCTTTTATGGTCTAAACTCAAAATCAAAGTGAAACTCAGCCAAAGTGCCAGGATTTCCTGGTTACAGGTTGAAACCAAGCAAAGAATCCATGGTTGGTATTGTTTCAACCTAAAACCATAAATCATCTCTTATTCACCTAAAGTTTGTTCCAAATTTCCTCAAAACTTGGCCTAGATTTGCCTGAAACTTGGCCTATTATTGCTTGAAACTGAGCCCAACTTCAGAGAGGTTCATGAACCTCCACAAACCTGGCCCAAGTCTTGAGTTTGTAATGAAACCCAAAACCCAGGGAGTTTCACCTGGTTTAGGTTGGGTTATAGACATTTCTCACGGCTCTAGTATTTATTATGATTACAATAACAACACATTTGTACAGAGATGCAAGCACACAGAGAAGTCCAGCCAGCCTTCCTACCAGTCCGAGCTCACCAGCTCAATCATGTACTGGACTGGAGCTACAGTCAAACTCAGCCCCAGATGGGCTGCTTAAAAAAATAATTTCTCCTGGGTTGTCAAAACCCAAAAAAAAATCACCCTGAAGCACCTCACACAGAAATTACAGGGATAAAGAATCAACCTCCAAAGAAAACTAAGCAGTAGCCCTGTTTTCTGGGCTGGTTCATCCAGCATTCTGAGAGACAAGCCAGGCAGGCTGGCAGAGCCCAGGTCCTGCTCACCAGCAGTGTCACTTTTGATTATCTCCATGCAGCCTGCTGGCTTGGATACTTACCTAAAATCTTTTTTGTAGTAGAGTAGAAAATTACCAGGCACTGACACTGCTTTTGTTTGTTTTTTTTTTTTTTTTTTAAACTGGTGCTGCTGCACCTGCAGTGGCAGCATCCTGGGTGGGGTACCTATGGGAAGAGCCTCTCCAGGGGCTCTGCGCTAGGGCACGGAGTCATGCTCCTGGCTTTCTGAAGAGTGTGGGGAGTGGCCAGGGCTCCAGCAAGCTCCATCTGAGATGCATTTTAGTGAAGAGGGGCAGTTCCCATGGCTTTGTGCCAGCTGGGGCTGTCATAGCTGATTAGCCCCTGTGGCTCCTTGTCCTCCTCTCCAGGGACACCTCAGTGCTTTGGAGTTACTCCTGGCAGAACAGCCATTGCCTATGAGCACTCCCAAACCAAAACATCTGGTTCTCAGTTCCTGTCCTGTAAAACAAGGATGACAAACACATCCCAACCTCACAAGGGTGTAGTGAGGAACATCCTACAGCCCTGGGAACCATAGAGAACCTCATAAACAAACAAACCTGCAAATGTGAAAGCCAAGCCAGGGAGAGGGCTTGGCCGGCACTGCTGCCACGTGCAAGGGAAAGGTCCAGCCCAAGACAGGGGAAAAGCCCTTCCTGGGTACTTAACAAAGGCTTATCACAGTGTGACTTTGGCCTGGAACTACCAAAATACAGTATCTGTCTAGACTCTTCAGACAAAACCACCTACATTTCTGTGTGCACATATGGGCACGTGTCTAAACAGGCTGAGGACTTGGCTGTACATGAACAAGCAGCAATGGCACACGCTGGACTGGCTGGCATCAGCATGGGGCTGCAGCCCAGCTTTGCCAGCACATTCCCACTGATTCGGCAGCCTGGGCCTCCACAGACACTTTCTGCCATTGCTGCACGCACAGTAGAAATAGAAAGGAGAGCCCAAAATACAAAAACAAACACTTCGTTGACCTCTCTGGCCCCAAGGTTCCTCTGCTGAACTCAATAGGAAGCTAAAAACAGAGAAATTGGCTTGGGCGTGATATTCCTCAAAAGCATTTGTTATAAGGGTGTGAAATATTTGGCAAGTTTTAAGGACAACAGAAGCAGATTGTTGGAATTTGTTAGAGCTGAAGTCATCGACATCTTCAACGTTTTTGCTGCACAGAAGGAGGGTCTCATCTTCAGGCAAACCAAAGCACACAGCCCACTCCAGAGGGATCAGACTTCAAAGTCTCCAGGAGCAGCACCAGCCTTGGTGAAGCACTCACTGAACGGGGCTGCAAACAGAACCCATCTGCCGACCACCTCCACCAGCCTGGCACCAGCAGTGCCTCTGCCTGCTCCAAGAGCAGCCGGGCCACGTCCCCCTCTGAGGGGACAGCTGCTGGCCCATGCAGCACCTGCCTGGGGACCTGCAAGGGACAACTCAGAAGCACAAAGCACCAGAGCTGCTGCTGGACCAGCACATGTGAGTGAAGCAGAAGCCACATGCATTGGGGCACTTTGGGCCACTGAATTACTGCAGCACTCTGCCCTCTCCCTATTGCTTTCCCTCTTGCTACTACTGCAACCTCTGCAATCATTTACACTTTCGTTGGTGTAGATGATGGCATATTTTGCCCCAAATCACACCTGTCTGCTTGCCCTGTCTTAAGTTTTCACAGCATCCTGAACAAGCATGATCCTGCAGGTTAATGTGACATCCCAGACCTGTGGTGCTGATGCGGTTTGCACGCAGAGCCCTCCACACAGCTCTGTGTAGCTACAGGAGCTCACACGGGCTGCACGGGTCTCTGCAGGCATCCAACACACTCAGGCCACAGGCAACAGCTAGAAGCTCTGGGATTTTCCTAACACAAGGGTTTTAGCCAAGTGCTATTCTGCCAAGATTGTGATAACATGAGGGCTTACTCTGGGCAAAGACTCTCTGGTAGGACATTGCCAACCCAGATTTACTGGATTTATCTGGTGTACATCATAGCTTGGCCTTAGCTTCTGGCCACTCCTGCAAGCAGAAAAGCTGCAAGATTTGCTCTGGGGAGAGAGTGAAGTAGACAAGATCCTGGGTCCAGACGTTCCAGTATTTTGAAGCTGGTGCGTCCCATTAGCTCCTGTCCTACCTGGCACAGGGCAGCTGGGGGGCACTGAGAGAGCTGCACAGCTCCTGCAGCTGCAGCCTCATCCAGTGCTGAGCTCTGGCTTCCCTTCCATAACTGAAAAGACGAGATTTTCTCATCACAGTGAAGACAAGCTCTCTCCTCTTCATCTGGTGCCTACTCAAAAAGTAGCAGCACAACATAAGCTGTTAACTTCACTAATTTGGGCAGAAACCATCAGATCCACAAGAGCACTGTGAGGCTTTAAAGGTTCAAGTGGCCATTCCTTCATAGCCAATGGCAATTTTTAAAAGTGGCGAGAAAGCTTTTGCAATGCCAGTGCCACCACTCCCAGCTGAGCCTAGAGCAGCAAGTTTGGTGCCTTGTGATGTACTTACCTGTTGTGGTGCTGCTGGCAGAGACTGGCAGTGCCAAACTTGGGCCCAGGAAGGTGCAGGCAGCTGCTGGACACAAACTGTGTCCAGCACATGTCTTGCTCTCCGAACAGCTCAGGCCTGTCTGTGCTGAGGAGTCTTGACCTGATTAGCTCTTCCAAAGCACAAAGCTGAACTTGAATCACAGCATAGAATATTTATCTTAGAGAAAACCTGAGTATGACCCTTCAAGACCTGCCATAAGAAAGCAAACACTTGGGGTTCTTTGAAAGTCAGCTTAAAAGAGAGACTGTGGAAACAGTGGTGTTCTGCCAAAATACACGTGGGCTGTCAAGTTTACAAGATCCTGTTACAACACACAATATGAGAATGATTTGCTGTGTACAGTAACAAGCCATCTTTGTTAAACTCTGTTAACCAAAAATTAGATTTATTATCCATGCAATCATCTATGCAGAGTCATATGCACAATCGCAATGGAGGGAAGACACACTTATTTCAAATATTTAAGCATTTTGCTATTTCCTTGGATTTGAAAAATATCCTTTAATTGCAAAAGGATACACATTCAGAAAGACCTCTACTTCAGTCTGTCTTGTGCTTAGAGTCATTCTGGGGTCCCGCTATCCAATGAAATACAGCAGATTATTTCAAAATCACACAGCAAGTTAAAAACCACTTTTTAATTGCAGGTTTCGTGCAACGTTATTGTGCAACCTTTGTGCTTCACTGAGATGCCAAGGAAGCTGCAGAAATTCAAACTAATGGAAATGATCATACACATACAGCAACTAAAACCAAGAAGCAAAAATTATATACCAGTTAAAGGGCACTGCTGCAAAGAGACAGATGAATAATGTACAAAAAAGTGGATTTTTATGTGCAGATTGGTACTGCAAGACTGGATTTTCCATTTGAAAATGATTAAAAGAGCTACTGTCAAGATTTCTTGTTTCTGAAGCATAACAAAGGCAATTTGCAGAACTGTGTGGGCAATGCTGGGGCTCCTGGAACACAGTCAAAGAACCTTTGGCATCGTAAGGTGTTACACAGAGCTTAAATGTAAACCAACTGTACTGGATAGACTCCTGACAGGTCTTTCTGAAATCATCCTTCTCAGTTCCTCTCAGTGTTTAGGGGCTGAGAAAAAACACTTAAACTGTACACTTAACGATAAGCTATACAACCATGAACACTGGCACTAAAAATCATTCCCAACCTGCTGATATAAGAGTGCCATTTGCAACTGTAAAGTTTTGGTTATATCTCACCATAGTTATGCAACATGTGGAAAAAAATACACTGTTCAACATTTTGACACACTAATAAATAAAATCCAGACATGGTCTATTAAAAATATCAAAGTAATCCTGCGCACAAGCTCCTTTTTTATATAGTTATATTTGTTATGCAGAAGAAATCACAGAGAGCTGGAATCTAATTACAGAAAACAATACAATTTGGGGTGAATTATAGGAGTACATTTCCCTTCCAAAGCTATTATAGCTCAATATATGTTCCCTCTATCAACTACAGTGCTCTCTCAGCAGCAGTTTCAGCACTTCTTTCTTCCAGATTTTTATAGCATTACACCTCAGTACAACGTTCTGCTGCTGCTAAAAGATACACCATGGTATTTGCATATACAGGAACATCCACATCATTGAATAATTCACTTGATATTGAAACCCATCTACAGCTTGTGATGGCTTCTGGTATTGGATTATTCTTCTGTTATCAGTCTTGGGTTATTTGACAGTAACTGTTGAAGTGGGGGTAAAAGAATGGAATATCTTAAGGCAGTTTTCGCATACGAAGACTTTTCACCCTTAACTGTGTTTGCTGTATAATGATTTAACATCCACTTCTGCATGTTTTGGCTATCAAATTACTTATTGACAGGACCACTCAGGTCATGTCATTGGAAATGTTCTCGCTTCCTTTCTGGAGCCACACAGTAACTTGAGAGAGATCCACTGCTGTTTAGATTTGTGAAGGTTTCTGTACTTCTGTTCTTCCTTTGCATGAAGAATGAACAGCAGCAGCACCTTCAAGGAGGAATCACCTGGACACACAGACAGATACACAGACAACCCTACTGACAACGCCTGAAGTATGAGAATGCAGTTTATCACACTTTTAGCAAGAACACAAGGCCACAGAATAAACTAAAAAAAAAAACTGTTTTATTGTGACATTTATGACATTGAACCCTTGTTGATATGAATGACTGTGGGTACTCTTGACATGTTACAATATGTCATGGTGTAGGATGGCACTGATTGTCATCTGACTTTTGAGAATGTTTAATGGTCCCTACTGACCTCAGTGCATTTTGGCAAGTCACAGAAACTTTATCATCAGGTTTGTGTATACAGTTAACAAGTAGTTGGTCTTATAAGCACCATTACAAACCCTCACATTAAGGGTATTATTAATCTAGTTTACAAATGCTTCATTGATAAAAATAGCATGATTACAGTATACACACACTTAATTTACATGTAATGTATTATAGGCATAACTGAGATAAACTACTGAGCTAACTTTGGTTGATTGAAGTATTTAGACTGAATAATGGCAATTTTGGCTTCTAAGTTGTGTAAATATTACAGTGCATTTATAAATCTAGGTTGAAAATTTACTAGCACCAAATGGATATCATAAATGGCTGACCTAGTAAGTTGTAGTTGGAGAAGCGAAGTTTAAGAATTACAAAAATAGAGCTGTCCATCAGTTGAAAGCACATTCTTGTACCTCTGCTGAAATGATGACGTGTCTCAGCATCAGTGGCCAACTTCCATTGATAAAAGTCCCAGTTTTCAAGATTCAACATATCAAGGTAGCTCAGCTACATGTAAAAGCCTGAGAAAGTGGTAGTTTTGAGCTCATGTATTCATCCTGTACCTTGTTTATGTAATAATATGATAGTGCTCGTTCATACAAATGTACTCATGTGAGATTGTACCTATGATATGGAGAATCTGATTGGGAGGAATATTCAGTCCTACCTATCTATCTTTGGTTTAATTATTTGGTCTTTGGTTGATGAATTAATGAAGCAATATCTGAATTTTCATTTTCAGGTTATCTCCCAGCTCACCACTGAGGTAGTCTTTGTCATGTTTCGCTTCAAGCTGGTTAAGTTCCTTCTTTTTATAGAGTGGAATACTACTGATTTGTAATGAATAATTTCCAGGCACTGGCTTCTTCTTTGTGAAATGAAGGTAACTTATCCCGTCCTTCTTATTGATTCTAAAGAAGCCATCTTCATTTCCGGAGTCAATTAAATATCGGTTATGGTTTGTCAGTGTTGTGAGGGCAGGGAGCAGTTCCAGGATGCGATCTTTGTTGCTGAGATCCGAGATGTTGATGGAGAAGACCGCTGCTTTCTCAATATCCCAGCTGGCCAGACTGATTGGCGGCTCCAGCTCTTGCTGATCCTGCACAAGAACAAAGGATGTCAGTTGGCTTTGTCAGAGAGCGTTTCACACGTGCCTGTGTGTGTTTCTTGCCCAGCTCATTCATTACTAATTGAACAATTTTAAAAAAGGAGGTTCTGTAACATCATCTGTCAAATCCACTCGTATGGGCCTAGGACTCCTCAGGATGCAGTACAGAGTTTGTCACCACCCCTGTGTGGGTAAGAGGAGCCCGAGACACGTGCTGGAAGTTTCTGTGCATGGGCCTTGCTGCCTGACAGATGAAGCCCCTCCATGCTGGGAGCCCGTGACCAGCCTCCTACAAAGAGAGCAAACAAGGCACACTCCACCTCTCTGCCAGGGGAGCCCCAGGCTGAGAGAACAACGTGTGAAGGAGAGCAGGGTCTGTGAGGGAGCCACAGCATTTCAATGGGATTTTCTGCTTTGCAAGATTGGTTTGGTTTAAGTGTGGAGACAGGGCAGCCTGCAGGTGCAGCAGAGTGCTGGAAAAGCAGCCTCACCCTGCACCTCTGACTGGATGGTAACATTTCAGACAGCAGCACATTAGCTGTAATTTTCATTTGGAAAGCAAGTGAAGCTCTACATCACCTCTGAGACAAAAATACTACCTGACATCCAAAACCAGCTTTGGTCTACTTTAGGGTGTAGATTTTTCCTGAGAGATTGTCTCTTGGCACACCTCCTTCTGAGTCCAGCTCTCACAAGACAGCCACAAACTCTCTCCCCCAGAAAGGGTCAATTACCTCTGCTTCACTTGCAGTTTCATTAGTGCTCCTGCGCTTCCTTCCTCTCTTGGGATAGCCATTGATTTTACATTCATAACAAGCTTCTGGAGAGAGGGAGTTGTCATCTACTTCTCCACTGAGTGAAAGCTCTTGTCCTTGACCTCTGCCTAGCCCCACTCCAGAAACACAGTGTCTGAGGAAGGAAGAAATTAAAAATTAACTCCAGCGAGACACAGATCTTATCAAAAGCTGAATTTGGGGGACTGAAAGTACAAATAATTAAGCAATTATGTTGCATTCATCTCCTAGGAAAAATTTCTGCTAAAGTCAACAGACAAAATTCTCACTGAATCACAATGAGGCCACCCTTATTTCAAGAATCTGCCTTCATGGGTTTTTGCTCAAGAGAGACCTGCCAACATTTAACAGCCTTAAAAACACAGGTTTAAGCTCTGAGTTGTTGTTAGCAATTTCTGTTATCCAGCCTGGAACACATTTAAAGAGACCAATTTTTAACAACTGCTGAAAAATCTGAAAAGTGAGGTCTTTCATAATGCACCCCAAAGCTTTTAATCACTTACAAAATTTAAGCCATGATCTTTCTGCTTTCCATTTGGGTTGCTTGGTCCTATATGATGCACAGCCCTAACACTCCCACTGGGGCGAGGGGAAATTGGTTTTCTTGATAAAGCAGACATTTATTAAAAAAATATTAATTTGAAACACAGAAGAATATGGAACATACAAGAACCTGAGAACATACAGAGTTGTTATTTCAACCAGCAGGTGAAACCACTTGTATAATATTTCTTTTTGCAGCTGGTAGGGGGTGTTATTATTAATGTTTGTTTTGTTGTTTCTTCTTTAAGGAGACAAGTGAATCACAGCAAGGAGTGTGAGCTCCCAAGTGCCAAGCTCAGAGGACTTGGCAGGCTGCTGGGCTGTGCAGGAGAGGTGACAGCAGTAGCTTGAAATAGGAGGATTGAACCTGGTAGCCCTGACCAAGCATTAAACCCCTCCCTTTCCATGGTTACCTTTCTCCACCCGCCGTCCCCACCAAACCTCCAAAATCAGTAGGTGCACCCAACTCTCGAGCGCCTTCCCAATCCTATCCCTCTTTAATTGCTGACAATCCCCCTGGTTCTGCTGCTCCACACTGCAAAGAAAGGAGTGGACTATGTCCCGTTGGTGTCTGTTAGTTTAAAATGAGAATCCCTTACCCTTGGCCTATTCTGAAGTAACCAGGTGGACATCCACAGACGTAGCCACCTTCCGTGTTTGAACAACCGTAACTGCACGGGGCTTGTGCAGAACCGCATTCATTGATATCTTGGCAACCTCCACTAAACTGCTCATACTGAAATCCGGTCGGGCACATACATTTATAGCTTCCCAAAGTATTGTGGCAGGATGCTCCTCCACAAATGTGTGCACTGAGACATTCGTTTTCATCTGGAAAAGAAGCAGAATACACCACGTTAACTTTTACCCTCAGGTACAGTCCAGCCTTCCCCTTGCACAGGTCATGAACGTTGGCTGAATGTGCTGCCACTGCGGATGGACACAGAGAACTGGGCTTGTCCTCCCCCTTGGCTGGGACAGTGGTCCCTGGGAGATGGCTGCCACCGCAAAACAGCAACACGGGGGCTACTCTACAGAAGATGTTTCATGCCATGTCAGCTCAGGCTCTGGAGAGCAGAGAAACAGAAGAGGCAGCTTTTTTCCCCAGAAATAACTGAGAAGAATAAAACTTTGTACAGTGAACAATCTGGTCAAGTAATCCCTTGTTCATAGTGCTATTCAACATTAAAGGAAAAAGAGTAAAGAATCAAGCTCTGACACCTTTTCCAGGCATTGAAAATTCCTCCCTACACAGTCACATTTAAATATTAGATATAGGTAAGATACGGGAACAAGTAGTAAAGTAAAAATAAAAGCAGCTGTAGATACAAAAGACTGCTACATTCTGAACCAGTCCTTTTCCAAACTTCCCAAGGGTGGCACTCTAGGAGTTTGAGGTCGGTTCAGGCTTATTTACTGAACATGGCTACTCTTTGAAATTACTCTGGTCTGATTTTTATTGTCTGATATGGCAAATTGCTTCAAAAGGTTCTGAATATTATTGTTCCCCATTTTCTGTGATAAATGCGTAGGCACATTGTGGGTGTGTGCACACATAAGCAACTCCATTTGGGAAGTACAGAGCAGCATCTCTGACCTCAATATCCAGGTTACAGGAGAATAAGTACTAAGTCAGAGCATTATTGTCTTTTTTCAAACAATATGGCTCTTTGTTCTTTGTTTAAAAGTAATGTCTTTGCTTTTTGCAGCCTGATCCACGATGTGGTGCACTCTGGAAGTGCCTGGGCAGGGGATGCAGTCACAGACAGCACAAGACATGGGAGGAACCAAGCATTCTTCAGTGATTATCTAAATGTGTTGCAGCAACATAAAAAAATCCCTGAACGATTCATTAAATAAGCTAAAAAAGACACAAACTGTTTGCAGACTTGGGATTGCCAAGGAATATGAAGGAATTGTCACGGAAAAACCTCGTACATGGATTCTTCCCTGTGGTACACCCAGGAGATCCGGACAAGTATCTTAATATACAGTTACAGACAGTACAATGTGAACATGTGGAGACCACAAGGTACTAAAACCTGGGGCTGAATCCTGTGCTCCCAGAGCCTGCAGGGGTTTGCCATTAACTCAGAGCCATGTTTCAGTATTTGTCACACCTCACAGCAACTCTATCAACATCATAAATGCTTGTTTGGGCCACGGGAAGTTACTGCACCAAAAGCAAATTCGCTCCACAGCAGCAAGCAAGGGGATACTAGCGAGGTTAATTCCCATATTTTGGGTTATTGTTGGAAGAAAAGAATATGAAGAAAAAAAAAGTTTTGGGACCCTCAGACTCCGCACAAGCTGTGCTGTCAGGCACAAGCCTTGCTCTCCTAGGCTCTGTAACACACAGCTCTGTCATGCTCAGCTTCGGCAGGAAGGAGAAATGCCATGTGGACACAGGGACCCAAACCTCCTTCCCTGAAGCTTTGGATCTCTGCCTGGACTGCCCCATGTCCAAGAAAGTGGAAGTGCTGGCTGAGTCTTGCCCCAGCTGTGGCTCTTAGAAGACTTTTCCCTGGTGAAGTTTCTGATGGACCAGTATTTCTGGGGCCAAGGCTGAAGTCTTTCTTTCAGTGGGGCAAATACTCAGTGCTTGTGCATTTTGAAACTGGTATTCTCTAGATAAACCTAAACAGTAATCAATGGGCTCAAAAGCTGGAATACCAGCGTACATCTGGTTTGGAAATACACTTAGTTAAATGCTTTCACCCAGGAAGACCTGGAAACAGGCAAGAAGTTTCACAAAACTCAGTGCTGCACTTTTTCAGATTCCAGTGTGCTCCAGCAGCCAGACGTGACAGTGCTGGTTTGTTGGGGGTTTTCTATCCTCCTGCAGATTAAATTCTAATTTAACCCTAAACTCTGCTAATTTAATTAACATTCAAAACCCCTGTATGTTTGTGTTCCCTCCTTGTTCCCTGCATGTTACAGGCACAGAGTGTTAGAGCAAAGCAAATGTCACTGCAAGGCCTGAATATAATGTCAGGATGTTTGGTAAGCACAATTAAAAGCAGAGACCTCCCTGGAGCACCACAGTGATAACAAGGCTTTTTATGTTTTTGAAAGCAAAGAAAGCCAAACAAAAAGTTATAAAGCCCTTTGTTCTCAAAGAGGTCATCAAACACATCCCTGGGTATCCACACAAGACTAGTTTGCATGAAGCCCATTAAATGTGATGAAAACTGCACGTAACCGTCACTAGAGGAAAAATGATTCCTGCTTCTCTTGTTTGAATATGCTGCATACTACACTGCTGAAACAGAGGCTTTTCCCATGACTGCTGCACAGGCAGCCCCATCTATGAGGGCTCAGAGACTTGGGATAGCAACGAAGTTTAGATAGGGAAGAAGTAGGCATTTAATTCACCAGTGTACTTACTTATTAACATTAACTCACGAGCACTAGCATTTGTTAATTATAACCAGAATTGCCCTGTAAGCACTCACTCTAAACTGTATCCCAAAGCTTCAAGGAAGCATCTTTAGACAGACAGCTGCAGGTTTGCTCAAATATGACAAATGGTTAATTCTGTACAGAGGAAGGGCTTAAACACAGCAGCCTTCCTGTAGGTGTTGTAAGAATGACAAAAGCACAGATCAAGTAGGATTTTAATGGAATTTGAGATGCTTGGGGCCAGAAGTTGAATTTCACAATTTAACAATCCAAATTTGTAGTTCTGAGAGTGCCAGGCTCAATCCATCATCCACTAGCAGACTGGACCTTTGTCCAAGCAGAGACCATCGCAGAGCTGAGTAAGACATCCTTTGTACAGATCACAAAATACAAAAGTAACACGAGTTTCCTCAAAGTCAATACAATCTCTAGCACCCTCAAGGAGAGCTTTGTGCTTAAACACTTCTTGAACCAGGACATGGGCGACTGGGTGCTTCATACCCACTCTGCCTTCTCAGGAGAGCACACTTGTAATGAAACTCTGCTGAACTTAGGAAATTATAATCAGAAAAAGAAAGTACAGCAAACTGCACCACTGCCCTTCACTTCTGGCTGCTAACAAAGCTAACATGAATTTTAATGTATGAATTTACAAAAGTGACTTGCCAACACACTGGTTCCACTGGTAATGCTGGAGATATCCTTGTGGGCAGCTGCACCTGTATCCTCCAATTATATTTTGGCAGCCATGCTGACACCGGTGGTTTCCATCACATTCATCAACATCTAAAAGGGTGAGACACACTCTGAGTTTTGGGAGAAGCTCACATTATGCTGGATTTGGAAAACATGTTACAAATAATCATATATATTCATTTATCATATATATAGGTATATTTCAGGATCTTCTAAAAACCTGACCACTTTGGGCCTTTCAGGTTTGGATTTGTGGCTCCACAGCAAGTAACATAGGGTTGAAAATAGGGTTGAAAACCATGGAAAGCTCACATTCAGCCACAATTTTCAGTTTTTGCATTCTGCTGTGGAGCAGACAGCAGAAAGCCATTTGTATATGGGATCCCTAATGCTTTCCTAAGGTCCCAGCTCCACAGCAGACAGACCCTTGCTTTTACCCAGGCATCCAACCTAGAAATTCCAGGATATCTCTTTTCAAAACAACCCAAACTCTGTCCCAGGAGAAGGCTCTAAGGACCCAGAGGACTAAGTCTACAGCCCTTGAACCCTCTCTTTAGCAGGTCACCTTGGAGATGCAAGACTTCCTGTCCTTGATGAATCCCTCAGAAATCCCTGCAGGATTCAGAAGAAGTTCACTGAACTTACGACACTTAAACTAAAACATTCCAGGCTACGTCTCCTCAGAAAATATCTATCTAGCTCTTTAGAATCCCACAACATATCCATTTTTCTGGCCCATGGAGAGAAATACTGCCTTGCTGCTGAATTTCTGTACTTCCCCCCACCCCCTTCAACCTACACATGCTTACTTCTATAGGTTTTGGTTCTTACTCCATAGGTCCTTCCTTGGACAACAGTATGACTGAATGAAGATTAAGGAAGCAAGAGAAAGCCAAGTTAAAGGCACTGTGTTGTACCCACCTTCACAGCTCTGACCAGTTTGATCAAGTGAGAAGCCACGCTGACACTCACAAACAAAACTTCCTGGAGTATTCTGGCAAATGCCCTTTGCCCCACAAAGATTGATCTCAGTAGCACACTCGTTGTTGTCTGAGGGAAACCAAAGCTCAGTGTTAGTTTGTAGTTGTCATTTCAAAGCTGATCTTTTGGCCACGCTAATGATGGAGGAGCTGAAGGCACATCACTAATACAGGGGTCCCACTGCCCTCCCAGGTTCTCACTTTGCACTACAGGACAGCTTACACTGCCTTCTTTTGAATTTGGAAACACAAAAGTAACAGGAAGGGAAACACTCCTTTTCTTCACCAAGAATATGGAGTTTGATGTTTTGGTCTCCAAACACCTCCAAATTCATACCAATACCACGGGATCATCAAACTGACACAGAAACGGGATCCAGCTTACAGAGCAGAAAGTGTGTTTTGCAGGAAGCAGTTTAGTTTAACATTTCCAAGTACCCAGTGGGTATGTGTTCAGAGGACAACTGCAGAAATGTGTATTTCATACTTGCTTTGAGAAGCCTTGACATGATCTCAGTGAGCTACAAGAAGAGAAATAGAACTATTCTTCTGCTCAATGCCTAAGAAAGGGTAAGGCAAGAATTACAAAGAGGTGTTTTTACTGCCTGGTTCTTGCAAGTGCAAAATTCAAAGACAGATTATGAAAGCAAGGGAAGGCAGGAGGAAGGGGCCTCTTTGCATCTTCTGCTCTGGTGGGATTAGGATCAGAATCTGGCCTATGTTTCCATTTGGTTTCTCAGGAAGATGATGCTACATCCTTGCTACTTTGCTTCTGGAGTAAGGGTCAGTAATAAATCCCAAATCTGTGTCTCCCTTCGCACGTCACCTACCAATGCAGGCTGTATGGTGCTGAGTGAATCCAGGAGGACATTTGCAAGTGAATCCCCCAATAGTGTTGACACAAAGGAACTGGCAGTTGTGCTGCTTTGTTGCACATTCATCAAGATCTAAAAAAACCAAGCAAACACCTTTCACTTATGTTTCCTGGACTCAGAAAGAAGTGATTACAAATAACAGCAAATAAAGCCTTTTGAATCCACATCTCACTTTCCATGCTGGCTTCCAGTTCCTCTCACATGAAGCCCCACATGTAATGAATGGGACTTTGGAGCCACACAGTGTCCACGCTAACACTGAATTGCAGACACCATTCTCATCCGTCTGAAAGTCGCTGTGACATAATAAATGTCTGCTCAGCCAATAAATGGGAAGTCACCCTCTCTCTTCATGAGAGCTGGCAGACTGGAAAATGGCCTTGCACTGAAGCATACTATTACTCCAAAAGAAATACTGAAATGCTAACAACAAAGTACACCGCCGTTCTCCATGCCAAATTTGGAATTGCTGCTCTAACTTGTGTGGTTTTAGTCAAATCTTAGTTACCAAGATGCATAAATGTATGGAATTCTAACGAATATTCTCTGCTGTGCCTTATCCAGCATGCTACAAAAGCAGTAGGTAAAAATTCTGCTGATGTTGGGCAATGCACTGCAAACTATGCTCGCCTTTGCATCCAATAAGATTCATTTATCATTGAATTACATGGCTTAAACCATCATGCTTAGCAAAATAAGAACAATCAGATATATTATTACTTACAGAATCTTTTAAGATCAGCTGCCATCAACCTGCAAAAATTCCTGTCAATCTGTTGTTCATCCAAATTAACAAGGAATTAACTGAAATACCAGCTCCATCCTATGCAGGCCACTTCCACTGTCTTTAGTGGAAATACTCACATGAATCAAGGAGACAGATTTGTATCATTTAAATGTCCTTGTATTCATTTCTGCCTGTGGAACACAGCATTTCTGCAATAAATTCTCTTCTTGATTTTTACCTTTGCAGCTTCTCCCATCTTCTTGCAGGATGTATCCTTTTGGACATGAACACTGGTAGCTCCCCTCTGTGTTTTTGCAGATGAAATTGCAAGGTTTTGGAGACTCATTACATTCATTCAGATCTACAAGAAACAAAACCAGATACCTCAGTGCTGGTAATCAGGATTTGTGATAATGTTTTACAAAATGTTCAGGATAGATCAGAAGAAAATCCAAATCCCCAAAGCATTAACAAGCGACATTTTATTTTCTCATTTTTCAAAATCTTTCTATTTCTTTCTTCAGGTCCTCTCTTAGTAACAAACTTTATATACAAGCACCGTAATGAAAAACCTACCAACGCAGAGAGTGCCAGTGATATCTGTGGTGTAGCCCAGATTGCAAAGACAGCGGTAGGTTCCCCTCTCATTGATGCACTCCCCATTGCGGCAGACGTCATGGATAACCTTGCACTCATCGATATCTGCAATCAAACGAGGGTTAGTTCTCAATGGAACAGAACTGGTTTTGTACAGCTTCAACAGATTCTTGTGACCTGACACAGAGAAACCCACACCATACATAAAAGAATTACATAAAGTAGTAAAATATTGCGCAGATTTAAGGACAAATATTAAGTGGAAAAATATGGAATGGAGCATTAATCTAACTTTCTTATGCAATGAGCAAGCTCTAAGTGGAAGGGAACAACTGGAGCTGATCATGTATCAGCCTCCGCAAATCAAACATCACTTTGTCTTCACGTACACAAATAGCTCTTAATGTGTCCCTGCAACACACTCAAATGTGAGAGTGCAAATTCCCATTTGAGCACATGTCAGTCAACCAGGACATAAAGCAAGTATCTGCCAAGATGGGATGGATGCCTCATCATCCAGGGCCTTTGGCTGTGCACCCTCCTCCCAAAGGACTATACTCAGTCAACACGAAAAATCTCAGAAAATTTCAGCTGATATCCAAAACATTTAGGACTTCACAGTGTTCAAATATGCAAAAAGAGAGTTTATAATTTATCCCTTAATTTGGCATTGTCTAAGAGAGCATTTAAGGAGAAGTACCTGCTCCACTGGACGTGTATCCTCGGCCATGAGGGCAAAGTTTCTTGAAGGCCACGGTGCCTGGGAAGGGACAGACCTCGCAGTTCTGCCCCCAGCCTCGGCCACCGTCACAGCAGCATTCAGACTTGGTGACAGCGTTCCTGTTGCTCGACCCGATCTGGCACATACTTTGTAAGACTTCGGTGAAGCAGTATCCCTCCCTGTTGTCTGGAAGACAAACAGTGCATCACAGAGAATCCTAATGGTGACCTCCAGAGGGTCATGAGATACTGGGAATTTAGTCAGAAATATAACAGAAAGGGCATACTTCACCCTGAGACTGTGGAACTGAGAGTGAAAGACTACCAGCAGTAAGAACGAGAGAATGACATCTAAGGGAAACAAAGACAAGAAATTTAGCAAAAGGTGGAAGACAAGAAGTTACAATATGCTTATAAAATACATGTTTCTGTTTGAACCTAGAGAAAAAGGACTGGCAGAAAATCAGGACCAAAGAAATGTCAAAGCAGTTCCTGGCTGAGTGAAACCATGGAACAGTCAGCTTTTGTAGCAAGTCACCCCAGCTGGACTGACTGAAGCAGGGATATGGTGAGCATGGCAAGAAAGAACTTGCAAGAGGACACCTACATACAAAGGCCCCTTCCCAAAGGCATGTAAAGTCAAGAGAGTGTTTTCTCACCGTGCATTTCTAAGTTTAATTCCAACCCTCATTGCTGCTATGCAAGTGACAGCTCATTCAGGTGTGAACTGGGACTTACCAAGGCACTCGTCCTGGGTGTCGCTGACGGTGAATCCCTCGTTGCACTCACACCTGTAGCTCCCCACTGTGTTCACACAACGGCCGTTCTCGCAGAGCCCAGGCTTGGTCTGACATTCATTCTCATCTGCGTTTTTGAAATTTTATGACAAAAATCAAGTCCAAGTAGGACTAATGCAGGTAAGAGAGCCTGGTATGGAATTCTTATGCTGTACATTCTGCCTGGTTAAACTTCAATTTTTTTCTTTTTCTTGTATTTTAAAGGTTATATTACTCAATTTTCAGAGGAAAGATGGCCATCTAGCTCACAACTGTTATATATATTATAACTGAAGTACATTCCTCACTGGTTTTCAAAATTTTTCATAGTTACAGCTGCACTTCTGAATGCCATCCAAAGTATAAAAAAAATTCAGATCTACTCTCATTCATGCTAACAGACATAAACAAGCCTACAGCAACCGACCCAAATCCTCACCTTCCCTCAGAGCACTCAGCAGCAGCAGCACAAACTGATTGTAAAGACTCCCATCCCCAGATTTTCTACTTACTGCCCACAGATGTGTACACCTGAACAGCAAAACCATGTGTGTGTAGCACCAACAGATCCATTACCCAGGCAGTTGTGCAATTCTTCCCCTGAGTTTCTTAACACTTTGTTAAATCCAAAATTTTTAGCTCTGCTGAGGAACTGTGTATTTCAAGAGCTTCAACACTTCAGTGTCACTTACCTATGCAGCCTTCCCCATCTGGTCTGCGCTGATAACCAGGCCCACAGATACACATATAGGTGCCAATTAGGTTTTTGCATTCCATCTGTTTCGAGTCACAGTCGTGAATTCCTTCTTCACACTCATTCTGATCTAAAACACAAGGTTTAGACTTTATTATATAGAGAGATGATCCTGGAAATTCACAGTAGTAAATTCTGACTTTGGAATCTCAATCGTAATCAAACCCTACACTTACATTTATTGTTCTAAACCAACTATAAAATATACTAGCCTTGAGCAAATTGATTTCTCCCAAATGCCCATTTTTAGGGCAAGACAAAACCACATCATCTGATATGACCTCACTTTAGGCAGATGTATAAATTTACTGGCAGGACAGGCCTAGCACAATCAAGTGCATAATGCAAACCATAGAATTTCATCCCAAATTCCTTCTGACTCAGTTACTTCCTGGGATTAAAACTCTGGCCCAATAGTGCAGTGAGTCAGAGCTCTGCCCCTGCAGGAACTGAAATCATCATCTCATAACTGTGAGAGGCTGGTAGGAGCTTTACCTCTGCACATTCTCCGGTCCTCCCGCAGAACGTACCCCCCGGGGCACTTGCACTCGTAGGATCCAAACGTGTTCACGCAGCGGAAAGCGCAGAGCAGAGGGTTCTGAATGCACTCATTGACATCTGGATTTGGAGCAACAAAGACCATGGGGGAAGGGAAACACTTGTGTAAAACTCAGCAGACAAGAGCACGGGTTTTAGGTACAGGCAATACCATAGACCTCAGTTTACTGAGGACTAAATTTTAATAGCTGGGGACCCTTGGTTCTACTCTTCATGGATTTCTGTAGAGAAGCAGGCAACAGACACGCCAGGATGTTTGCACAGCTACCTGAAGTTTCAATAAGTTCAACAGCAAGCAGCCAATGGAAATAATTTCCAGATCCATGCTGCCAAAATACTTGCTCAGTTAAAACTGTATCTTTTCCACATCTAGGTTCTGTTTTTTTGGTTGGTTATTTAAATTCTATGTGCACTAATTCAGCTTCTTCCTAAACTGAATTCCATAAAACAATATCCTTACTAGAAACATTATTTTGAAATGCATTTACATACGGTCTGGACTACTTGAGCAATTACTGCTATACAGTGATGTTTATGCACTCTGCTAACTCCTCCTCTGCAATTTGAGCTTTCACCCAAATTTCATAGGGAAGTGAATGAAGCTCTAACTGCATATAAAACTAATGCAATCTGATGCAACAATAGAAGCATTCTTTTGTATGGGCTTGCAAAGAAATAGATTGTGGCAGATAATTTAAGAACAGCTGTGTCAAGTCAAGAGGACAGTGTCAGAATGTCCTAGGACATTCTCCTCTCTCTGCTTGTAACAGGAGGAGATGAATATTAAAAACCTCATACCATGTATGCAGAGATCTTTCCCCTGATACAGCCTCTCAGTTTAAGGACTTCCACAGCCAAAAGTCACAACCAAACTATCAGGCTTAATTTCCACTGATGGATTCCCACACAAATTTGTATAATCTCTTTCTGGGTCAATTTATACTTGTGGCCTCACTAATACTCTGCAGCAAAGGGTTCCACAACTTAAATAAGTACCATGCATATAAAAATGTTTGCTTTGGTTTGTCTAACATGTTCCATCTATTTTTGGTACCTTTACCACTTGTGGCTTTATAAAATCATATACCTCTTCAACCACATTTTCCACACTGAAAAATTCTAATTTATTTTCTGAGTGTCTCTTCTATACCTCTGATCTTCCTTACTTCTCTTTGTGCATTTTCAAATTTTAATTTTTGAAATGATGCACCAAAGCATGAAAAATATTCAACCTAGGGGTACCAAGGTAATTGTTGAGTACTGTATTTGTATTTTCTGGTTTGTTCCCTGTTTTTTTCCCTATCTCTCTCAAGCAGCCCATTTCCTATTTTCATCATCCACAGTGAGTCTCTTCACTCAAGGAGGTAGGCAAAAACCATACACACAGTGAGCAGCACTTCTGGGAACTGTTCTGGAGAGTCTGCACGCCAACATGCTCCTCTCTGGGCAGTCCCTTAAGCAGACACCACCTGAAAGCCTGTCCACCCCAGCTCCAGTGAGAAAAACATACCACAGCTCAGGGTGGATACAGGAAGGAGGAGCCCATTTTCCTGTTTCAGATAAAGAGGTATTGCTCCAAGTGTCCATATTTTATTTTTAAAGCGGCTTTACTCCCCTCAACCATTTTCAAAATCAGGGAACACAACTACAACAACAGTCCTTAACACATGGGAGTCTCACCTTCACAGGTCATCATTGGCCCAGGCTCAAATCCTTCTACACAGGTGCATTCGAAGCCTCCTATCACATTCCTGCAAGTTCCATTTCCACATGGGTTTCCAACAGCACATTCATCAGTATCTGCAGGTAGTTAGACCAAGGCAAGAATACATGGTTATACTCAACCAAATTGATAAAAAAATCTATGTTGCTGATGTGCAACCAGAAAAACAGAAAATGCAAGAACTCACTAAGTACTGAATTAGAACCACAGACTCCAAGGATAATTAGGGACTGCTAGAAGTTATCTGGGTCAAACACTCAGCCAGAGCAGGACCAACTTGGAGCAAATTGCTCAGACCCTGCCCTGCAGGTTTTAAGCACCAGCAGGGATGGAGACTCCATGATGTTGGAATAAAACAACCCCACTGCTCCTTAATGCCATACCTAGCAACTCAGGAAAATTTTTAAAATGGAAGCTGGAACAGCCGTACTTACCCACACATTCTGCTCCTTGTAGGATGTAACCATATGGACATTCACAGCGGAAAGACCCATCTGTGTTGATACACTGCCCAAATTTACAGTTATCAGGATCAAGGCACTCATCCACATCTTAACCAGAAATACAAACAACACAGTAAGTGCAACTGGCTTCATGTGCTTTTAGACTTCTCTCAAAGAACAAGTGTTCTGGCAAGAAACATTCCTGAGATCACAAAAAATACTAATATTTAAATTCTGACATATTAGGATTAGGGCACAGAATTTGTTTTGCAGGCCAGCTTTCAGAATGCAGAAAAGAAACTGATTCTAAATGTCAGATATAAACCTCTCTGACTGGGGCTACAGGGAGAGCAGCAGATATGAAAAGCAGTAGTCATCCAGTGCTCCTTAAATGCAAACTTTTGCCAATAAGGCTGAAGTGCTGTTTGTCTTGGGAGAGAACAGAATGTACTGAAGGGATCTGGGAAACTGTGGTTTGCACTTCTGGAGGATTAAAACCATTTACTGTAAACAGGCTACACATATTGTAGAAGAAAAGACAAGTATGCTACGTGACATAGATCCAGCCTCCAGAGCCTACATAAGTTTCCTAGCTCTAAAAGAAGTTTAATTTCTGATATTTGAGATATTCAAGACTGAATTTGAAATCAGTATGAAAAATTGGGGAAAGAAAAAGGTACAGAAGTTTCCACAATTAATGACTTTTGGAAATAGTTGCAGAGGTGTTATTCTCAGTTGAAAGGGAGAATGGCTTATGGGTGGAAAAAGGACACTGATGCAAAAATGGCACTGTGCAGTTCAGGCACTTACCCAGTCTTGCATCACCAGGTCCAACAAGGATGCCAATTCCAAATGGACAGATCTGTCTGAATGCCTCTGTAAAAAAACCATAAAGATCAAACCATATGTTAAATTCTATCTTGTCGATCAGCATTCCTCACAAGCTACATGTAACCACTGCTACCAGTCCATCCTCCTCATGTTCGGGTCCAAAAAAAATGTACATGTATAAACTTGTAATTTTATATTCCTGCAAAAACTGCATGTTTGCTTTACATTTCATCCAATCTCCTGCATGCATATGTGTAAGATCCTGTGAATAATTAGCAGTATTTAACTTCCTTAAGAAACAAACTAATGCAGCATTTCTGTTTTAGAAGTATCAATAGTAGTGGCTGCATTTTTTCTATTGTAAAAGAAAAACTTCCTACATTTGCTGAAGAAGGCATGATTTAATCCAGACTCGGCTATCTTAAAGCTACTTCTTTTTTAAAAGATGAGAAAAAGGGCCTTGCTATCCTTTGAGAGAGTTTGGACTGTGAAAAATACATGTGCTGACACTTCAAGGAAATGCTGCACCATATGCTGTGCTTTTCAACTGACTTTGGTTCACATGGTCCACGTCAAAAGAATTAAACATGCAGGGGCAACAGGCCTAGGAGGAATATTGCAACTGGTACTTCCAATTCTCTTTTCTAACCTCGCCTTTTGTGAGGATTTTCTGCAGAACATCTACATGACTAATGAATGAAGTGAACTGCAATCATGTATTGCTGCAACCAGCGATGCTGTTAACCGCATCTGTCAGCGCGAATTAACGCCCGTTCAGCAAACTGCACCACGATGCTGCAGAGGCCTGGTGAGTGGCTTGATGTCAACTTACTCAGTCTTAAAAAGGATACTAACAAAGGAAAGTGTTTCTTTAGCAACGGCCCAGGGAGGCTTTCTTTCACGGCCTGCATTTATTCCCTGCTATTTCTGCAAGCCCTTCACATTGATAAGATTGAAAATTTACATTTTCTTAATAACAATATTCAGGTGCAGATCTAGTTTAACTGTTTGGGGTTTTATTTTAATTAGATTTCATGTTTAAGGCACCTCTTCCTATACCTATCTACAATTAGAAGAATTCCATTAGTGTCTTGCAGGACTTGCCACTCAGAGCCTATCAAGGACCTACTTGCTGCTTTCCACTTTCTGTATGTGACACCTCCATAGCGAAATACCCAGCCCGTAATCACTGTAACAAATCTATAAGCAAAGAAGGAATATATTTGATATCTGACTATCCAAGGGATGTGGTTTTTTAAACTGCAATGGCCTCTACTTTATAGAGATCAATGACAATTACTAGGGTTAAACACCTTTAGAAAATTATTTTTCAGAATTCCTTCTGATAAGAATCCTAATCTCCTTTCAGTTCAGAGAGGCAGTATGGTAAGCTAGTCAATAACCCACCATCTGCTTCTTCTGGGCAGAGCTCACAGGGATCTCCCCATCCCTGCCCCTTTAAGGCGCAGCAACACTCTTGTTTGGAGTGGTTTCGGGACTTCGGCACAGAACATTTTCCATCTTCAAACTTGGTAAAGCAGTAGCTCACTCTCAGATCTGCATAGAGAAAAAAACTTGTTACGAGCAGTTAGGGTAACTTTGGCACAATTTTCACATAGAGGTGTTAACTGCAAAATTACAGGATACCCCCCACCAAAACACCCAACTTCCATCTAGCTCTGTTAATAAGAACCATCATTGTCTCTGACTGTGGAAGACTTGAATAAGGAAGGAAGCTCTGTAAAGTAGAAGTACTTTTACCTCAGTGAAGAAAAGCTATGGGATAGTTTCCTACTTCAGTCATGGAAAAGCAAGGGTTTTTCTCTTTGGTCCGGCAGAAATGGAAGAGCTGTACTATCCTCATTCCTCTTTGAAAAAACTGAATATTGCCTCATGAATTTATATTCTATTACTAGTAAGAATCACTCAAGTCAAGAGATTTCCATCAACTTGCAATGACAATATTATGTAGTGCTAAAATGAGAGGCAACTTTCAACAGCCCTTTCCTTCCTCATTCTTCCGGAGGTACACACAAACAAAGCAAACTCTCCCTGTGGCACCACATTTCATTCCCTGAAGCTGGGTAACCAGGATGCTGGACAGAGCTGAGATCACAGACCACAAGCATCCAGCAGGCAGGGAGCTGGCAGCTCTCTGTGCTGGCAGGGGGACAGCAGCAGGGCAGTTATGGAAGCAGCTGCTCATCCAGTTTTCCAGCTGCAGCATCAATGCTGGGCAATGTCCAGGTTTTAACAAAGTCCTAGGTAATGGGAAGTTTGAAACAAAACTTTGTTTGGCCTGAGATCCTTGAAAAAAGAACAGTCCTCTTTAGGGCATGGAGAGAAGCCCTTTTGAAGTTCATACACAAGTGTGCATTTTCCTCTGACGTGTGGAACAGTGGCCTGTGTTAAAAAAGTAGAAGATTGGGCTGCATTCTTTTTTATTATGTTTTTTCTTGGTGGGTTTTTGTGATTTTTTTTCTTCTTACCTGAAGAAAAGAACACCCTGAGACTGAAGAAACTTCATTTATACAAGCTACATAAACACAGCTAAAACATGCTTTCTTGATGTCGAGTGAAGTAACTGTGCCAAACTGCATGGTGGTTTGGAGATTTGGATTAATGTTTACTGCAGGTTGGATTCATTTTTACCAAAACCACAATTTCATTTAGCCGACTGTGAAGTGAAGAACTTGCTGTGGTGTCAACAAGCTTCACTGTTCTGTGCCAAGCAAAACTGTGGAGGTCCTTATAAAGGTCTTACTCATCAGTGGTTCCCACTGTGCACAGTGTATAGAACATTTAATGCTGTATCTATTTAATCACTTCCAAAGCCTTTAAAGTAACTCACTCCCTAATTTGTTGTGCTTGCTCTTTATACACAAGATAAACTAACCTGTGGCTTTTTACTACTAGATGTTCAGCTTTTAGCAAATGATCTGCTTGTTAGTGCCCATGTTCAGGCTCTGAACTGTTTATACAGTAATCTGGAAGCCAAAAGACACTTCAGACTTCCCTAAGCAGATGGGTGCTTATTGTCCACACGTTGCTTGCAAATTTTTGCCAACAATCTTTTTCCACCCACATGTTTGCAGAGAGGACCAGCATATAACAAGTGTTATGGTGAATATGGAAGTGCTAGGGACAGCCTTAAAACCAGAAATGCTGCCTTTAGTCTCCGGCCTGTGTTCATGCTACAGCTCAGTGTCATGTCGCTGTCTACAAAGAGTCCAGGTAGCCCCAATATTTCTTCCAGGGGTGCAAGAAAGGATTTCAGGACAACATAATTTCTTTGCGCAACCTGCTGCATTTAACATTATCTTCACCCCTTTTATTGCAATGTTCTGTTTAATGACAAACAGATGTTAGGGCAAGACAGAACCTGGCCCCAGCTACAGAATTATCATGTTTTCCCTATGAAAAACACTGTTTGAGTCCAGAGTCTTCTTGCTGTATTAGCAACAGCTCGCTACTAAGGCTTTTATGAAACAGCAAACAAATTTTGAAATGCCAGAAAATAGGAATGAACTTACCTTGGCATCGCCTTCCTGTGGAAGACAATACAAAGCCTTCTGGACACAGACACTTGAAACTGCCCAGAGTGTTGCTGCATGTGCCCAGGGCACAAATTTCTGGCTGTTCCACACACTCATCAATGTCTGTAAGGCAAGTCATTAAAGAGATGAGAAATAACAATGTTTACACTGGCAGCTGTACTACATAAAGTGCAACTTTACACCATCACTGCTATCTATTATATTTGACAAATAAAAAAGCCCCAAAAAAAAAAAAAGCCCCCCACAAAACAAAACAAAACAAAAAAAAACTAGAGTAACTGTTCCTCTTTTTCCTAGATGCCTTTGAGGCATTCAGTGCACTCAGCTCTGTTACAGAAATCTGAGGATTATTTCATGTCNGTAATCCAAGTGCAAAATCCAGAGCTAGTTTTCAAATCCTCAGGCAGTGGGCAAACTTCAGCAATGTACCGCCAAGGAAATAGTCTGGGATTATATTTTTCTAGGGTTCAGAGCAAGTAGTTCTGGTTCAAACAAATGTTAGTGAGACCTTTTCTAGGAAGTGAGAGACTTACTAGTGGCTACAGTTCAGAACTGTAGACTGCCACAAAACACTAAACATTACTCACATTTAAATGCAAGGGAAATAGGTAACAACTGTGAGCAGCTAAGAAAGAGACAGAAGAAGGACTGTTCAGTACACACCTTCACACATGTCATTCTGCAGGATGTATCCAGGAGGACAGATACATCTGAATGATCCATCCAAGTTCTGACATGTGCCTGGTGAGCATTTTCCAGTGTCCAGTGCACACTCATTGATATCTAGAAGAAAAGAAAGACAATTTATTTGAGGTAATTGCTGTTACCTCAATAAACCTCTAACTGAGGCCACTTTAATTTTGATCCCATCAAACTGAAGGTGGAACTTTTCAGGAGCAGGAGAGGAGTCATCTTCCTGTCCTCTTGCCCTTGTTTTCCTTCTGCTAGGTATGATGATGGCAGTGTGACAGTTCTCTCTGACCTTACTGTGTCACTAAGCATATCTGCTCAAGGCTTGCTGCACTTTTTTCAACCCTAAAAGAAAGCACTCACCAATACAAGTCCTTCCATCCAAAGCCACCTCATAGCCATCATTGCAGAGACACTGGAAGGACCCAATGGTGTTCACACACTGACCATTTCTGCAGAGCATTCCATTTCCACTTGCACATTCATCCACGTCTAAGAAAAATAACATTGAAAGATGTCAGAAACATCAGCAATAATGGAAACTGGATAAGTGAGATTTCTGTTTCCACCATATCAACAAAGTAACTGATAACACAATCCCCTTTCAAAAGTGAGGGGAAATTACTATGTTATAAAATTGTCAGAGCAGGAGTAAAAACCAAATGTTCCTGTATCTTGTGCCAACATTCAAGTGGCTCTAGAAAAGTGAGCAGTGCATAATCAAAGAGGCCTTTTGAGACTGAAGAAATAGGGTTTTGTCTTTAATCACACAGATCATGCAAAAGAGAAGATGGTACTTATGGTACTTTTATTAGAAGTAGGAAGCCTCAGGAACACGTGCCTGCTCTCAGCACCCCTTACCTATGCAGTCGTTGTTGTGTGAGAGGATGAAGCCCAGGTTGCAGCGGCAATTGAAGGAGCCAATGGTGTTCCTGCAGGTTCCGTTGCCACAGGCGTCTCTCTCACACTCATTAATATCTACAAAGGAACAGAGCAGAAATAATCCACTGCCAACAGACTGAATAGAAGGCAAAAAGATTGTCCTGTCTCCCAAAAAGAAAATTTTACATAGGTTTACACACTTGACATTAACATCTACAAAAATAGTCAAGGGTCCAACAATCATTTACTTTACTGTGGCTCCTGTATCACACTTCCCAAAGTAAGCCTAAGCTATCTTTAATTGGAAGCATTCTGAAATGTTGATTTATTCATACAACACATAACCAAGAGCTGTGAATGGGTTAAATTCAAAATTCCCTTGTTAATGAAGATGACTGTTTCTGAAAAACGTTCTTTTCTGGCAAGAAATCTACCCTTCATTCACTCTATTAACAAGTAGGCTGTGCACAACTGCTGCATTGCAATAGTAATCTATTAAATTCCTTGCCTAAAGGAATAATGCAACAAGATACTCCAGAAAATTCTAAGAAGAATGAAATATTTTCTCAAAAATGAAAGCATTAGCAGTTCATTAGACAGGCTATGTAATTTTAAAGGTTCACTCTACTTTAATGAGATGGTTTTCATTCAGTATCAGCTTTTTATCATCTCTAATGGCCAATTTTGCACCGTTGTCTGGTGGTAAATGGCTCACAATGTCAGTTATTGTAATGCAACTCCTTATTACAGAGAGGACAGACTTAGTAACCACCTTACTGGAAGCCTAAGTTCAGTTTGGTTTGATTTACTTGCCTATACACATTGTCCTGTCATCGTTGGTTTTGAATCCGTTGTGACAAATGCAGTAGAAACTTCCAACAGTGTCGATACACTGCCCATGGCTGCAGATGTTGGGAATTTCTTGACATTCATTCCGATCTGAAAGCAAAGAGGTGCAGTCAAAGTTAAGGCTTCTACACTACAAGGCTGGAAAGACACATCAGCAGCAACCAAGACAGTATCCAGTGCATGGCCAGACTTAAAATAGTATTTTTAGTTTATTAATGACAAAAACATTACTAAGTAAATCCCAGAAAAGGAGCTTAGTTGCATGTAAATGACCTCTTCAGTGGACCTGAACAAAATTTAGCATAAAAATGGTATTTAGCCAACTCAAATTCTTTCTGGAGGGAAAGCATATCACCATGGCTTTGAAAAGCAGAATTAATGACATGAGATTGGAAAGGGTCTGAGTCTGAGGGTCCTATATTGACTGCAGGAGATAGGAAAGAGGCACATGAATTACAGTTTGCATTCTTCTGATGAAAGCAGCTACTTGCATTTAACCACATTCGATTGTAGCACAGATTGTATGCTCAACTCATGGAAATCAACAGAACAGAGAGGGGGATGAACACCACACTTTTCTCACTAGGCTTACAGGGAGATAAAAGGTACTGCTCAATCAACTCATCATGCAGAGATAAAACAGGTACACATGTATGTGCTGCAGCATCCATGAAATGTGGTGATTCTATAAACTGGACAGAGCTCCAACAGCAAGAAGGGTTACTGCTATATGGAGTCAGGGAATATTTTGTATAATTCTGCAGAGAAGGGGGCAAGCTCTCCTGCCAGCATGTGATTGCTGCCTTACAATAGCAGGGCATCTCTTACAGCCAACTGCTTCCTGCTACTCTTGTTACAAATGCTTTCAGGCAGAACCCAGGATTCTATCAATAGTACATGAAATAAAATGTTAACAAACAAAATGTTTGCTCTCTGGCATAGTTTTTTCCATGACAAATCAGAAACATGAATCAAATGAGGTGTTTCTGTTGACCTCATCAGCAGCAAGAGCTGATTTGATTCAATGTGCTTCCTTCCTTCCTTCCTATGCTGCAGCTCCAAAATATGAGAACTGAGGTGCTGCCATGAGCTTGTATTAAAATTGATTAGGCTCTAGTGTTCAGTAATTTTCTTTTATATGCAATCTAAACTGAGCAGATGCAGTTTCTCAGCAAACCATCCCCAGGGCATTGCAGAAGTAAGAGTGAAGCTGTTCCTAATTGCAAAGAACTTCATCTACGAGCTCTGGTTTTCCTGCCTCTCTCCTGCACTGTACTTGGCACAGGGACAATCTGCACATGGACAATCCTGACAGCCCCATCCCCAGGATCTCTGCACAGCACATGGGGCCATGAGTAACTCTGGATGCACTGAGGACCAAGCTCCCCCAATGTTATTGATGATACCACTGCTAATTACAGTCTGAAGGAAGCAGAGGAAATCCAAAGCTGTCTTAAGAACTCCCAATCTTCACAGCTCAGGAGAGCAGAGACAAAAGAAAAACTATGATTCTCTGGTGCTTTGTGGGCAAATGAATAATGATGTCAAAAACTAATTTATAAGAAAAATTCTTTATTTTACCACAATAGAGAGCTATCTTGAAGAATGCTGTCTTGAAGGTAAGATAAATGCAGTATTCCCAGTACTAGTGGCTGTGATATATCAGGTTTGATTCAATAGCACATGAACTACTGGGGTGGGATCGTTTTCCACACAGTAGATGGCTGATCCAATACTGCAAGGTGCTTACCACTCTCTGCTCCCAGCAGAGTGGTTGGGAATTTCCTTCCTTTGCTGGATCACGTACTTTATCAACCACTTTTATTTTTACTCTAATTGTGTAACTTTATTTTCACCAAATATAAAATAAGAGCAAAATACAGGGAAGTATTACAGTTTGTGCCAATTCATCTCTGGAATTGTAACCCATATCAGAACCTTCCCTTGCTCTTCCTGTACTGCTGTAATGAACCCTTAACGACAACAATTACATTAGGAACATATTGAATATTTACATGTGCCACTGCACAGCTTAACAAAGCGAAGTTTTAGTTCTCATAGTAGTGTTCTGATTTCCCCTACACCCTTTTCCCTCAAGGGTCACATGAAACAATGAAAAACTGCACTGCAGGCAAAAGTGCACTTCCTAGAACTCAAGTACTCAGAAGCAAAAACCCAAGGAGAATGTTACCAGTTTCCGTTGTAATTCTTATTTTGTTCAGAAATGTATATAGTATATAATATTTACAGCAGCTTGACCCACTGCAGTCATTAAAATCTCAGCAATTCTTCAAATAAGCAAGATAACATGAATGCCTCTCTGGACTAAGATATTATAAGAAAAAGTAAATAGATTAAAAAACTGCAGTCCCACTCAGTGAGCATTTAAAAATAACATTATGGGGCCTGTTTAAATCTGTATCAAAGTTAGGAAATTCAACAATAAGCTTTTCAAGTTAGTTACTGCATACAGGCAAGCAGATAAGTCTACCTTATCAGCAGAAACTCCAGCAGCAAGCAGTGAATTATTTGTAAAAATACAAGTGGAAAATAAATTAGTAAAACACATATAGAAAACCATAATGAAAATCAGAAAATACAGAAAGGTAGTGAATCAAATGGTCTTCCCTTCCTAGACGTGTCAAGGCCTAAAGAAAAATGCTTGCATTTGGTGGGATAAAGTGAAAGGCAAACACCTACTTAGGTTTTTAACTCCCATTATACATCCATGGGATGAGCCTGGAATTGCCTTCATGTTTATGGGATGCCCTAAAAGACTTTAAGAAAAGAGTTCTTGAAGTTGAGATCATCTCCTGCAATATCACCTTTCTGGAGAGGAGAGATGTTTTTTCAAGCCCTTCAAAATCCCCTCGTGTCCGCAGCCCTCCCGGGCACTCACCAGTGCAGCGCCCCGTGGACGTGAACCTGTAGCCAGGTTTGCAGTCACAGCGGTAGCTCCCAGCTGTGTTCACACACTCTGCGTTTTGCTGGCAAACTGGGCCGTTCTGGCACTCATCAATATCTGTCAAGACAAGAGAGGAATTCGATTTTTATAGTAAGCTGGCAGTGGAAAGATGTCAAAAGCACATTTTTTTAGCGTACAGGTATTAGTAGCTTTCAGTGTAAACACTAGAGCAAAGCTTTAGGCAAAAAAAATTTTGATCAATTTTCCTTACTTCAGCTGCTGCAAAAAGAGAACTTTATCTCCCTAGAAATGGAACTGGGTTTCACTCAGAAGCAGAACACAGAAGACGCTTTTACTCAAAGCTCTCAATGCCTTGCCTGCAGCATCCACGTTGTCAGCAGTCATAACTCACACCAGAGAATGACAGCAATTCATACTCTATCTTCAGTTTCTCCATTAAACTGACTAATACAATGTTAGGGAATGTTTAAACTGGAAAAAACCCCCATCTGGTTATATTTTTTACAAAAATATTTGTTCCATTAGAAAAGAAGTACTTTGGAATTAAAAAAAATGTGCTCATGATCTGACTCAAGAGTACTATTTTTTTCTTGGCTTTACTGTCAAATGTGAAAAAAAATATTTCTTCCCATGACTGCTGACTCATGTGCCTTCAAGGCCTTAGATGTCCGACAGAAAATGTGGCATTTTCTATGCAAAAGAATTCAAAATGTCTGAATTAACACAGATACTACACTGAAACCAGTATTCTCCCCTCATTAAGGATGCCTAGCAGGGCTCTGATTTGGCACTGTCTGAGTTGCCAGCTGGTGGAACACCATTTCTCTGAATGAGAGGAGCACTCTACCTTCACAGATCAGGAGCTTGTCATTGTAGAAGAAACCCACAGGACACTCGCATCGGAAGCTGCCAACCATGTTTATACAGATCCCATTTTCACACACTCCAGGAATCTCTCTGCATTCATCAATATCTGCAAGAATAATTTTTTTTTTTAATGCTTGTGTTGAGCACTTCATGGAATCTTCTGCTACAGAGTATGTCCTTATGCATTTACCCTCAAAGATAATTATCAAACTTATAATGCAAGCATCAGAATGTTCCCAACTGAACAGTGAGTGAGTCATTCCCAGCTGTGGAAATGTAGGTACTTCCCTCTTTCTCAGGTTCTGACTCTTCACTGCACTGAAGGTATATCCTGCTACAGACAAACGCACAGGGTATCATGTCCTTCCTCATGTCTCCCACCCACAGCCCTGATGAATCTCATCACCTTCCCAAGTGCTACAGTGGAGTCATTAGAAACAGCCAGAGAGAGAACAGAATTGTCTTTGGTTTAATACAGGAGAGCATGACTGAATGCAAACACCAGAATTAGTTTTGCACTGTTTTACCCTTCTTAATCTGAAAAGACTTTCAGGGTTTTATGTAACAGTTTGAAAGTGCCAATGACAGGTAACACCTGAAGTGCTGCCAATATGCTATTAATTAGATTGATTAAGCCAGGCAGCCAGGGCTTGCCAATGCTTTATATACACCCCAGTCAAGTAACTGATTTTGGCAGAAAAACCCCCAGCTGCTATTACAGTTATATATCTTGCCTATTGTGTCCTTACACATCTTAATATTCTGACATGAGAGAGTTCAGAGACTCCTCCAAAGCCTCTGCCTTTAGTAAACGTTGCCATATGCACTGAGGTACCCAGACATAGAATATGGTGGGAAATGGTCAGCTAACAGGAGTTTCCATCAGATAATGTTGTGGTTTTGTTCGGGTTTTTTTTGGGGGTTTTTTTTTTGCTGCTGGATCCAGCCCTTAATTTTCTACATTAGAGTCTGTAATTTTGAGTCCTCTGATATACAGGATGAGTAAAAACAGAACTATTTCTGTTTCTGAAACAAACACCTGGAGCAACTACATAGAACTTTAACCCAAACAGCAAGTAACATCATTGGACTGCAAGCAAATATTAGAGGGTACACAGAGCACTGCCCCTGCAGAAAGGGTTCTCCTTTGGTCCCGTGCCTGCAGGTGCAAGGGACACGAGTAATCCCTGTGCAAAGCAGCAGGCTGAGTGCTACAGCCTCCATCCCAAAGCAGCAGGGAGAGAAGCTGTGTGTGCCTCAGTCTCAGCACCTGCACGCACTGGGATGTACTGGTGGGCTCTGTGGACGGCCCTTCTGTTTCCCCTGGCTCCTGGACTGCACAGCTCCCTGCTGTGGCAGCGCAGACAGAGCACCTGCAACGCCCCTGCACACCTGCAAACACTGCACTGCAGCTTTTACCTGCGCCTGTCAGCAAGGCCCAGGGGCTCCCTGCTGATGCTGATGAAGGGCCCAAGCAGCTCGGCAACAATTTGGACTAATGCTAATAGCCAGAAGGGGAAACTTTGCTTCCAAGAAACAGCCTTGTAAATAATAAATATTGCACATTTCTGTAACCTCTTTAAAAATTACATTCCCCACTTTACTGGGAGTGTTTCCATCTAACTAGCTAAACACTGCATCACAGCAACAGCTTCATGCTAATGCATCTGATCACTGCCTATATGCCATCTCTGTTTGTTACAGCGTACATTATCTGCTTTTCATTTGCATTTTAGTGTGAATAAAAACAAAAGGGAGTCCCATTAGGGATTTATTCAATTCCTTGTCCTAGAATTCCTCATTCTCTCCCTTTCTTTTTGTTTTGCAATTTGTTACTCACGATTCAAATGTAACACACAATAACATATGTGAGAAATATTCCAGCTGAGCAGAAAAAAGGATTTTTGTGTCAAACCAATACCCAGGGGGACTGATGTGAAATGTCAAACTAAATCTTGCTTTAGTTTGAAGGAAAGACTCCCAGTTCCTCTCAGACCAAATGCTGGTTGGCCTTACTCCCAGGCCTCTCATTCCCAGTATCTGTGCCCTGCTCATGTAGGACAGATTACAGTTTCTTTGGAGCTGTGCATTGCCTTGATTACAAGCAGCAACTATCACTGCTGCCAGCTAGGAGTAGCCAGGAAGAAAGTTTGCACTTAAGTTGGACTTAAACAGAGGGTTGAGCTCCATCATGCTGTTTAATTGTTATTCCTCCTATGAAAAAAAAAACCTGGGAAAACAAACCTCCCCTCTTCCCTGGGCAGAGGTAGCATGGAATTTAGTTCAAAACATAAATTACAGCTCACCAACTGGTAATCCTGTATAAATGTCAATGAAGAAGCCAGGCCTTTGACTTCCACAGAGTGTGGAGAATTCATCTGCAACAGGAAAACAAAGCAGTGATTAAAGCATTTGGAATTGATCAACAGTCAAAAATTAATCACATCTTCTGGCTAAGAAAATTATTCTTCTACTCTTTCAGCACCTGCAGGGCACGCAGAGGTAGGCAGCCCCTTTCCCAAACTCACCATGTGAGCTCACTTGGGTTCTCATCCAGCTGGGCTCACGTGCTTACTTTGCTCTGCTTATGCCTATCACTGTGCATTACAGTGTTTGCATACAACTTCGGATCTGTCTCTAAAAACCTAAACTACAAGCTGGAAGTTAATCAACCGTCTAGGAAATTGCTCTTGAAGCAAACCACCTCAAACCAGAGCGGGATGTCCTGCAGTCTTACCCAGTGTGGGAGAGTCATGTATGCCCACACAATCAGCAGAGAAACTCCTACATCTCACATTCAGCTGCTCAACACAGACCGTTCTCAGAGCACACCAAGGTATCTCTGTAAGCCCACGGCTGCCACAAAGGCCCTTCATGGCAAACAGCAATCGAGGCAGAGCACACCAGACCCCATATTTGTTGGAGCAATACCAATAAAACCTTGGTCAGTGCCTCAGCACTGGATCAACAAGCACTTGCAAAGAGATGGATTAATCAATACAGGCCATGAAGTGTCTGAGACAGTGAAACTGGCACAGGGGCGGCACAACCCAGCAGCACAGACACAAACCACTCAACATATGCCTTCATTGTGACTAGGGCTGATCATCTCCAGGACAAAGAAACAACTATTCCCTTCATTTTAGACAAACAAGAGCAGAAAAAGACATCTCTAGTGGTGTTACACTCACTAATAGTAATGATGATGTTACCAAGGCTTTCAGATAGCTTTGCAATGCAAAAATGTACCTGTGCTCGGGATAGGACACTGTTCACAAGGCTTATTCCATGCACGTCCAATGTTGTAGGAACAGCAGCACATTTTCTTGGTCATATTGAAGAGCAGCTCACCATCACAGGTTTGATTGTCAGCATAGTAGTTTCTGTAACACAGACTTCTTCTCATATCTGTGAAAGTGAAGAAAACCTCAGGCCAGTGCAGCAGGCAACTCCTAGGGAAGATGATCTCCCTGGCCCAATGCATGGAGATAAAGCTTTAAAGAAACCCCAGCACATACCCATGCAGTTGTTTCCTCCGTTGACTTGCATGTAATCAGGAGGACAGATGCAGGTGTAGTTCCCAACAGTATTGTAACACGTGCCAGGCCCACAAATGCCAGGTGTCTCGCACTCATTCACATCTAGAAGGGAACAAACAGGCAGTGAGTGAGCAGCCACAGTAGCTTTCTTGTTGTGCTTCTGAGAACAAAAATGTTTCAGTAACGCCTGAGGTAGGAAGGTGCTGGTGGAGTAGAGCTGAAGGGGCTCTGAGGAAGGTCATGGTGGAGCGAAGCCACACAGAGAAGGAAGTGGCAGCACAGGCGGCCATGGAAAACCTGGCTGTGATGCAAAGGTGGAACTCTGATACATCTGGGTAGCTCAGGAACAGCAACCTGGCTTTTGCACCTGTTGCACAAAAATCGTATTTGAGGATCTCCTCCATTCTGGATTCTTAGGTCTGGAAAAGACCCAAAGCGGTTCCCTGTCGAGTTCCCACTGAGCATTGCCTTGACTGGGAAAAGTGAGCAAATTTCCCAACACAAGACGTCATATTTACTTCATCAAGAGAGTAAATTTTGTTTGAAAAAATCTAACCAAACTCAAACACACCACCATCCCCAAAACACCTCAGTTCCCAAGAGTTAAAAAACATTTCCCCAGCCTTACAATTTTAGAGTATCTTTGACACACCACTCAGCATCTGTTGAGCTACGTAAGCACAATGTGGATGAAGCACTTTGGTTCAGCCTTAATTTAGGGCCTGAATGTTTTGTATTTCTGCAGTGTTTTGCACATCATAGGCACTACATTAACATTATTAACAATCTGGAAGACTGAAGACAGCCTGGAAAACGGGAAATTTTAGAACTTGATGGGTTACTTAAGGTTTTATATCCAGCACACCCTGAGAGTGGCACGTAATGTGACACGTACTACTGACTGTGCTATGGAAAGGAAAATGTTTTGCAGTACAACCAATATTTTCAGTTGGCCACTGGATCAGCAGGAGTGAAACAAGCAGTGGAAAAATACATGGACACATGTATTTTGGGGAAATTCATGGGGAAAGTTTGTTCTTTTATCTGACTGCTTAATCATTGCCCATTAACAAACAGCTATTTTTAGAGCCAGTTTGCAAATTTGCTTTACTTATAGAAAAAATTGTTGGGTTTTCTGGTTTTGATCAAAATATGATCATTTTAAACAAAAACTTGCATATTTTTCAACATGGTCAAGAAGGAATTTTCACACTGTCAATGCAGGACTTCAACTTGTTCAATTTTCCCACCCTAGAGCTTTACACTGCTTAGTCAGGTTATGCTCCTTTTCAAGGAAGATTAATTCTCTGCATAATGATCTGTCACTATTTTCAAAGAATAAAGCAGAAGACTATTGAAGTGAAAGCTCCATACCATCACACACTCGAGTCTCTTCATTCAAGTAGTACCCTGATGGACACTGACACTGGAAGCTACCAAACGTATTAATGCATTTTCCTCCTTGGCAAAGTCCAGGCAGTTCTTGACATTCATCAATATCTGTCCAAACAAACCCATAAACATTTCATTAATGTTTTCCACACAAAAAAAAACCCCAACAAAACTCACTATAGAGTTTCACAATTTCAGACATGTAAATATAGGAAATTGCAAACATTACCTTCCAATATAACTGTAATAGGGTTTGGTCGGAATCCTTCCCCTCCAGGGCAAAGAACCTTATATTCAGCTGAGGACAAAACAAATTTATGAACATATGATAATAGAAACATTTTCAGAACAATTGTTTTTGAAAATGGAACAGATTATTACAGATCATTTAATTGTAAAGTTACAAACTAACCAGCTAGAGACATTAGGTTTTACTCTGTTACACCACCTGCTATTCCATTTCATAATGTAGTTTTTGGTGTAATAGCAAACTTGCTCTGAAGTGATAATAATATTCTGACTAAATAATCTTTCTCAAAGACCAGTAAAGCTTTTGGTTAAGACCAGTGGAAGCCTGTCCCCTGGATGTCCACAATAAATGCACACCAGTATTTGAGCTACCTGGCTAAATTAGGCAAAAACCCAACAAAGATCGCTGTGTTTACGCCACGAAGAGCAGACTTACTTGTGTTCACGAGTGGGCAGTGCTCACAGGGAACTCCCCAGGCTTTACCCAGGGAGCAGCAACAGGAGGCCTTGGAAACACCCACTCCAATCTCATTGCTGCAGAAGGTGCCACCATTATCTCCCCGAGTTTTGATGTCCAGGTAACAGTTGCCAGATCGTGTATCTATTCACAGTGCACACAATGACAAACACATCTTAGGAGAGAGCAAAACGCAGCACATCCTCTCAGGGTGAGGGATACCTACAGATGGCTCCCAGTTCTTGCAGGACACCAAAGCCAGTAAGCTGTGTTGCCCAGGGGGGCCCAGCATTTCCCACTTAAGCAGGTTGTTGGTGCCCCATTCCTTGGTTTGACTTTTCAAAAAGTCGGAAATTTATTCATCACGACCAAGGGCAGTTCAGCCAGGCTCTTTCTCATTTTCACTCACATTTCCCCCCACATTTGTACATCCTTCCAGTTCCAGATGTCCACTGCTTTCTCCTCTACTCGAGGCTTACAAGCAGGAAAGCATCTACTGAATGTTAGGAATTTCAAACATATTTAAATTTGAGCAGCATCCCTACACCCTCTTAAACAAACAAAACCAAAAAAACATTAGGATTACTAAGCAGTTGGAGTCTAATACAAGAGCATTTCCACTGGTCATGAAGCTGCACCCAGCCAAGTGCACTCAGTGCTCCAAGAGCATGGGTGGCTTCATGCCACAACTTCATTTGCCTGCCATCTTGGGGCCAGCTGGATGTGGGCTTAAGTTGGTTGAATTTTAAAATTGTCTCCCGCCTGCCGTAAATTGTGGACAGCTCTAACAAGCCCCGAGGAGTTGGTTCTGGCAGCGGGGCACTGCTGGCATGCTGCATCAGCTCTGGACATGCTCCTGCTGCCCTAGTACAGCTTCCAAGCCAGGGGCAGTGGGATGGGAATTGAAGAGCCTAACCAAGCCCTTTCCCATGACCTGGGACTTTATTCCTAAGCAGTTAGGCTTGCAGCCCCTCTGTGGAACTTCACTTGTAAATGACACGAGGAGTGGTCCCTTACCAACGCATCCAACTCGGGTGGGATTCAGCTCGAAATCGGGAGGGCACTCACAGGTGTAGCTACCAGCAGTGTTGATACACGTGCCACTAATGCAGGTTGTAGGGTCTGCACATTCATTAACATCTGCCAGAAAAAAACAGCACGTGGTAAACGAACACCCAAGGACACCAAAAACCATTGATATATCAGGTACCATATGCTGACCATCACAAATCCATTAGTTATGACATACTGATCTCCAGAAAGCTCTAATAAATAGAGAGGCATTTTAGAAGAACAGTGGTCTGAGATGAACTCATAATTTCAGAGGAAAAAGAAAAAAAGCATTTTCCCTGAAAAAAATCAATCTATGAACAATATTCACATGAAGCACTAAAAAACTACTTAAGGGAAAAATAGAAGACAAGGCCATAGCTTACCATCCAGTACTGTAAAGTACTGTACAAGGCACAACACATCTCTGCCAGAGGGGTTCTCTCTCATCTGTTTTTCCCCTTTTTAAGGGGAAAAAACAGAGGCTGACCAAGAACATTAGAGAGGAGCATAAAAAAGGTATGGAGAATCCTGTGTTATACAGTAGGGAAGTCTACATTTTCCTATATCCAGTTTGATTTGTACAGCTTCTTAAAAGAAAAGGAGCTGACTGTGGCACAAACAGAAGATTAAAAAGCACATTGATCCAAGCTTTACCTGTGCAGTTACCACCACTTCTGTCCAACTCGTAGCCCACTTCACACTCGCATCGGAAGAGTCCAGGGAGGTTATGACAAGTACCATAGACACAGATGTTAGGAAGTGAGCACTCATCAATATCTGATTAAGGAACAGGAGGGGAAAAAGATGAAGTTTCCTTATCTTCTTTACACATAGACAGAGAACTGCAAAAGTTTTCAGCAGCATGGATCTGGAAGACAACAGCTTCTGCACACCGTGTAAGACAAGGAAAGGTAACATGGAATATTTATGTTGGAGCCTAAGGAACCTAATCCATAATGATTTTTTGGGAAAAAGGCTCCTTCTAATACCTCTGGAAGCTATGCCAGAAACCATCCTAGCTTATTAGTGGGCTAATCTGACAAGTAGCAATATTAAACATAGCAGAAGATATGCCTTAATAAAATGAAGTTCATTATAAATCAGCAGTCATCTGCAGAAAGCTGGACACCAGCAAGGGAAAAGCCTGTGCCCAAAGGTGAACTTCATGTTCATCTTCAGGTTTCTCCATTTGACAGATCTAAAGTTTGGCAAGCAGGCACTTTTGTGCCTTTCCTCCTAGTCACTGAGTCTGATTCAGCATTTACTGAATGCCACATGCACTGCACAAAGAACAGCTGATTTGATACAGTAAAAGAGTGTGTGTTTACAAAGGACCTTAAAATACTGCATTTAGTGTACACATCTGAGACACGAAGGCAAGTCTGTTTTAGCAACAGGAGCTAGCCTCTCTAAAAGCTATTTAAACCTAGCTAAAAGGTTTGAAAGTAAATTGTTTCATGAAACATTATGAAACCTAATATTGGTTCCGTTTAAAGACAAATTCACTCTCAAATTATTTCACTTGCTAGGTTACTTAAAAATACACAGAACATGTTTCAAGGGGAAAAATCCTATTTATAGTGATGTACTTATGAACTCCATCAAACACCAGTTGGTATGGGTTATTACTATGTCAGATGATAAGGCTGCATTTGCTTGACTGACTTAACTGGTCAGTGGTGTATCAAATAAGGATTTCAAATGTTCAAATCAAATCTATGACCTTAATCATGTTGGTAATGTTTATTATTTGATTGTTTTGAATCTTTGCAGATGTAAAGCTCTTACAAACGAGTTGTAAACTGTTAACTGACAGCTCACTTTTGAAACTGAACAAATATTCATACAGGACTTTTTTTTTGTGGTCATATAAACTTTCTGCAAGGCTTCACACTCTGATTCTGCACCTCACAGAAGCCCTCAAAGCACATTCATTGTATTGGCTACCAAATCACTGTTGGTCAGCTTCATACACACCAATGCAAAGTAACAACTTCTTCTGTTTAATTGTTTTGAATGAAATGAAGAACTGGACATAAATGATCAAGAAGAAATGGCAGCTATCAGTGCCATTCGGATCACCAATTGGGACCCAAAATAATATAAGATAGGCTTTGAAAAGCTGTTCTCTCTATATACAGCAGGTAGATGAACACCTAGAGGTCCATAATAAATAAACTGCAGAAAAGCAACTACTATTGAAAATTTTCATGCAGTTCTCAATACAACCACAACAGCAAACAATTGTAAAAAATTGAAACATAAAATACTATTAAGGCAGAATTTGTTGAGTGCTGTTTAAAGCGTACAAAGAATTACCTTCACATGCTTTCCCATCTACACTTGGCAAAAATCCCATATCACATTCACAGCGATACCCTCCAGGGGCATTGAGGCACTGCCCATTTTCACAGAGGTTCAAGTTTTCTGAGCATTCATCGAGGTCTGTAAAAGGAAGGGATATTGCAAGTTAGCAGTAAAGATGGTTTTTCCACCAACATTTGAGCTGAAGCATGCAGTGTTCCGAGCATTTTAATTATTCTATTATATCAGAACACATGCAGAAGAATCTGCAATCTAGTTATGTGCAGAGGTGACTACATGTAACAGCTCTGTATATTCCTGACATGTTGAAAATACAGTTTCTAATCAAAAGGAAAATCAGAGAGGCACAGACTCCTAGAGTAGCTACAGTTAATAACAATTGGAGGCAGTACACAGGGTCAAATTTAGACTCAGAATGAACACGTGAAATTTATTATAGTTATTGTTTCTATTACAGCAAAGCCTAGAGGCAGTAATTGGAAAAAAAAAAATAGGTTTACTATGCAGTGAGGAAACATGTGGTAATAGGCAGTTCTCCATGCCAAACATCAAAACACTGACAAAAAGTGGCATGAAAAGAACTTCACCAAAACTAAACTGCAGGTTAACAGCTGATGAGAAAAACAGCCTTGCTACTGGACTCCACTCACCTTCAGATAGACCATGGCCCTAACTCTCCAGCTGAAATGTTACACATCACAGAAACACCTCCTTACTGCAACAGAGCCTGGCTGGCAGTGGGAGTTTTGAAGTCCATGGCTGGTAAATCAAAAATCACCTACCAGGGGGAATGCTGCACACAGCACACTTTGGCAGAAGGCTAACAGAACATTTGAGTGCTCTAGTTTGAGTCCCAGACACCTCCTGAATTCACAAACAATAAAGTATCCAAAAAAAAAAAAGTTCTACTGAATGCAGAAACTCTGTAAGCACTCCACCTGAAGGTGTAGCTTACAGACTCCTGGAAATCATCACACAGGAAATTAACAAAGAGCACCGGGTTAGGAAGGCCACTGAGGAAGCTGAATCAGATTCAAGACGAAATTATATTGAGAGAATTAAACAGAATTCCAGGGTCTGCTAAGAATTTGGAATGATTCAAATTCAGCCTTAAGCCTGATAATCCAGATTCTCAGATGCTCTAAAAACCTGCTGTAGCTGACAGAGTGCTGCTGATTTGCACCAGCTGAAAACCTGGCCCACCAGCTCTGTCACACGGCTCTGCTCCAAACAGCCTCCAGCGAGCACCCCCAGCCACACCTCAGTGCAAGAGCAGGGCTCCTGATGACTAAGCACACACGAGCTGAGCCGTTCTTCAAAGCAGAAGACTGAAGTGTGGGTGGGAAGCATCTCTCTAGCAAAGTTTTATAATCTCATTTACAGTTTATAAAATGAGGTTTCAGAAGCAGCTACTTCATTCTATACACCAGCACTGCATCCTGACACCAGCTCTCAGGACGATGGAGTAAAGAAAATGGACATCACACACTCCCTTGTGGAAAGGACAAACATTTTTAGGCAATTTTATGAAGTAATTTTGATGCATATGCCCTATTATTGAAATATTAAGGTGAGTAGCCAATGGACTAGTTTACTAACTAGTCAAATTACATGATCAAGCATTGTTTCAATAATTTTGTCACTCACTTCAACTAACAAGGAAAGCAATTTTTTCACTTTTATCAAGTGAAAAAAAGTGATTGATTTAGACTATGTATAATATATAGTATTTCTTTTAAGCAATGGCAACTTAGGTGAAGGAGAAGACAATCGATGACATATTAATGAAAATTTCAGATGTTTAAAAGCTATTTTTGCACATTGGATCACAGACTAACTTGGGTTGCACGGTACCACTGGAGTTCATCCTTTGCTCACCTGTACAAGTGAAACCATCCCCAGTGTAACCTTCTTTACACAGGCAGCGGTAAGAGCCCATCGTGTTCTTGCAGTCAGCATGTGGGCTGCACATGTGGGTTCCATTGGAGCACTCATCCAGATCTTTAAAACAACAAAAAAGGGGGAAAAAAAACCCCAAAACGAAAAAACATTAGTTAAAAAACACACATGAATACAACTTTAAATAGTGTATGGCACACAGAAGCTCTACTTTAAATAATCTTCCATAATAAAACCCACACACACGTGTGGCTGTCTGACTGAACAAGTGGGGAACAGCTTATTCCCAGCCCATCAAAGAAGTTTGACAAGGCAACTGTGACTGAGAAAGCTCCAGGGCACTCAGCACTAAGACCTGTACCTTGTTTCTACAGGGAGCACCAGGAGGCCCCTCATTGCCTCCCATCAGCTGCCCTCAAGCACAAAGCATCTCTCTCCATGGTCCAGTCTGTTCTCATTGTTTCACAAGCCAAATATGAGATAATGCTGATTTCACAGTTACCACGGTGAATTTGTCCTCCAACAGATCACGTCAAATTGACCTAACAAGTTCAGTAACCATTTGTCTTCTCAACTTACAGGTGTGGTATAGTTTTTCTCAGAATTGCTAGAACCCCGCTGTGGTCTCACAAATAAATACAAATGCATAAGACCCTCACCTGTGCACTTGATACCATTTCCGATCCAGCCAGGGCTGCAGCTACATTTGAAGCTTCCTGCTGTGTTTGTACATATGGCGTGTCTGTCGCAGTTATGGGCTCCAATTTCACACTCATTGATATCTGCAAAAACAGAGATGTTTGAGGAGCTCACGGAGCCAGATAACTGGCACTAGAATTTCTCAAGCAAAACAATGTGAACGTGAAGAAAGCATGCATTTCTTTACAACATGACATTTAAAAAGGAAGCTGAAGAGAAACTCAAAACAAAGAGAGAAGAGAAGAGAAGAGAAGAGAAGAGAAGAGAAGAGAAGAGAAGAGAAGAGAAGAGAAGAGAAGAGAAGAGAAGAGAAGAGAAGAGAAAAGAAAAAAGAAAAGAAAAGAAAAGAAAAGAAAAGAAAAGAAAAGAAAAGAAAAGAAAAGAAAAGAAAAGAAAAGAAAAGAAAAGAAAAGAAAAGAAAAGAAAAGAAAAGAAAAGAAAAGAAAAGAAAAGAAAAGAAAAGAAAAGAAGCATGTAGCATATTTCAAACGTGCTGCCCCACTACCTCACTACCTGTTTTTCTGACAGGCATATACAGCAGTGCTGCTGCAGTTCACCCCAAAGCCCATACTCAAGAAGGAAAGCAGTACCTCAGAAGACAGCTTTCCCAGTGTGCCCATCCTGCAGAGACGGGCAGAGTCGACAGAGAGGGACTACATTGGTGGCTCTACATTGCATGGTTTGCTAAGAAGCCTCAGAGGGAACTCTGCTGCCCAGGGACTCCTGGAATGCAGCCCTCCCACAGCCCCCACGTATCTGCACGGATGCTGATGAACACCAGCCAGGCACCACCAGGCAGCTGCCCCCAGGATTATCCCCAGGCAGGGAATGAAGCAGGTTCTGCTTGGCCAGAGGCTGTGTGGAGGGTGGGGGACGGGCTGTACCACTGTATTTAACATGACAGCTGAGGGGCTCATCAGAAATGCAGTTTATTAGGAACTCATGGCGGGAAAGAGTCAGCATCCTTGGAGACACCAGGCAGCAAGACATCCAGTCTTCAACATACACGTCCATGCCAGCACATTCTATTTCAGTACTTGCTATTTTCACCTTAATTTCATTTTTGGACATTCTCTGGCAATGTCAAAATGTACAGGCTGCAAAAACCAAACTGAACTCCATTCTTCCTTCTCACAGAACATTATTAATGCCCCATATAAGTACTTGGAGAATGTATGAACTCAAAGGCAAAGTTTTCAGAAATTACTACCGGTAACTAAAACAAAACTGGTAGGAATTTTCTTGCACATCAGAGCTACGGATTTTACAGTATTTTCTGAAACTGAGCTCTCAAACTGTGTTTTACTTCCATGCAGGATGTAATTTACCTGGAGTTCACATCAAACCACGTCAAACTGATACCCATTTTTTCAGCCCTCCCAGGTGCCTTTGATGTTGCTGTAAGCCAAATCATCCCACTCTGTAAAGCAGCTGATGGAAAGGGAAAACAAGCTCACAAACTCTACATGATTCCACAGACAACAACCCAGCTCAGACCCTTCTCGAGGAGATGATTAAGAAAAGGCATCAGCCACCAAATATGTAACAACCTTTGGGATTCTCAGCCCCAAAATCACAGACTCGAATTTCCCTATGATTTTACCTAAAAACAATTCGTTCTTTAAAGAGGGCAAGGTCGTGGAGCTACTGGGGAAAGTGTCCAGGTATCATCTTAACCATTTCCATCACAACACTTTCCTAGGTTTGTCTGTCCACACTTCTCTAGACAAAAGGCTGTGTCCTTTCACTATGCCTGGTACACATATTTTGCCTTTCCACAAAGGCAACACATGACTTCCAGAAGCAGACAACATCTGTCTATTATCCTAAAATTAAATACTCAAGGCCAGAAAACCCCCAAACCCACTGATGGTTGGGGGGTGAGGGGAAAGGGGTGTTTGTTTGGTGAGTTTTGTGCTTGCTTGGGGTTTTTTGTTGTTGAGATTTTGGGCTTGTTTTTGTGTTTTGGTTTTTGGGTTTTTTTGTTTTGTTTGTTTGGGGTTTTTTGGGGTGGGTTGGCTTTTAATTTTTTGGAGTTTTTTTAGTCTGCTGAAGTGGAATTTCATCCAATCTTAACTTTTCTGAGTCACTTTCTAAGCGAGGCATTGCTTTGACTCAAAACCCCAGACATGAGCATTCCCATAATCTGAATGCTGACGTGCAGATATGGATCTAAATCTGGCAGCTGGAATCTACCATTAATGAATGTTGACTCCATCAACAGGCCTGAAAACATGCAAATGGACACTAACTTTCTAAAACTTAAAAAAAGGGTCAGGAGCGAATAATCTCAGAGCAGTTTTGCCTTTAGCATGTGCAGAAACTCATACAAAGATAACATCACCCCAAACAGGAAACTCGCATCTGTCAAAAAATCTTAAGGGTGGCCTGAAGAAAAAGCAACTCATTTTGGCTTGGGGAAAGACTGGAAGGAATTTGGAGAGGTCAGCTACAGTATACGCTGACATAAAAAAGCTGAGGCAAACACTCTATATTTTAACCTTTACATGATTTTAAGCCCCAAACTGTTAAACCACCGCTCAGATTAAGACTCCACTGTGTTTGATTATTTGATGCTTTAAAACATACAATCACAAGTTTCCTTATACCCTGCAGAGCACAACAAAACACCGCAAAAAACCCCCCTCACCAGGAGAGAGGTTTCTGCCAAGAACTTTTTTAAACCACCAGCAAACACAAACAGAAACTTGCATGCAACAGCTACACCGCAATGAAGTCACGCTCAGACTCAAGTTTAAGACAATCCAAGCCAAATTTTCCACTCTCCATAAAGTGACTGTGGACTCCATCCCACCACACACTGACCCACTGACACACTGTACCTGAGAACCCCCACTAACACCTCCCAGTAGAACAGCAGCACCACCTCTTGCAGAGGACACTCGTTCCCCCATCAGCTGTTTGACACACACTAAAAAGCTGAGAATCTCCTGTGGGATGAAAGTTGCAAGTCTAAATCTATATCCAAATACGAGTATTCATAATGGGCTCAGCCTTCTCAGGCATCAGCCACTGAAATGCCATTCCACTTGCTTTGAATAAAAAAGCTTTCCAGCTATTCTCCAGTAAAAAATTTTAATAGATTTCAATGCTTTTTTGCCTGGGTAAAGATCAAATAGGGAATGCAAAATGTATTCTCTAATACTTCTACCTTTAAAGGGACAATAAAGGGCATATTTCCATGATGCATGGAAAGGTTTTCAGATACTTAAAGCTGATTGAGGCATATAAAATACCATCATTAGCTTCATCCCAGATTTTACTTCTTTTCACCTGCGTTTCACTCAGATGTTGTTTTGCTATAATCCCTGTTCTCTCCTTTCACTGTACAGCTGAGTTATAAGCCTACATTTATTGCACTGCAGTTATTTCCAAGGCAAAAAAGATCTCACACCAAACATGGTCCTGTGTAAACTGAAATCAATGGAATTTATGCCTGCTTATACTGGAGCTTAATATGGATTTATGTTGCCATAAGTATTGAATTATGGCTTGACAGAACGAAACAGAAAGGAGAAGTTGAGCTCTGTAGGGGAAAAATTAACTCAATATCTTTAATAAAAGCACAAGTCCAGCCTGTTCTGTCTGCATGGCAGTACAAACAGTACTACACTCTTCAAATACTCCAGCTATTTTCGTTTAATTGTCTGAAGACAAAGGCATTACTCGGTCTGAGTAAAGGTATCATGACCCAAAGAGCACCCACGAGGACACTACTGCAGTCAGGGTTCCACACAATGATGGCCTATTCCCACTGACTTCATGGGGATTTTCAGTGAAGAGTAAAGGAGTGAGTCACTGATTTATATCAACCTTCTCCTTCTGCCTCCAGTACGAGTCCGTGACAAGCCAAGGAAAATAAAGACATTCCAGTCAGAGACTGACACTGCATCCTCAGCTGGTCCCACTGTGCCCCAGTGCTGCTGCACACATGTTCTCAGCTTTGCAATTGCACAACTCCCATTAATACTAAGGGAGTTGTCTGCCTACAACAGATGAGAATACGCATGGTAAATAATATGCAGGTCTGACATCATAACAATTCCAAGCACTCTGGGGAAAAAAACCTGTCAGTCACCCTATTTTGTTGGCTCCTTCAGTTCTCTTCTTTGGACAAATATTTTTTCTCTCAAGCGTTTGTCAATTAATAAAGTGTCTCTCCCATTAATCACAGTGGCACAAATTTTTAGGGCTCTCAGTGCGTGTGCAGCAAAAATACACATCATATATACCTGTCACCCTTTGCACTGTGCTTGCAAAATGTGGCAACCAAAGGACAGAAACTGCTAGCCAATACCTGCACAACACATCCTTACCCAGTCTGGAAGTGGATCATTGAAGCTGGCCAGAGAGGAGCATGGGAATAAGTCACTGTTTCCTCACCTGTACTCTAGAAACATCCCTTTGCATTTGAACAGAACGAGAGTGTACATTAACTGAAAAAATTTCCTGTGTTCGTCGCTGGGCATGAAATCCTCTAGGTGCTCTGTGTATTGTTTTCTGTTAAGGTTTCACTGGGCTTCAGTGGTCTATAGAAGGATCCTTAGCAAACCGTAAATTTAATTCAGACTCCACCTATAAATCAGTACTGTTTGTCAGTATGCAAATCCCTTAAGCATTTTCTGACATTTACATTTTTTTGGCAGTCTCTGCATATCTGTGCATTTTATCGCAGTGACGTTGCACTGGTATTTTGAGCCTGGGTCCAGTTCCCCAAGGGCCAGTCGTCTGGTGGAAGTCACAAGGCATTTCCTCCTCCTGGGTTGCTGCCCATGTAATCAGGTAGGGAAAACGAAGGCTTTTCAGAGGGAAAAGACTGTGAATTTCAACTTGGCACTCCTACAAGTAGAAAAATATATGGAAAAATTCCCCTCTTCTGATCTTCCTAGATGTACAATTGTTTTCTCTTTTGGAATCACTCTCAGATTTCATTCAGCATACTGTACTCTTGGAGTTTCACATGGGACAGCTCAGCTCTTGCCTGCTATCCGTCCTTACTTCATCAGCACATTGGGGCACAGCATGTTATTGCTGGACAGATGCCTGCTGCCAGTACACTCCTCCTGTAATACCCCCCTTTGGTGGGCAGCATCTCAATATCATTATCTTCTGGTATCTGGCCTGACACAGCCAGCTCCCAGATCCATGAGGGCAAACATATCCTTCACTGGTACCACTCTTTTGTGCCATCGAGCCGGAAACACAATGTATCATTAGTGGCCAGAAGCCACTAATAATGGCAAGGAGAGCACATTGTACCAGTGGCTCTATTTCTGAGGGCAAAGGACAGGCTCACCTCTTCCTTTCCCTGTATCAGATGCCTGACCTCTCTAGAACCAAGCTCCTGTCAGCCATGCAGGTAATGCAGTGGCACTCACTCCTCCCGTACCCACCAAGGCCGTCATCGCTGGATGATGTCCAACACCAAACTCCCCACGCTCACAGCCCACACCAAGGCTGCAGCTGAATACCTTCCACTAGCCTTTCTTCACATGGACACAGCATGGCCCTTGCCGAGTCAGAGCCTGGTCTCAGCCTTCCAGCTCCCTGAGCCTGCTGTGGAGAAATCCAGCTGGCTTGTAACATATTTATTTTTGATCTGTTGGCCATGTTGGGCAATTACTGCCCAAGTTCACCTCCTTCAGTTTGATTCTGTGAAGAGCACCCTAAGCTTGTGCAAGCCCCCCTCCACCAGGAACCACCAGGGGGGCTGTACACACAGGCATAACAGCAAGGATGGATGGGAGAGAGTCAGAAGAATTTGTTTCTCTGTGAAAATATCAGGGCAAGTTTAAGGCTCTACATCAACAGTGAAATATTGCAGATTTACAGGCAGTAATCCAGAGTGGTGATGAATCACAAAAAACAAATGCAAGTGCCAAACCAGGATTTCATTTCTGCACGAGTACACGTACACTTTATTGACAGAAAAACTAGAGACAAGGTGTTTGTCATAAAGCTGGGCGATCTGGAACTGGGATAGGGGAAAACGCAGCAATCTTCTCTCTGCTGCCTGCATACCATTGCCTGCCTAGGAAAATCTAAAATGAACTGCTCTAAGCCAGTATTATCACAGTTTGCCTTGTGAATGGAAATTAAACCACTCACAGCCCTTCATGTTGGAAACCTGCATCTACAGCATGTATTTTTGCACAGTATTGTAAAAATCATGTTTTTGTTACTAAACTCTGCCCACATTCCTTCTGAGAACCAAGGAGAGGGGAGAACTAGGGGAACTAACATCTGTGTGGGATGGGAATGTCAGTCAGTGGGTGGATTCTGAATACTGTTAAATGATTGGGGGGAAAAAAACAAGTTTACTTGTTAGAATTTGGAAACAGTCAGTAATGACAAGGGAGCTGAAATATTTAGACAAAACTGGAATGGAACCCAAAGGACATGATTTAGTTGTTCTCATGAAACAGAGGATCTCCCATTCAAAGTGCTGTACATGTTTTTGTATTTTTTTTTTCCATGGGAATTCCTAAAAACTGGATGCTTTTGAACTGTCTCTAAGACAAAAACTGAATTCTGGGGTCAAGGTGCTGTTGGCAAGGTCCTTCCAGTAGAAGTACTGAAGGATGCTCTCATGGTCTGCAATACCTGAGCCTGGGAACTTCAACTCTGCTCCAACACTGTGCAAGCAAGAAATGGGGAATTCAATGTTCTCCATCAGTAAATCAGACATTTTAAAAACCAGAAGGTGAGGACCTGCACAATGTAGTCACCATGGGATCTGTATCCATACAGTTTTTTCATTATGAAACCAACCTACAAATTTCCTGCTCTGCTTCCTCTTCTCTTATTTAAATGAAAAATTTTCATTATTTGAGTATGGTCCCATCTCAGCTGTATCAGCATAACTGATACTTCTTCACCTTTTTGTCTTAGACCAATGGGCTCTTTCAAATTACTGTAATTATTACCCTCATAATATCTGTTGTAATTAAGGTGTTCTGATGTTTTTTTCCTGGTGAGTGCCATCCTCTCTGAAATATCAGCATGCAAACAAAAGCAGCAGGAAAGGTAAAAAACGTGTAAGGAGTTGGGAAGAGCCCTCATGACAGACAGGGTCCATCCACAGGTCAGGGCTTGGCTGGGACCAGGAGAGAGGGATTTCCTGGCCTCTCCCTTAATAAAAAAATACTGCTTGGGACATTTGCCACTACCTTGAATCACATGATGCCAAAATGGTGGCTATTTCCAGGCACTTCTCCAGAAGCCATAGCTCAGATTCCTCCCCTGCCTCCATGACCTTTCCCTGTCTGTTGCCTTCAGCTCATTGCTTCATCTTCCCTGCCTGCTCCTTAGGCTGGGACTGATAGCTGCACCATGTGTAACTGATCAGCGCGAGGCTCTTCAGGTCTAGAGCACTGAAGATCTTCATATAATTTAGCACAGAAACAAACAACACTGAAATGTTGGTCTACAGGGTACAATTGGGGATTTCTTGGATTTAGATCAGTTCATATGTAAGTCAAAGGCAGCTGTTACTAATGCACAATTATTCATCCATAGTCCAATATGCAAAATACAACTCCAGCTCTCCGATTTTTCTATGAGAGCTCTAAAAAACCAGCTTCATATATTTGGGGCACTTAAAAAAACGTATTATTAAATCTGTACAATAAAAGCAGACTAAGAATCTAAGAATAAAAGTGTGCCTCAAAGACATTGCCAGAAATGTGTTTACCCTAAGTCTACATTAAAAATCATATTAAACATATGTTTGCATTCATATTTGGGCAAAGCCTAAGACTCTCAACACCTTGGCTTGAGACACCAGCATTTGGATTATTAATATCATGCCCTCAGAGCCTGTATATTTGAATCTCATTTCTGTTTGCTGGCAATACATGAAATAAAGCAAATTCTGATTTTGCTGATTGAATGTAGTTGTGTAACTGTATTGTTGACACTTGAAAATATATTTTAGCACATATTTCAAGCCATCTGTGTTTGCCAAATACCACTTTGAACAGATACCTGTTATTTGCTTGCATAGTATACAATTAACTAATCCAAATGCACTGAGGTCCTCAGGAGTTTGTCAAGTTATGGATAATGGCATTTGCTGTTCTCTTAGATGAACAACTGTGCAGTAATACACCCAGTTTTGATCCCAATCTTTGCTCCACTCATTTCAGCAGAAGCAGCATCAGGCTGAATGCTATACCACTGAAATTCAGCAGAACACGAGCTCAACAACTTTGGGTAAGAGGTAAAATAAGAGCAGAAGTAAGTGAAAAGAAGCACAGTGAGAGGAGGTTCTAAACACCAGAAAAGCAGACTCATGAGTTTAACTAAAAGTTAATAATTATGTTTTAAAACTTACCTGTGCAACCAGTTGTGCCTTTCTTGCCTGAATATCCCATATCACAGTGACAGATAAATGAGCCTTTTGTATTCTCACAGGTTCCACTCAGACAGATGTTTGGATGCAGATCACACTCATTAACATCTAAAAAACCCCATGAATTGAGATTTATTAAATACAATTCTTAGAAAGTAACTAGAAAAATCTCTTTAGATATGAATTTTGATACAAAAAAATGTCTACATATGCGAAGAAAAAACTGCTCATGGTAGTTATTCCTCACCTAGCATACATTTTGAGATCTGGGGTAACAGTGCTATATTACCATATCTGCATTAACATACCTTTAATGCCAGCTTTTCTTAAAAATTAGACACTAAGGTGCAGTTCATTATCCAAAGAATGACTATGATTATTGATGATTTCTACATATCTGCATATGTGTGTGTATACATTTAGAAATGCACGCATGCATTGTCTAGTTTTGTCAGGCATTGCTCCCCAAAGAGAAATGACACTCTCAAGACTTTAAAATGTGGAAATGTGGGTTTGGAGACACGCTGTTTCAGGCCTCTGTTCTACCAAGGTACAACACTTCCGCATAGTTTTGTCTTAGAGACAAGTTTAAATCAGCACTGGGGATTTATCTTGCTAGAACTTTTCCATAGCATCATCCACTTCCTTTCTGCAGGCACTCTTTTATCTGAGCTGCATAAAAACCTCACTGGAAGAGGACCCAAAGATGCAATGCTACAGATGATCATGTTTGCACCCCAATCTACAGGGATATTCAGAGACTACATCTGCATTTGTGCAATGGTTCTACGGTCAGGTGACCAAAATTAGGAGATAAGAGCAATAGTCTATATATTTATATATCATTGTCTATTTGGAAAGAGTGCCTTAATAAATAATTTTTCTGTGTTTAATGCAGACTGGAATATATGTACTTTCACTTACCTATGCAAGTCTTCATGTCTTCAGATGCCATGAATCCATCGTAGCAAAGACACCTGTATTCCCCCGGGATGTTTGTACACTGGCCTCCATCACAGATGCTGGGATTGTCTTCACACTCATCGATATCTACAGGGGAAAATCAGATTGAAATATGTTACCTTTATGCAATGCAACGAACCATCACCATGGCAAATAAGCATTTTAATGCTCTGATAAACATGGTGAAGATTGAATCCTTGCAAATCACCGAGCAGCACATTGCAAAATTGTCCTGATGAGTAAACTCTTTGTCTCCAGCTAAAGTCAGTGGCAAAACATTCCCTTCTGACTCAAGTGGGAACAGGAACCAACTTTTCCTTCAGAGAGAAGAATCCCAACGGAATCTCTGTCACACCACAAAGCCACATATAATTGGGGATTCTTGGATACAATCCATCATTGTTGAAATCAACGGAAGCTCTGAAGTCAAATTCAGTGAAAAAAATACCAAACTTTACAGAGCTTAAAAAAGCCATCATACGTGCAGAATACCTCTACAGATCTCAAGGGTGGTGACAAACGGGAAACAGCTCAACTCATGATGGGAATAATTACAGTAGACACATTTATTTCACTAAGAGGTTTTTATGGTCTTTTTTTGCATTTCAGCTGACTGGCCAGGCCAGCCATATAGTTACATCCTCTAGGATGAAAAGTTGTTTTCTCAATTGATAAAATTGCCATCACTGATTGGAGCCAAGCTCCAGAAGCAGATACTTTATTATAATAAGGCAACCGTGCTAAGTTCTGGAATCTTTCAGAGCCCCTGGGGTTATGTTAGTGTTCCTTGTAAAAATCCCTAGAATCTTCCTGTGTCAGCACCAACACAGACCAGCAAGAGCAAAAATCAGAAACTCTGCCTAGTGATACCATGGGAAAAAAATCAGCACAAAAAGGACAAGATTCAGGAATCCTCTCCAAGAGAAAGGTTTTAACTCATTATCAGAGCAGCCTATTGTGGATTGCAGTAATTATGCAGCTGCAGAAAATGAACTCACATTAATTTAAAATATTATGTTCATTATTCTGCTGTATTTCTAGCAGCTAGTGCTTGTGTGGATACACAACTTCTGCAAGGAAGAAGGCTGACCAAGCCCTGTTTATCTTAACAAGCAAATAATGTTGGCATGGACATTAGCCTGAAAATGTTAATTTGGAATGGAATTTGAATTAACATGCAAAATTAAGCTCTAGAAATGGGAATAATAATGACAGAAATAAAGAACTTTATTTACGAACTTGTCACAGTACCGATTTCACAGTTGGGGGAAAATCAGCTGACAAAGAATCTGTTGTTTCTCCTAATTGAGCTGATTATTTATGCATAACCTCACCAATTCAAACCTGACCTACTACTGAACTGCACAGCATTCTTACCAGCTCAATTATCAGGAAATATATTCTGTGATGGCTTCCAGCTTTGTGTGATGTTAAAGATAAAAGACATGTTCACACAGAGAGAAAACTGAAAATGTAAAATAGGTGTTTCACAATTGCAGGGCACAGTGCCATTATAACTTGTACCACGCACAAACACCTAACAGTGTAAAACCAGGTATTTAGTGCAATGAAAAGGAAATGCCATCAAGTATTTTTATTCTTACTGGTTTGGGCAGAGGCAAAACTTTAGCATGTGGATTTTGAATATTCAACAGATTATTACATACGTAAATAACATCTTTTCAAGGGAAAGAAGCAGCGTTTTCAATACTGATAGGGCAGTGAAGGTGACCCCTCACATCTCTGGATATTTTCTTAGATTTGACTTGACATCCAATGATGTCTGGTGTTTCTGCTATTTAAACCTTTTTATGTGTGGCTATTGCACTCAAGTCCTTATTAGAAGAGAGTATGAAAATGAATAGCTAATAGTTATTACAGCTGGCCTGTGAAGGAAATTCTATTTTTCAAGTCAAGGCTGGATATAGATGTGCAGAAATTCTCAACAAAGGTATGATCTGACAAACTTCTGTGGACATGTTTGGGGTCAAGCTAACGTGTGAACAAACCACAGAGAATCCATCCCCTCCCCACAGCAAAGGCAGACGCTTCTGTTTCGACTTTGAGAACGGAAAGATGATAGTTTCCTATTCCAAAGCTTTTAGTTTAATATGCATGAAGGTGCTCTAAATGATCAGTTCTGGTTATGGGTTTAGAGATGTGTTTGGGTGGCTAAGGACAAGGGGGAGTAAAGCACAGAACTGTTTCTAGCCACGGACTTGGGATCTCAAAGACTGTCCAAGTGCATGCTTGGGTCATTTGGTCTCCAGTCAAGTCAAGAAGATGAAAACAAAACAGTGGCTCAGAGACCCTGCTCCCCCCCTGCTCCCTTCCCTCTCATGTCACTCTAATCCTCTCACTGGGTTTAGATTCTGGCTGAGGCACAATTTCAATCAACTGGTTTTATTTTTGCATTGAAAAAGTGCCCCAAACACCAATGTTTGGGCAAGGTTTTGAAAAAGCTTGCCTTTTCTAGAAACTTGAGCTAAAGCAAACTACTTCTAATCTAAATATTTTAGGTTTTCAGGGTCAATCATGTCTGCACTTTTTCAGTTGAATTCTTTCTTTGAGTGAGGGTCTGATACTTGCTGAAGGCTGGCTACTTTACATCTTTCTGACAGAGCAAGCTACAATGTGGGGGAAAACTACATTTTACTGTTCTTTAGGGCTCTTTTATCTTCTGGTATGGTAGTGAGTGGCCTCGGGGTAATTGAGACCCTGGTTCGAGGTCTATAAATATTTACAAATTCTAAATGTGAGCTCTCTATTAATTCAGTATAGAAAACTCTCCATTTGTTCAACTGTAAAGGCAATTCTATTCCAAGGGATTAACCCTGTTATAATTCTCATGCTCTTCAAGGAGCTCTTGGATGGAATTGGCAAACAGCTGGCAAATATTCACATGCCTCATCAGGCCAGTGGCTGTGAAGCAAGAAGTAAGAGAAAAGTAGGGTAGAATTATCTTTCCAGTAACCTATGTGGAAATCACCAAGTGCAATTCACTTCCTGGGATTATGACTCCCAGACTCCCAAAGGAGAACACCCGGCCATAAGAGAGCTCTGAATATTTTCTCACAAACCCTTTTAAGAGTGCAAAAGACCTGTTTCCTAAGAAAGATTGATACTATTCCGATTTCAATTTCTCTGCAAGTCTTTCAGCTCTGAAGTAATGCAGCATACTTGCATTTGACTAAACAAAGAATTAAAAATAGGAATTTTCTTGCTTGCTTAAGAGCAGATACCACACAACCACAGAACAGAGCAATCAGCTTCTTTTCTAGTGCCTCTGTCTATCCTCTCTCCAACATAACCATACAATACACGTGCACAGCATTTTGGCTTCCGTTCATGATAATTTTTTTAATGGTGTTCAACCTATTTTGGATTTGGATCTAATACAACACCTTCAGGGGGAAAATTCAACTCGCACTGAAAAAATTACAGGTTTTTTGTTATTAAAATCAGAATCAGCTTGTACATTTTCCGAAATTATGAAGAATCAATTCCCTTCAAAGCACTTCTTTCTGCAGTTGCCCAATTCTGATACTTTGGAGATGTTTACTTCAGAAAAAGAACTTCACTTTCCGTGTATTTTCTTTTTTTAACAGTGTATTTGTTACAATAGCTTTAATCTTAAAGAGAAGGTCCATTTTCAAACTATTGAAATAAACCCTTCAAGCAGAAAAGTTCCCAAAATCTCCCTTACCAGTGCATGTCCTGTGGTCTGGCATGAGTGCAAAGCCTTGTTTACAGCTACATTCATAGCTGCCCTCTGAGTTTGTACAGAAGTTCTCACAGCCACCATTCATTATACTGCACTCATCGATATCTAAAAAGGAGAAAATTACAGTTAAAACCCACAATACCTTTAAAGCACATTTCAAGGACACACTTTGAGTCAGCTTTCCAGTACAGCATCAATCCAGAATCTACACTAGGCATTTGCACACTAACATTCAAGTGTTTGCAAAAGCAGGCACTGGGATGGATGTCATGCAAACCAGGGGTGGAAAGAGATAATTTGACCTGACTGCATATGCAAATACTTCTATGCTTCTCCTTCTACATATAGAAATAGCACTGTTGAGTTACCACAGTATCATTAGGACAACAAAGTTTTTGTAAGGATCAAGGTAAAAAAACTACTTGGCAGAATTAAAGCCAGTGGATTTTTTCATGTATTTCCATGGCACAGTACAAGGAATGTATGCAACTGAACCACATGATTCTATTTCATGGTCCAGCGGGAATGATGATTTTTAATTAAATATGTAACTAATCTAACAAGTTACTCCCTCTTAATCATCAAAGTCTGCAGTCTTGGGGCATTTAAAATAGTACATGATTTTATGCATCATGATCGATTTACTGGAGAAAATCATCCGTTACTCAGCTAAGTGCAGCGCTACTATAACTTCATTCATTTCTCTCAAAAATGGATGTGCATGTTTTGGAGGTTTTGCATACTGTTTTGACAAACTGTAACAGATTTTTCTGAATCATGGTTAAAAATGACTGTATATAACTACTAAACTGAAACAATTACGTGTGTTTTATCTTCCCTGTTTGCAAGAGCTCCTGTGCAGATTTTGTCCTTACCGATACAGTATAGCTTGTCTGGTGTGGACTGATACCCAGGGTTGCAAGCACACTGATACTTTCCAATCAGGTTGACACAACGGCCGTTTCGGCACAGGTTGGTGCTCAGCTCACATTCATTAATGTCTGTTGCAGAAGAAAAAGGAGAATACATTTTAGTCCTGAAAATGATACTAAAGCAAACGCTGTAAATGCACAGCACAGGAGTGGTACAAAACGCTGTGCACAATCTTGGTTTTGCCTGCATGTCTCACCTACACACGCAGAGATATTTGGTGATATCTGATGGCCTGGAGGGCAATCGCACCGGAAACTTCCCTCCGTGTTGATGCAGGTGCCACCGCGGCAGAGAAGGGGATTGCGCTGGCACTCGTCGATGTCTGTGGGGAGAAGGGCAGGCACATCACTGCAGGGCAGCACATCCCTCACCACAGCCCAACACAGCACCACCTGCCTGGATCGACCCTGCAGCCTGTCCTAGAGCCAGTCATCCCTTGCACCACAGCGCAGTTAGAAAATGAAAATAAATTCAAAAAGGCTTCTTCTAAACCTTAATTCACCTTAACTTCAAGGTTCAGGGTGGTGTCCCGCTTAGCAAAAAGGAGATTGTGGGGATAAATTTAACATCCCAAAATCCTGTCCCTTGCTTATATATGCTTTGGCAACCTGCAGAAGCAGCAAATTCACGTTTAAATTTAGCTCTAATAAGGCTCACAAAATGAGAGAGACCTAAACCCAGGCACAATCAAACCTTCAAAATCCCCCCAAATAAACCACACCTAGCACACGAGCACATAGCATACTGTTGTACATCTAAGGTCTATAAAAACATACCCATGCAGTTTTTCATCATCATAAATCCACTTTCGTAGCCTTCAAAACATTCACACTCAAAGTCTCCAGGAGTATTGACACAGATGCCTTGGCCACAAAGGTCGGGAGAGATGCGGCATTCATCGATGTCTGTAACACAAAACACATTCACAGGATTTTCAAAGGAGTTCAGTTTGTCCTTTTCAATTCAAAGCCATGAGAGAGACATCCATGAAGTTTACCTGTGCAGTTCCTCTCTTCAGAATCAAGGGCAAATCCACTGTCACATCTACACTTAAAACTGCCGATGGTATTTCTGCATTTTCCATGGGTGCAAAGGCTGGGGAACACCTTGCATTCATTGATGTCTGAAAATGAGATCATACGGACATATGATGTTATCATTTCATACAAAAACAGTGCACAAAAGAGCAATGCTGACATCAGAGCTCATCCTTTTTCATGACAGTGACCCCTCCTTTCGGGAAAATTAATCCACACTACATAAGCTGATACTGACTTCCCCCTGCCTGATAGTGTAGGCACTCTGCACTGGAATTGCCAAGAACACCTTCTTTCACAAAATTAGTATTAGTCTCCCCTTTGTCCTGCAGGATGTGATCTGCAGCTCAGTAAGATTTCAGTGGACAGAGGATCAAGGCAAAGACAGCTTCCAAAAGAATCACTCTGTCTTCTGATTTCTGAGAAAAATGTGACTTCCATGAGTCACAGAAAACATAATGAGCATAAATAAAAGCACATGCCACTTTTCTTTATGGATAATAATGGCTTAGTAACTGTTTATAAAACCAAGGCTGAAACTAACAACAGCAATAGTCATTCATATATATTTTCCCCTCATTTCAGACTTCATAATGTTTAGTTTTTGGGTAACTTCTGACATTGTCCAGCTTAACCCCACTGGTAACCCTGGAAAGACAGCTTTCAGCAAATGGTGCTAGGGTGTCACTGTGTGATTCCCATTTAATGCTGGAAGTTTACCAACAAGAGTCATAACATGACTTGGTTTACAGTAACTAAAATTCTCTGATTTGAGCCATCATCCTGGAAGCTATTTCCTCTACTTCTCCAAGTAGCTTCACAAGAAGTTCCCAAAACTATTCACCATTTCTTGGTTGTTCCACAGCAGAATTACATTTATTGCACCCTTCACAAGTAAGGATTGCTCTTTCAATGCACCCAAAGCTGACTGCCCAGTTTGTTCCAGTTCTTGAACTATGAGATGTCAGGAGGCAAAGTCAGGCACAATTTAACCTCTCTAGTGAGAGACACAAATACTGTGTTTTGAGGCTGCAGTATTACATGGTATTTAATTGTCTGTAACACAAACTAAACTCTGTTGCCTTTTATTTGGGCATTAGCTGCCATGAAATCTAATTGGATTTTCAAACGTGCCTTAGGGTGAGTGAAGTGCCTATCACCGAAATTTTCAAACCTATAGGCGTTGTCTGATGGAAGAGCAAAAGCCTTCAGGATTCGCTGGCAATTAACCACAAATGGATCACATACCTTTAGAGAAAGGCTTCCCACTTATCTCTATCTTCGTAGAGAACCCTGGTCCCCTTGGGCAAAGAGCTTCAAACTCAGGAGTTCCCCTGAGAGGACACTCCTCACACTCGTAGCCCCAGGCTGCCCCCACGGAGCAGCAGCAGGCGTCCATGCGGTGCCGGCCTGGGATCTGGGAGGTGCACTGCTCATCCTCGTGCTGCAGGTAGCAACTCTCCAAGCGAATGTCTGTTGGGCAATTGAACAACATGTGGAGAAAGAAAGAGAAAATTTAGTTCACTGCAGCGGATTTTTTTTCCAAAATCCCTTCACAGGACAGATTGCTCCATGTTTTTGTGGACTTGGAGGAGCATAACAAGCTCACTGCATAATTCCTAACAGCGAAATATTAACGCTAAACTCAGAAATAATCAGTTGAGGTAAGTTTAAAGCACCACTCTGAAAAATGGTGCTCAACACTTGAAGTAAATTTTGGATCAGAAAAGGATTTTAAACATTCCAGTTTGCCATACTTACATAAGGCCTTTTAGTTACTACAAGCTACGCCTTGTTCAGAGACAAATCTTGGGCATTTATTGTCATAAATGGACAAAGGAGCTGTGGGTGGGCAGCATACAAAACTTGGATATTCTGTTGCACCCTCCATCAAGGCGCATGGTGTGGCCCAGTCTCGGGCCACAATGGTGTACCCTCCACTATTCCAGCCTTTGTGGAAGGTGGTTTCAGCGGGGCTGCAGACGAAGAGTGCTAAGAGCACACATGGTCTGTAGGGATTTGTCAGATGAACAATCTGGAATCAATGCTATTCACCAGCTAGCAGATGGTCATGGGCTTTAGCTACTACCATTGGAATCTGTTCCTATTCCAGCTGAACTAAGCTCATGTCCCTGACTAATTCCATTTGAAAAATGGGCAAAAATACTTTTGGTTACTTGTTAGAAAACATGCAGTGCAACCATTGGTCACTGCATAGATCTGCTCTTCCCTAGTAGACCTGCACATGGAATTAATACCTACCAAGACAAGTCCGTCCAGAAGCATCTAAAGTCATTCCACTGGGGCACTGGCAAACAAACGATCCCAAGGTATTGACACACTGCCCATTCGTACAGACTCCAGGAAACACCTCACATTCATTAACATCTATTAAAAAAAACCAAACAAGTGAGTAAGAGTAATCACTAGCATGCTAAACATGAACAAATTAGCAAAAATATAGAAAATAATAAAATGCTAACGTTTTTAGGATAAAATAAAAAACTACAGCAGTTTACATGGCCTGAAAAAATTCAAAACATTTACAGTTTCCTAAGGAAGTCAGCCAGAAGTAATTAATTACAGAAAACTGCTAATGATCAGAAATAATACATGTTGCTATTTGCCATTTCTACATATACTGAAATCAAACTCAAAAGTAACAGAAAACGGAGGGGTGTTTAAAAACTATATCCATTTTCATACTCACTGTGGGCCAGATATTTGAAGCAAACGGGCAAAGAAAGACCAAGATAAGTGCAAAATGACATGCATTATTCCAACTAGATTCAGTATTTTTTTATGATTTTTGAATTTTTTTTTCTATCTGCATGTCTGGAAACTACAACACCATTTGAAACCTGGCCCCATGGCCTTGTCAGCAACTAGCAACTTTATATATGTTAAAATAACCTCCTTACACCTACACACAGAGTTTAACTTCATTAAGTAAAAACTGTATGTCTATACTTAAGAGGCAAATTTAGCACTTTTGGGTAAGGATATTTTGATTATATGCGTTATCTTGGCTTGAGCTTCAATAAATGTTTAGTAATCTAAGTGTGAGGTCCTCCCACCCATGTCCTCTGTGGCAAGCATATGCTTCACAACTGCCTTTGGGAAGAAGCCTCCAGCATTAAACATGGCTCCAAGATGAAGAGTGACAATTTTTAAGACAGGAGAGGATAAGAACAAGAAATGGAAAAAGAATGACTGGCAAACTGTAGATGAATACTCATGTATAGAGTAACCAAGAAGTGGGAAGGTTGGGCTGGTTAGGCCTCCAGACAAAACTCCTGGTGCAAAGAGGCTCTGCATCTCTCAGACCTCATGGAGCACGATGGAGGACAAACGCTGGGGGGCAAATCAGTGGCCTCTGCCCTTGAACAGATACTGTAAATCGACTGGAAGGTATGAAGTAAAGCCAGTGGATTATTAGAAACCACTGAAACACTGTTCACTGCCTGTGAGCAATATTGCAGCTGACAACTGCAGGGCTCACCCGTAAACGAGAGGAACGCTGCCAATTCAGTTTGCTTATTTCCTTGCACAAGATCTATTACTCATTTTACATGGGCTGTGTATGGGAGAACTGACTATCACCTTTTGGGAACTAAACTTACTCCTGTCTCTAACTTGCCAGTAAATTTCCTAGAGACCTTTCCCTGTCCTGAAAAATGCTTACATTGGTTGAAAACCAAGTAAGGCTTCATAATGTTACAAGGAAGGGAAACTACTCTGAAAAACCTGGGGCTATCCATGTCCCACTGAAATGAGAAAGATTAAAGCATGTAATGGATGTAATCCGATGTGCTGGTAAAGGAAATGTTGAAAACAGTTATGTCTGTATCTTGGAAGGATAAACTTTCCATCCCAGCAGTGTTGAAAATGTTCTAAGACTTTCCTTGCGAAGGGAGATAGGTGGGCCCACTTTTTATTTCTTTTCTTTCACTTACACACTCCACAAAGTGTTGCTGAGGTCAGATAAGTTATGTACAGTGGGTCTGCAGCACAGACGTGCCAAGGTATTCAGTCATCATTTGGAAAGCAAAGAGTATGTGTGAGGGTGTTCCTCTTTTCTTTCTTTTTTTTTTTTTTTTAAGGGAAAAAAACAATGTTTCTTTATGGAAGCTACATATGGGAGTAATTTTTAAAAAATATTTTAACTGCAGTGTCATTTCAGATGTTGTCAGTCAGGATGACCCACAGCAGTTTGAGACTCTCTGAGCTTCTGCATGTTATGTAAATATGCAGTACTTTTCCAGGGGTCCAAATCAATTCAAACAGAGATGAAATAGGGTGGGACCTTCAATTCTCACAGAATAGTATAGAGTCATCTCATACCAAGCAAAAAAACTACACATTTAAAATATCTTTAACCTGTTCTTTAAACAAAATATAACTGTGTTCTGATGCCTTTTTTTTTTTTTTCTTTTAATAGGACAGTGAAAATATGTTTTGGAATGTGTAAGATTTCATATAATGTTGTGTGGGAGAAAGCCAAGGTTAGAGGGGAAAAAAAAACCTAATGAGAACTACAGTCTTTGAACATCCTTTTTCTAAAGCATAGTAGTGGCTTATCACACCACTGTATTATGCCATGTTTTGTAGTATATGTAAGACACATACTTTGTAAAAACAGGTTACTCAGTTAACAGTATTTGAAGAGAAAAAACCACCTCCTTATACTGGTAGACATTATATTTGCAAGTATGTGCTTTGAGATAAACTGTGAGTACGCAGAAATGTTAAACAAACTGAAACCAAATTCATCCCTGACATAACTCCAATGAAGTCAATGGAACAACACGAGGTAAGAACTTGGCAGAGTGTTCCTCTATGCTAAATTACCCACTTAAATCAAAACACTGGCATTTTTTCATTCAGGCTCTGATTCATGTTAAGGCAACAATAAATACCTTCACACAATGTTCCTCTTATTCTTGAATATCCCTTTTGACATATTGGGTCTGTAAAACAAACAAAAGTGAAGTTTCAGAACACTGGAGTCCAAAACTCAACATTAATTTATTGTGCTAAACTGATCATGTGAAACATTATCTAGTTTATTGCTATGAGAAGTCTGAGTGCTTAGACAGAATCCCAGTAGTTTCTGAAATAATAAAAAGATAAGATGGGGCAACTACATAAACGATATAGAGTGTCAGCCTTTATCCTCTTTTGCTTCCCATGTGTCTCAGCCAGCTAACCCAAAAGTGGTTATGATTGCTGCTTCATTCAAACCAATTAATTCATTTCACTTGATCACAGCACGTTACAACCCTATTTACCATGGATGAATGAGGATGAATTCTGTTAAGATACACAGAATGAAATTAACCAAAGATTTGAGCAAACTAGCAGCTTTCAGGATATAGAAATAACAACCACACACATTTCTGCATTCATCAGCTCATCCCTGGGTTCCCAGCTCATCCCACAGTTCAGTAAAACTATCAAATGAATATGCAGCGACCTCAACCCAGTTCTTGATCAACTGTATGAGTCTCCAGGTCATCAGTTAATCTACAGAGTATAATAAAAAGGGCTACTCCCTCTCCTCCCTCCATTACCACACCAAAGATCCATTTGTTGTGAACATTCCCTTGGGATCTCTGGGGAACATGCATTTATTGCTACATCATTAGGAACTCCAGATCACTAATTATGACAAACCATGCTAAAGTAAGGCTGCAAGTTACAGACTGTAGGTGTGGTCCTTTCCTTTCAGTGCTTAAACTTGTAATGTATTTACTGTAAAATGAAGTTAGAACCTTCTATAGCTACATGCTACCTCTCAAATATTAAGACTTCTCTTTCTTGAGACTGAATGAGGAATGACAGCTGGATAACAGAACAACTGAAGTTATTTGTCTGCCCTGTGCCCAACTTCTCTGACAATAATCTGGACCAACCTCAGAGGAGGAAAAGTCCCAGGTTCCTGAGGAAAATGAACAGCATTACCTCGTTCACATGGTGTACATGGGCTTCCCCAAGCAGCACCTAGTGAGGAACAGCACTGGGACTTCAGAGTTGCTCCATTGATATTTATTTCACACCTTCCATTCACTATGTTCTGCCAACAGGTACCCTTGACAGTTTCTGTTTGGAAAAAAAACAATGTATTTTCATGCATTACTGTATTTACAAACAGATTTGAATTTAACCATGAAAAAGAATCATCCTTTCACTATAATTTACCACATCAGAACTAAATTTATTTTAAAATCTCTTAATTTAACCTTCTCTATGCTGGACTATAGCCTAAAACCATCCCAGCACAGAGCTCTTGCAAATCCTAGTTTATGCTTATTGTCCTTAACAGGCAGTATGTCAATAACATTCAAGATTTGAGTCCCTGTATTTATTATGACTCAGATTAGAGGCACATGCAGAAGAACAGAGTAGACATGAACCCTTGCTACATCTTCCATTATTTTGCTAGATCCCCCAGTCTGGGTATTTTCCCATATAGGGAGTGGCAGGAGATAGCTAAGGATCAGACAGCTGTAGTCCTACAGTTTTCCTCACTGACTAGACAAGAGCTATAAATTACTGTCCCAACAGAACAGGCAAGAAAGGAAATTACGAGCCCACAGAGTATCTGAATCACAGCATTGTCTGTGGATGCTCTTGAGCTGGTCTGGACTGTGCGTAACTTGTTCATGCTCCATCTCAAACAGAAAATTCTTTCCAGAGAACAGATCCTAATTAGAACATGTTCACCTTATTATAGGAGAAATTAAGGAGGTGAGCACAGACCTCAAGTACTAGTCTTAACATTTCTGTGTTGGTTAGAAAAAATTTTCACCTCTTTCAAATTTGGCATGGAAGTACACCAAGCTCCCAAGTGCACTTTATGCACCCATGGGAATGGTGAAAACAAGCACTTTCTTAATATTGTTTCTGTTATGTTTTCCACTATATTTATCTACACAAGTTGTTCTAAAGTATTTTCTAAACCTAGTGTACCATGTTCACATGTCACTGGACATTTTTAACCAGCAAACATAAAATCTTCAGATGAATAAATACCTATGCAGATGGTTCTGGTTGGATCCAAAGTACTTTCGGGAGAACATTCACAAACAAAAGAGCCTGGTGTGTTTTTGCACACTCCATTAACACAGGGGTTAGATTCACATTCATCAATATCTAGAAAAGAAACACACTGCTGTTAGTGCCAGAAAACATTAACAAAAATACATATGGCTCTTTTCAATTTAGGAAAAATGGGACAAAGCTTTCCTCACAACCAGTCTTCCCGATACTCCCCTCTTCTGTTAGGAAACTCTTAACAACAGACTAACGATGCACGTGTCCCAAAGACACACTAACACATTAGAACTGCCTGTGGCTCAAAAAGGGTTCAAACTAGGAGCCCTTTGGCTCTGCTCCTCACAAAACACATTTGTAAAGCTTGGTTTTTCTCACCCTTGGCAAAGTGTGGGCTCACTGGTAGTAGTAAACACAGAGGGTAAATACAGGCTATTCCATGAGGTTATCTAATGGTTTCATTTTGGCCTTGTCTCTCCTCATTCTCCTACTTCCCCACAGAATTTATTTATGGTGATTTTTTTAGTTTTACACATTATATCCCCATCAAGGTTCAAAGTATTTCTGGCACAATCTGAGAACAATCCAAATGAATAAAACTAGGATGAAATGGTGTGTTACCAATTACCTTCACATGTCTTTAGATCAGGAGTGTATACAAATCCTTTTGGACAGGTGCAGGTGAAACTTCCAGGGGTATTTCTGCACTGCCCATTGTCACAAAGCAGCATGTTCAGTGCACATTCATCAATATCTACAATGAAAATAAAGAACTTTTTAAGAAATAAAACACTTCTGGAATAGAAGTCAAGACTGAATTTCCCTCCCAAGAGCCACATTTCAGAGGAGACAAACAGGGCAGGGGGATGTGGTATGTGTGGAATATGAATACTGGATTCTTTTTGTAGACAACAGGTTTGCACAAGAGCTTGTACTTCCTTTCCTCATATTCATATGAATGTGAGAGCCACACCACAGTTCAAAATAAAGCTGGGAATCACACTTCCATCCTGCCTTATTGTGGACTAGGTCTATGCAGTCTCTGAGTCCCTGCACAGCAGCCCCCACAGTCATGAAAGAAACAAGGAGAGGATTGGTTTGAAAAGGTTTGCTGATCATCCTGGTCTTTAAGTCACTGTTTTTTCCAGGCTGGCTCTGAACTGTCTTAGATGTTACGGTTAAAAAGGCTAGTGTAAGTCTACACTTGCTTCAGAGATGAAAAATTTAAATAGGGTTGCTAGTGCTAAATTTCAAGAACCCTGAGGAAATCTTTGGAAGAACTGTGGTCATTAGAGAGAAGTTGCAAGAAGGTGGCAATGGGCCATGAATAGCAGGTGAAGACCAGGAGAGACCCAAAGAGCAGACGGGAACAATTGGCTAAGTCAGAGAGGCATCAGAAAGTGTTGAGAGAAGTTGGGAAGACTCAGAGGGTCAGCGCAGCAGCTGGGAACAGCAAAAGTGCTAGGAAAAGAAGGGAGACTTGCAGAATAAAACAGACCATGTGGGAAGCTTCACCAGAGTTCAGAAAAATTGAGAGAGGGCCAGGTGGAACATTATGGGAGAATGGGAAACAGCTGTGATGGAGCATGGACGTGGGCTACAACAGGGTGGGCTGGGGAGCATCTGGAAACTCACAGATGGACTGGGAGAAGAGATGCCATCAGCTACAAGCAAACACTGGAATGGGACATGGATAATTAAAGCCAAAGAAGCAAATGGGAAAATGGGATGAATTACAGTGTGATCTATATCTAAGAAAGATCAACTTTTTTTTTTTTTTTAAGATAATGGATAGTTTAGACTGGGATAAGACAGATGACTTAAGCTATTTAGGTTTAAGTAGAGAATACAGAACCCAAATAAAATTATTATGTAAGCTGGAGATAATAGAAGGAATTTGAGAATTTTAAGGTGGTTCCAGAGCTGGACGAAGGAGAGGTTACAGTAGGATATATTAAAAAAGAGAATTATCATGATGAAGTGAGGATATTAGAAATGCTTTCAAGGATCAGTCTTGGGACTGGTCCTATAAAATATTCGTTGTAATGCAGAAGTAAAAAATGAATGGAATCAAAAACTGTGGACAACACTAAGCTGGAAGTTATTACCAATACAGAGAAGCCAGGCAAGGCCAAATTAATCTTGACAACATGAACAAGAAAAATAAGATGAAATATAATCACCAACATTCAAAACTTTGCAATTAGGGACCAGTAATAATAACATGCAAGAAACCAGAACTCACCAGCTGAAGGCTAGTGAGAAAACTCTGGATGTAACTTCTAATTAGAGGTTGACTTTGATCCCACAGTATAACACGTATTTGAGAAAAGACTAATGCACTCTAGAATCAGTTTAGGCAGGATATTCCACGGGGCAATGGAGAATTTCTGGCATGACTATACAAGGCACTGGTCAGACTTCATCAGAATACTGTACATTGCTCAGATCAGTCATGTTCAAGAGAAGGCTGCAGCCTCTGCTTTTATGAAAGGACTAGAAGTATAGATTCGGATAGTTTAGCCAACAGAGTTTGAGAAAGGATATGATGATTTTTTATAAATACTTTGGGGATAAGACATTTCATACCAATGCAGTTCTTCCCAGTTGAGTCTACTTCATATCCAGGGTCACAATAACATTTGTATGTTCCATGCAGATTCTCACACCTTCCATTTGGACAGAGATCGGGATCCAACAAGCACTCGTTAATATCTACATAAAGGTAAAAAAACCCAAACATCAGAGCCAATTGTTGAGGGTTTGTAAGGGTTAATTCTCCAAACTAGAAAAAGACAGTTCCAATATCATTAACATTGGCTGCTCCATATTTATAATTATATAGTTCTGATCAGGAAATTCACACCTAAATATTCACACTCAAAGAGAAAAAAGCATCTCTTTAACATTGATTTATCTCTAGCCCACAGTCACTTAGGAAACTTTCAATTGTAGGTAAGAACTGGAATATTAAACCAGGGATAACAGATTAGATTTAGAAAAGCCCATGTATTAATACTCCCCATATCTCCTGATTCATAGCATTTCCAGATGGCATCACTTGCCAAAGCATTAATATCCCTCCTTTCTGAGTGCTTTTCCCTATCTACTGCCAGCAAATCTAGTAGTAAGCATTGGCTGACTTAAGAGTTTGAAGTTTCACAGTTCTATGACTACAAAGCTTTTATTGTAATCATTTCCCTCTTCTCTGTAGTTAAACAAACCCTGGCCTATTTTGACAGATGAAAACATGAGTAAGCTCAATGTTCAATATGGCTTTATTCTTCAGGATGATTTCACCTGAAATATGCAAATATGATTTACATATAAAGTCATGTAGGTAATGACACTTCTCAAAAATTTGTCATCATTTTATAAGGGCACGTACATACACTTCATGATGTAAAACAGAGGCCCCACAGGTGAAATGTCATGATCCTGAAACTCCATGCTCCATTCATTTCCCCCTAAGCCTTTCTCCCACCCTCTTCTGTCACCATCCCCACCAGCATGGCTAACAAATTAAGGATATCAAGGTAACACTTTCAGACAAAAGTGCTACAGTTTGAATTACATTAGGTGATCTTACCATTTCCTCCTGCAGTCATGCCAGTACCACTGCTGCACAGAGCCTGATATTCAGCTGGAAAAAAAATCAGAATACCTATTGGAATATTCTTTCTTAGCTCATTGCTTTCAGCATCACCATTTACACTATGGCAATTAATTATTCAAAGAAGTAACATGCCTTCCAAGTCTTCTGAAAATGTTAATAACCTCTGAACCTGTGAACATTTTATCAGATTCAGGGTCTGAATCTGCTTATGAAGATGGATGAGTAACAACTTCACATGACAAACTGTGGCATTTAAGAACAGACATAAACTTCATGCTGGTCCTCCTACACAAACGAACCATAACATAATCACAGCAAGAGATTCTCCAGAAATTATATGTCCAAGTCCTTGCTCAAGGTGCATGTTCAAAGAGACCAGGAAACACAGCATTTTTTCCTATAAAACCTGCCCCATATTTAACTCCATTTAGCAGGAGTGTCTTCATGAGTTCACAGTAGACCAAGGATATCTTATCCTTAAAAAAAATAAAATTAAAATATGTGTCAAAGCTTCTCACATGTCTCACTTACTGCTGGGTTCAAGTTCTTCTTCTGAGTTCAGGACAATTAATAGCACGAATTGAGAGCCAGCTCAGCATTAATTATTGCCATATAGGTCAACATTTTTCAATACATTTTCACTATAATAACATCCAAAATACTTACACTGCTAAAATTAATAACTATTAAAAATATTTATGGAATTAGCTGTGTTCTCTTCGAGAGAATCCCATGCAACACATCTCCCACTATTAACATAACCAGCAAATTAATATGTACCCTGGCCTGAATCAAATAATCACTGTCACTGTACGTGAAAGCAGACCTGCTCTGAATGTGCATCAACAAAATTTAATCTGGAATGGCAGGAACTTCTGCAAATTGCTTCTGAGGAGCACAGAGGTCTTCCTTTCAGGAATATTTTTCAGTCTCTCTGGTACAACACTTCTCTAAGAAATCTTCTCCTTCCCTCCCCCACTGAAAGCCCAAAGAAATGTTACACTTCACCCTACATGACACAGCCTTTTTGGCAATTGAAGAGGTGAGGAAAACAACACAGGAAAAATAGCTTACACATATGTAAATGTTCCAATAAAGTAAATCAAACATAACACTGAAGTCAGTGATACAGAGTCCAGTATTTGTAGAAGATTTCAACTTTACTGTACAATAAGAAGGGCCCAGTAACAGCAGCAGAGGCTGCTGGAAAAGCTCCTTCCTATTTTGCTAGCATGTCCTTGGTGTTTTGCTATTCTAAACAACACACCAAGTTATAAAATGGTCATCAGCAAGTTCCTGCTGAAGAGCTCACATCAGCTCTACCAGCCTAATTTGTTCCAACTGGTTTTGTCTCCCTAATGCTTTCATGAAGCTATCAGTTAAAAACAGATTTGAAAAATAAATCTAGAATTATTTTGCCTACAAAGCAAATACCATGGTAGCATGAGATGCTTTTGAACTACATATCAAATGGCATACTTTGTTTATATGCAACAACAAATTTGCTGAGTGACAAGAAACACTTAAATTGAGGTTTCAAACCAGCTCCCCGCAGTCAGTCACCTCCATGAAAGCAAGGTCCTTTAATTCACTGGCTTCAAGGCAAAGACTGCGCCAGCTGAGTCTTGTTGGAAGAAGTGTTTTCCTAAAACACTTCTGCCCACTGGAATGGCTAGGATTGCTTTCTTGCCAGAGGGAAGTTATGTCCCCGACAACTTCACTTGGTGGGGATTTCAGTGACAGACTCAAGTATTCGCAAGAAACTGAACGGGACATTTGTTTGTACATTGACTACCCAAAGGCAAGGTACTGAATACACTACTTCAGATCACTTGAAGGAGGTAGGAGTCATGCAACAAACATCTGACTGGCACGTGTATGTAAGGATTTAAACCTATGAATTAATCAAGTTTTTTCTATTACTAACTTCAGTTAAAAATTATATTTTTTGTCATCTACATCTACCAAAATACGTTTTTTTGCCTAAAAATGTCCTGTTTGTTTATAATGTGCATAACAAATCTGGACCCAGACATTGTAATTTACTGTTGCTTTAAAAAAATTATCTCCCGTAGTCTTTCAACATACAAAATAGAAGATGGTTCAAAGTATGTAACATGCTACACAACAATTTAATCTCCTGATTAAAGTTGCAATGTTAACATAGAACTGTCTTCTACCTTTCTAAAAATAGTTTATCAACGGAAACTGCACATGAGAAGATTTACCAGTGAACGTGCCATACCTGAATTTTGTGCTGGGCAGGGCTGGCAAGGCTCTCCAAAGGCATAGTCAGTGCTGGCACAGCAGCATTCGGACTTTGTAACCGCGCCCGTTAATGGTCTCACACACTGTCCTCTCTTGTAGCCACCATAGCACGTGCTTCGCATATGTGTATCTGAGGGAAGAAATCTCTCTTAATCCCTCCATAGCCAACTATTCTGCCATAAATCATGACAAGTATTAAATGTAGCTCGGGTGTCATAAACACCATAAAATAGCTGTCAAAACAAAGTTATCTTTCACTATTTCCTTCTGCTTTTCAGCCACCTATACCCGCCCCTGCTACTTGGGACAGGAAATTCTTCTTCCTTATGCTCCCAAGAATTCGGGCATACAAACAGTTACTGCACTTAATGACTTGAAATGCATTTGCGAACTACTAGGCAAACAATCAGTTCTTAACCTTGAACTAGTGAGAAGCCATGGAGAAAATGGACAAAGTCTTTGCTGTTTCTTTGCTTGTAAAAACCCAAGGAAAAGCCATTAATGCTATTCCACTACATAAGACTTCATACGTTTATGTTTTCAGGTCTAGGGGGGATTTTTCTCTTTATTTAAGAACTGGCCTACAAAAGACTGTCAGGCACATTAGTATTTTATAATCAAACATTGAGCTTGTACAGAAACAGGTAGAAAATTGGGTACATCCCATGTTAAGAAGAGGTGACAGACTAATTAAACCTTTGAGCTTAGCGACAAAAGAAGAGTTTTACATTGACAGAAACAGGGTGAATTCTCACCTACTCAGAACTGATACAGCACTAGTCACCTCTGCTCTGTATAGTCCACGTGACCTTGTGATTTGACCCACACTTTTTTTCTCTTTATATAAAAAGGAAATGAAAACGGAGCAAAATGGGCTATTACAGTAAACATCCCAGAGCTATCAGTATCCACTATAACTACTACCCACCATTCCATGAAAAAATGGTAAATTCCACATTCAAACTTGATCTGTCCATCAGTCTAGCACTAATGTCTCAACCTTGGTTAATTGTGCCTCTATTACGTTTGTCTTACCAACACAGACACGTCCATCCAGTCCTACTGCAAGGCCAGGGAAGCATTCACATCTGAAAGAGCCATCAGTGTTCACACAGCGCCCGTTCATGCATATTCCATCTGTCTCACACTCATTGATGTCTGTTGGAGAACAGAATGAGCTTTATTAGAAGTTAAATTACATAGTGTTCAATGCCTGGCTGAAACTTGCATTTGTGCAGCTTATTTTCAATGTATCCTACAGAAAAATATCAAGGGTAAATGGAAAGTAGTTCAAGCAAAGATTTTGTTAGGAATAATGTTTAATTCATCCTTTGAAACAGAGTAAGAAAATGCCAAATTCAGGAGAAATAAACAGAACAAAACAATTTTGCTCTCCCTGGAGAATAAAAGGGGCTGCATTTTCCTAATTTGTTCCCAAGAGGTACATGTTCCGATTTAAGGGTCATTCAGGCAAAATCATAATTGGAGGAAGGGGAAACTGTGCCTGCTAAGACAAAGGACTCGTGTAGTATATAACAGGACGTTCCCTTTCCATATTAACAGCTCATGCTGTAAGAAATCAGTCCAAATAGCAAATTGAATCTTTCACCCTTTCACAAGGTGCCTTCACAGGGCCACCAAAGAATTTCCCTTCCTCCTGTTGTGGGCTCAGTTTCTGGAAGCTCATCTGAATCTCCCCAGTCAGTCCCTGCCCACAGTCCCTGTCTCTCTGGTGATCTGCATGACAACTGGGTTTTCCTATCGGATGCTCATTACAGCCCATTTCATAAACTTTAAATGAACAGACTGCACTCCAGCCTTGAAAGGAATTTGTTAATGATTTGAGCCCTGAGCAATTGCCCAGCACAAGCCACCATCTTTGCCCAACACTGGCACGTTGAACAATAAGGCCCATAGCAATGAAATACACGAATGAAGCCTTCTAATATTAGACTACCACAAAGGGATGTTAAATTGGTAAAAAAACTACATAGGCTGTGTATCCTGCTAATAGTAAGATCATTCTCTAGATGCAGAGAGCATATCATCATTTTAGAAGTGATAAAGGAAAGGAGTGTTTAAAATATTGTTTGGAAGTATGTATAACCTTTATAAAATAATCACTTCATAACAATTCTCCATACTATATACAAGAGACAGTGTGTGTGACAATTTCCTTTTTTCTGACCTTAAAAGGGCAAATTGAGAGTGAAACACCTCTGTGTTTTACTTAGTTTGTGTTGTTTGGCATAAAACACGGCTTGTATGATCCAAGATTCCTTTTTCAAACTGCTTTTTAAAATAAAAGCTATATTTAAGTACATGGGCTCAATTCATTTCTACTTCATCCTGCAATCTTTTGTTCTGTTTCAGACAAATCTTAAATGCTTTTCCCACTTTAAATTTAGTCCTTACTCAGTGCAGATAAAAATGGGAGTTGGGATTCAAAATTAGTCCTTATTTTTTAATGTTGTAGACAATTGTTTTGGTAGACAACACTGAACTCCTATGATAGATTCTCCTACAAGCGAAAAAAACCCCAACTTTCCATTTTTTAAGGTTATTTATAGAAACAGAAAGGCAAAATTACTTCTTTCCCATTTCCTGTAGTTCATTTTCAACAAGAGGTTTTGTAAGCTAGTAAAGGGTGACATGTGCCATCTTTTTTCTTTTGCACCAATTCACAAATGTGTTGGAAATACTGCTATAGATGTTTTTTAGAAAGGTAAAGTGGGTCACTTAAAATGGTGCAAATCAGCTGAAAACCTGGTTCCTGTAAAGATGGGTAAAAAGCCTCTGCTGTTACCAGGGCTGAGATTCCACGGAGTAAATCAACTTCACACACAGGCATGAAGTCCAAATTTCTAACCTCGAGAACGCTCCACTGTCTTCTGTGGTAAAAGTCACCATTTGGACAACTTAAAATACACTCAACCTGGTTCTGGAAAAGCAACTAATGGATTCATTCTCCATGTTCAATGAGTTTTGCCTTTTCTGTTTAGCTTGCTTAGTAGTGCTAGCTGGATACACAAAGTCCTCCAATTTTAATCAGGAAAAATTTACTCATACTAAACTACCATTTTCAATTGCCTTGCAGTGGCTTTCAATTCAGGGAATTCCTGTTTGATCTAAAGATGAAACAATGTATGGAACAGAAATAACGCTTCAAACTTCTGCCTTCCCAATATAAGTACTTCTGAAAAATCAAGCAAATCATCATCGAAAGCAGCTAATGGTGAATAAATTTAGCATGTCTTGTATTTCAGGGAATATACAAGGCTATGGTGTAACATTCTTTTCTGGCATGTTATTTCAGAAAGTCTAAGTGGAATTTTTTACCAGACAGCCAAGCATATGCCCTGTACTTATACTTAAATTCCAATTTTATGGAACTAAGTGTTAATTACATTACCCCCATCTTTGGGTTAGAAGCCCTTCTTACTCGCTGAAAACTCAGCTTAGAGTGCATCAAATGAGATGGTTATAAGAAGCAATGAGTTGCACTCTTCCACTCCTTTGTTGATCCCCTAGTTTGGCAAAAACACATGTTCAATTCCCTATCAAAATTGCTCAGGCAGGAAGCCAATTTGCCCCAGAAATGTCAGTTTGTGCACAGACGTATTCCCAACGCGCACAAGAACTCCCTGCGCATCCAAGCGTGACCTTAGAGTTTTAGCTGGTGTCAGGTTTTAATGCATGCACTTGACAAACAAATTCAGGATATGCAGTGTCAGCAACGGGTGTTTCAAAGACTTGCAGTTCTGTAGGACACAAGTTACTGTCTTTGCACATTTGGCATGTACAGAAAGGACTCAAAAAGGACAAACACCAAAATATACACGAAAAGACATTATTAAAGATCAAAATTTAAAATTTTAGTAGCATGACAGGAGAACTGTGCTCCTCTAGCCACTGAAGACCTGGGAACTGTTTCATGATACTTTGGGCAAATGGAAGAAAGGAGACAAATATGAAGAGGATAAAAGGCGTAATTTGGGTATCCAGGTTTCAAAATCTGGTTTGATTTTGACCCAATAACAATTTTAACATGGAATAAATGTCTGCATGCTCATTCATAAAGAACAAGACTTACGGTAAGTGCTGAAAAGCAGTGGGAGAAATTCTTTTTACTGTAAGATTTGATCCAACTTTCAGTAGGAATCAGTTGAGTTCTCTGCAACTTTGGACAATTTTCAAATATTCCTCCTTTGATGCAGAGAAGTAACATTTCTCTAGGGCCAGAAACCCCTTTTTGACTATATCCATACTCTTGTTTAGCCAGGAGGCACATAACAGAGGCTGTAAGACTGAACATCATTGTGTTTTAAGTAATCAGGTAGAGTCACCATCTTCTTGGATGGCATTTCAGACTGGCACAGACTGATGCAATTAAAAAAAAAAAAATATATATATATATACACATATATATATACTCAAGGCAAAAATCAAGACAAGCATTTGGGCTGGGCTGAGCTTGCATCCATGAGTCACATCCCTGCTAATGACACGGAGAACAGCCAGGGATCTGTGGGAACACAACTGGCTGATGTGCCATGGCCTGATGGGCATTGAAGTCTCACTGACATCCCACACACAGACCAGCTGGAAAATAAGCTTTGGCAAAGCACACACATCCCACATGGAAAACAGGTAAGAATGGAAATAAATGTGATTGCTCTAAGTGTGTGAAGGCTGCAGCCAAGACAGCCAGCAGCTGTTAGGCTAAAGAGACACTTGTATGGTAATGCACAACGGCTCATTTGGGAAACTAAAGCACATCCCAACTAAAGCAACCCTTTTACAAAGCCAGAATGGGATCATCTCATTAGAGTTACCTGTTTCCCTCACCTGAAGGCTGGGTGGCACTGTCCTGCACACCTGGTGCAAGAGTTAACACATTCAAGACACGTTTCAGATGTTTTACACAATTTACTGTCCTGATTTTGATCTAAAGTCTGTTTTAGACTGGTACAGTGTTCAATAAGCAAAAGGATCCAAATTAATTCACCATTCATGTCATTAACTCTCAAAACCAAATTATTCAAACATTTACTTTTGCTACTGGTCCACAAGATGCTGCAATGTGACATTTTAAAAAATTTGCCAAAGTGTAATGAAGCACTTTTTCTGCCTTGATTCAAAGAGCTAAAAGATTTTGAATTTTTCAAAAGAAAAACTGTAAGTAACTTGGCCCTTGTTTATTCTTGTTTATTCTTTATTTTGAACTTCTGCTTTGTGCCTGTAAAACCCGTGGAAACATGAAGATTTATATACACAAAATTTCCAGTTCCTGATGGGACTGAAGAAAACTCTCATGACATAACTAGCAACCAGGAGGCTGCAGTGTCTGCCACAGGGGGTATTGCTGAGCTAGTGCAGCAAATGGAAAAGACAGTCTTGCTGTGGTGCTCATGTCTTGGTCACACAGAGTGCTGGGCACTCCTCAGAAATGCTGTATGGACTAGGAGCACCCAGACAGGAGTGGGAGAAAAGCCCAAAGAAGGCAATGAGCCAGGATGTTTGGGTGGCCAAAGGCAGAACACTTTCAAAGGCCAAATACAAAATGTGAGATATACTTGAACCAATCTGCAGAAGACACCATATGCAAAAAAAAAAAAGGAGTTTAACTAGGTCAGATCATGCAGTCCTTGTACAAAGAATATTTCCCACTGGCTGGTTAGGGTGGTTGCTCAACAATGGGGAGAAGACTGAGTACTGTCTTGCACAATGGCAAGTAATTCCAGCTGATTAAAAAAGCATCTCTGCTGAGAACTCTGCTCAGTACCTCTTGTTCCCAAGGATCACTGTAAGGAAATAAGGTTATTCTTGCAGCTACCCAGAGAGACAGGACTCACAAGTTTCGGGAACCCATAATTTATTGTGCTCACCTGTGCAATAGCGTCCATCAGATGCTAACTGGAAGCCTGGTTTACAAATGCATTTAAAACTGCCATCTTCATTGATGCACATCCCATTGAGGCAAATGTTCCTGATGCTGCATTCATCCATATCTGAAAAGGTACACGATACACATAATGCTCATAATGTTAAAGCATAAGAACTCTTGCTAGTTATATCCAAAAGATAAACCTTAAATTTTTTCTTAATTGTCAGAGGTATAATGATAATCAGAAACATATGATGGGACATACTGCACTGTCCTAGAAGATGTGTCAAAGCAGTGACTCCATTTTTCATAATGAATCATTAACATAAAAAGGAATGAATCCAAAGAAAGCAAAGAGAATAAAGAACAGATGACAAACTCGACAGCTTAAGAACTGCCACTTGGTAAAAGCCATCAAAAAGTGAGAAAGGATGTAATTAAAGAGGATTTGCAATCTTAATCTAAATAGAAGCTAGGTTAGAAGCAGCCTCCTGTTTGGAATGTAAATACAATTTTATGTTACTAAGAAGACCTGAAAGAGGAGGAGTGTACATTTGGGTTTGGAGTGAAAACTTTTGTAACCTCCACTGGACAAGTCTAAGATTTATGGTATGGGAGAATTCCCAGCACTGTGCTCACGCATGAATTCTGTGGGCACTGCCATCCTCAACTTCCATTTAAAATAAAACCTGTCCCTTTCCTGCATTCAGCATGACAGGCCACACGGAAGGGTACTTCCTAATTATAGCTTCATAAAAGCATTATTCATCCTCTGACCTAGTGGGACAGCATGAAGGATTCAAACAGGAAAAGGTGGAGGTCTCAGACACTGTTATTCTGAACCCTGCACAGTTACTCACACAACAGGAAAGAAAAAAAAGAAAAAAAAAAAGGGCAAGTAAAGAGAATTCTGTGCTTGATTCGAGTAAGCTTTTATATCCTCTCAGTCTTTACTTTGTCCTGGCGCAGATGAAATCAGTTTTGGATGTTACATCCAAAAAAAATCAGTGGTATTTACCAGTTTCATCTAAAGAACTACACACAGTTACATTAAGGAATGGCACAATGCCATGGACTTTACTGATTAGTGTGTGTGCACACAACTCAATGCATTACAATGCCAGAGATGAAACTGTTTCATAAGTGGATGCAACAGACATTCTGGCAGCACATGCAATGGAATTAAAAATGTTTTACCAGACTGCCGATGTCCTGGTTTTTATTACTATTAGCACATGGTATTTGGTGGGAAAGGAAGAAATCAGAATAGAGGGTTTTTTCCTGAATAGTCTAATTTCCAAATATATTTAGTCAATGTACTTCCATAATAAGATATTTTAAAAGCAGCTTATGGTGCTAAACTGTATCTAAAAAAGAGTCAGGAAAAACAGAGTCTTTAAATGTCTGTCTCTACCAAGGATTAACAGAATCACTACTAGCACATAAAATCACTGGATCATAATGACATTACAATATATTCAGAATCGTGCTATTTTCCTTAATATTGCAGCTGTCTTGGACAGAAATTACACTTCTAGACATAGTGTGTTTTCTTTTTACTTACAGGCTAAGTCAGACAAATATAATTTATGATTTTTAAAAAAAAATCGTGTATCTATCCCAACCAGGAATTTTGGCATTAAGTCTTTGAGCTGAATCACTGAGATAATATTCTGCCAAAAATGTTTCTAAGAACAGTGCTTGAAATTCTTTTAACGTATGAATAGATCATTGGGAACCCTCCCAAGGACCTTGGGAAGCATGATAAAGAACATTCTTCTTTTTTTCCCCTTTACTAAAGGTCTGGGAGGTAGGAACACATCAATTATGTTTACAAATTTTTGTTAAAACAGTTTTTATAGGTCAGACCAGCCTGCATCTACATAAACCACATTGCTAGTCACCCAGTAAGATCCCATAAAGCATGCTGTTAAACACACAGTAAAATCAGGCAGCATGTGACTTGTGCTATGTTTCAAAATGTACCACTCCCATCAAAGAAACTGCATTTTGTGATAGTGGTATGTGCTATTTCTCCTGCTGGACAGACATCCCGTTGAGGATTGCCAAGCCAAGGCTCCAGAACTGGCTGCAAAAGACATTGTACTTGCCCTCCCAGATACAGCAAAAGGTATTTGGAAATGTGACTCTTTGTTCCTTCCCTTCCCCCCACCAGGGGTCCTTTTCTTTTTCATTGATGTGAATAACCTCTTGCAACCGTAATCACTGATATGGACTAACTTCAGAAAAGTCTTACCTTCACAGTTTTTCCCATCAACTGCCACTTGAAAGCCAGCATTACACACACAGTGAAAACTGCCATCTGTATTTATGCATCGTCCATTATTACAGATACGACCATTCTGTAAACATTCGTCGATGTCTGAAAGCCAACCACAAAGAAAAAGAACATTTTGGGGGATTCTTTTTCATACTCAAGAGGAATTTTCCCATTTTCCCTTCCCCTAGGTCTTTAAACCTACATGGAAATTGTATTCACCTGAAAAAGGATTTATTTTGATTTCCATAACTGAACGTTATGGGGGTGGAAAATGTTCGTCAGCTTGAAATTTCAAGTTGCTGTGAAAGAATTTCAGTGAACATTACCCTGCAGCTTTCTCAAACAAGAATCACAATTTTTGGCCTTTTTTTCATTTTTGCTCATCATTAAAATATTTTTACTGAACTTTAAAACTTAACAGTACCTAACTACTTAAGGAAAGATGGGGGAAAGCTTGTCTTTTGCTGCTGCTTTGTAAGATAACAGGAAAGTTCAAGACTTTCCCACCTCAGAAGAATTTCTCCTGCTTACTTTGTATTTGAAACAACAGATCCTCATTTCCCTCTCTCTGCAGGAGGTGCTTGGCAAGTGCTTTGGAGGACCTGAATAGTGATATCACACGAGGCTGGCAGCTCTCCCTCTCCTCCAAAGGAGGGAGAGGAGATGCTGAGACAGACTGTCTAGACATTTTTCAGATTGCTCAGTATTCTCCATCAAGGCCTGGACCATCTCCCAGAGATTCCTGCACACAGGGGACTCAGCTCACGGAGATCACAACCAGCCCATGCAGACCTATCTATCGTGCACCCACGCTTCCCAAACCCCCTGGGGGTGCCCTTCCCCAAGCCCTCTCCGTAAAAATGCATTCAGGAGGGAGTGGAGCACAGGGCGTCCTCCCAAATGCCCCTGCTCTCTGGACACTTAGGCCAGGGGAACTGACGTCTCTCAAAATTGTGAACCTACACTTGCCTTCTTAGCAGCGTGGTAGTTCTGTGAAGAGTCTAAGAAATCCCTGAAAAGCAGTGTTTTGCAAGCAAGCAGCCAGGCCAGCAGAGGCACGAGCACTGCAGCGGCAGCGTGCAGCCCTCCACTTCCAGCAAAAGTGTACAGGCTTGAGAAACCTCATTTGATAAACAAGCATCATCAGTCAGCAATGCATAAACGTGATTTTCCTCTCTGCTCAGCCCCTTTTCCCCTCTCTTCTCTGGCCCTTGGTTGCACCCATGTCTGGCTTCAGCTACTCCACCAGCTTTCTTCCTTAAGACAGGCAGAAATGCCACAGCATCTCAAGATTTTTCTGGCCTTTTAATTTTTAGAGCTCAGTAGGTTTTGTATTTTAATGCACCTGATGCCATCCTAATGTGCTGAAAATTAATACTGAATCTCATTGTTCATACTCACAGCTGATTAGAGACCCAGCACTAGTCTGACACATTTCTAATTTTCAAATGAAATAACATCACCATTTTTTTTCTCCTCAGAGAAACTTGCAAAAAATCAAAGTCCCTCTCTCACTGAAATAGCCAAAATTGCTGTCACCTCCCAGCAAGACCTGACCTTCTTTTGTCAGAAAGGTTGGGTAGATTATAGTAAGCACTTAGCTATTAAAGCTTTGACTCCCACACATTCATAGCTAATCATCATAAAATTTCACCTTTTTTTGAGGTACATTTCATATCCTCTCTTCTGCAATTGAGAAGCATTTTTTGTTCAGATCATTAATCACAAAGTGACTTTATTCACCTATGTCTCCAATTAAGATATTCATTCAGCCAATCTCCTACTAGCATTATAAGGGATCCTAATAATGGATGAATCAGTAGCTTGCAATACAGACTGCAATGTTTAATCAGTCACCAATCAGAGTCATCATGCAGGACAAACCCTCCCCTGGAACCTCAGAGCAAGGAATAGATAAACATCTGGTCATTATGGAGACTTTGTTTTTCAAGAGCAGACGTAAGGAATACATTTCCAAAGGCACATCAGCACAGACACACTTGTGCACGCAAAAAATTAAAATCTCAACATCCAAAGTAGTCATGAGAAGCAATTCCACAGCAAATGCTGATTTTGGCAGGCACCAGTGCTATATGTACATTTTGCCAGAGGCACCCCACTAGCCTTTTACTTTTCCCTACACTGGTCCTAAAAATTCCTTTAGAAAACCAAGATTCTGCACATCTCAGCATTTTCTGCTCTGGCTGTCAAGCAAGCACAGTTCCCATAGACGGCAAAGGAACTGCTAAGTGACCACACTAAAATGCCATTAAGCTACTGGGCTTCTGACAACCATGTGTTTGTGTAATGAATCAGTCAAATTAAAAGCGTGTGACAAAAATGACTCATGAGTAAATTCATCACGGCTGAGACTCCCCTTCAGCACTCCCTCACCACCAGTCAGCTGAGCTATGAAGATGCTTCCGCAACACGGCTGCTTGGCAGCAATTAGGTCAAATACTCCCCAGAAACATGCAGCAGTGGTGCTGGCTCTGAGTGTCCTCCTGGACTGGAGAGCAAGCTTCTGTACCACAAACACCTTTCTGACTCACAAAAGGAAGAAAAGAAATGCACACTAATACAGGTAACTTTCTTCTGGCTTTATGGAAACCCTCTGCTTCACACTGAGTGCATGCTCTGCACCCTGCACTCAGTGCAGGAAGCAAAATACAAAGATAAGCTGTGACTCTGAGCATTCAAACACCCTGTTTCATTTAGATGCTTTATTTCTTATGGAATATCAAAGCAGTTATTCATTCTTCTGCCAGAAATCTCTCATTATGAGTTAATGATAAAGGACTGCATCCATCCACCTTTACAGTCGAATTCCTACCCCAGAACAATTTGGGAGTGACAAAACGCTGACAGAGGGTTGGTTGACCGCTGAGGAGTTATGTGGTCCCACTCCCATAGGAAGACAGGATGAAGACCATCAGGACTACTGTTGAGCCTGATCATCAAAATAACTATAATGAGGATTCTACAGTTTCCCCATCTAGACTTTCCCAGTGCTCCAGTCACTGCTTTTCCATATCTAAGTTTTCATTGCTGTAATTTATGTTTAGTTCTTTCTCTGGCAGTGAGCAGAGGCAACACACGGGCAGTGTAATCTTATATTTATCCACTGGAAGACTTATCTTTCCCCCCAATTTCCTTAGTCTTTTATACATATACATATACATATATATATAGGGTTTCTCCAAAGAAGGGATGTTTAATTGTCCTTGAGATCTTCAAGTAGCAAAAGAAACCAATGTCTTAATATTTAAAAAAAATAAAAGAAAATATGTCTCTTCCACTTCAAAGCCATAAATAGTGCCAAGATCCTTTTAGCACAAGACAAAATGCCTTTTCTTGTAACCCCGTCTGTGAACAGCCAGCTCCAGCAGGTTAGTAATTTTTACTGCCATATCTGATTGTATTTTTTTTAAACTCTCACATTTGACCCATCTGTTAAATTTTGCTTGAAAACTACTTTCCCTCCTGATATGTACACAATAGCAGAGGTGGCTGCATGACCAGTACCTCGGCACTCCGTTCTGGTCGCCGTGCTCTGATAACCAATACGACACTGGCAGATGTAGGATCCTTGGGTGTTCATACAGTCTCCACCAATGCATGGATTCCTTTCACATTCATCAATATCTGTGGAATACAGACAACATAATTTTGTTACGACACTGGCTACAAGCTATTTGTACCTGCAGGGGTATTTTACGATTTTGTACTTGAAGAAATAGTGGCCTTCAATCTGAAAGGGGACACCACTGAGAGCCCAGAAAAAAAGACCCCATATTCTAAGATAAGCAAGAGCTGGGAAAAATGAATTTTCAGTAAGATAAGATATCGCACGTGTGAGAGGTAGAGGCCTTAATCCCACATCTCCACATTCCCAGCTCCACTGAAGATTCTGACAGAACCAAAATCTTCCATGTAAGAGACAGCTAATCCTTGCTTCTATCATTGAGCTCTTGCTGACTTCCAAACTTAACAGTCTCAAGAGCCCAACAAGATACTACTCATGAGCTGAAAGAGAACTTGTAAATCTTGCTAAGCCTAAGTTTATGGGTTTTTTTAACAATAGGTCATTGCATACTCAAAAAGCTGGTAGCATTTTAAAGAGATCATTTTCAATCACTAATAAACACGTTATAGTCACGAGTTTGTAAAATAAGAAATCCGTGCTTCTGTATAATTTTGTTACAAGATTTGTTAAATACTGTTTTAAAGGCAAAATTGTTGTAAAATTAAGTTTGCCATTGAAATCAATTAGCTCTTCGAAGTCTCTTTCCTGGGGTTTTTTTGGAGGCGGGGCTCTTCTATTTAAGAACTCAGTTGTCACATTGTGTGGAGAAGAATGTTTTTTTCTCTAAAATGAAATTCCCCTCTGTGATTTACAGCAGAAACCCACATACCAATGCATTCCTCTCTACCATGCAGTTGGAATCCTTTGTTGCACTCGCAGCGGTAGCTCCCAGGAGTGGGAATACAACGTCCATTACGGCAGAGATGCCGGAATGTTTGGCAATAGTCAGTTAAGTTCACCGGCAAGATCACTGAAATAACAACAGTTGGAAAAATATTTTAATAGTTCATCATAATAGCTTCTGATAATCTACAACTTGAGCAGGATTTTCCATTAAAAGTCAACATTTACCTTCCATTGTAATGTGAATTACATAGTAAAATGGGAGAGAGAAAATGGCCCTTTGACTCTTAGAGATTTGTTTGAAAACAGCTAACAACCACAGAAATTTTCATAGTGGCAAGCCTGATTCTCTTTTCATCTTTTGTCCTGCCAAAGAGGACCATGTCTGTTCATACCTAGAGGTAAAGTGGGTGTGTGGCACTGCAGGGACTCTACTAAAAACCTAGAGTAGCCAAGAGAAGGCAGACCAGTTAATTATTTTTGCCTTCCCAGATAGACAGCAGTGAGGAGGGCAGGGATAACCCTGGGAATATGCCTGTACTGTCTTTGGCAGGCAGGCATGAGCTGGCTCTGTCCCTGTTCCCAGCTGACCAGAAGCTGTGCAGCTACGTCAGTGCTGTGTCAGCCTGAGCTAAAATACTTTGCCTCTTAGGCTTATTAGCTCAGCTTGGTGCTGAACCAAGACTAAATAGTTTCAGCTGGTGCCAGTGCAAGCAGAGACTGCTAGCATCTGCACAGAGCATGGGCAAAATCAGCTTCTGTTTACTTGCAAAAGAGTGCGTGGCTATGCCAAATGATTTCAGGTGGCACATGCCTATTCCAGACTACATGGGCATGCAGTAAATTCTTTGAGCAAAGAAAAAGGACTATTGTATCGGTATGTTGCTCTGCATTGGTAGTCTGCTCTGGCTTCCTTCTTACTCTAGAGAAAACGAACCCATCCATGTGTATCACTAAAATAGTTCTTTCTGCACACTGGGTCAGTCTCAGTACCCAGCAGAGTTGTATTTTTATCAGTACATTTCCTACCTGGCCAAGTGTAAGTGAGGAAAACAACCTGAAAGAAGTTGCTTTCTCTCAGGCAAGCTCTTTAATATATATCTTTCACAACCTAGTCAAAGAGCTATTCATACTACACAGTGCTGACATGCAGCAAAGCTCACAATGGCCCTAAAATAACAGTAATGTAACTACTACGATACATGAGCCACAGTACAGACAATGAGAATGTGATTTTTGAAACCTATCTTAACAGGGAAAACACTACTAATGAGACAGGTATCTTGCCATAAGGTACATGGTAAGCAGGCTCTGATTAAAAGGATATCCAGAGACTCTGCGTACATGTAAAGTAACAGATACCAACAGCTGAAGGGAGCACACCGCTCCTGAGAAATGCATGTTTCTAAAGAAGCTAAATGCACCCGGTGCAAGGAGAGGTTATTTCTTTCTCTCTTACGATGAGGTGGTGGAGCCCGAGATGGATAGATGATTTCTGGATGTGGAGGAGGATAAACGCCAGGAATGAGTGGTGGAGGGATGACGTCAGGACGGGCCGGAGGAAGGTCAGGTCTTGCTGGCAGCATAGCAGCTACTGTGCACAATTTACGATACTCGTCTGAAACACGAAAACATGAATGCTGTTTTAGACTCTTGCAGCCTGCTCCATTTAATCCAACTCTCCCCCTTTTTGTTTCAGATTTCAGTTTTGGATTAGCAATAACAAACCTTAAATAATCTGGAAAATGTGAGCCTATATGTTTTCTTCATAGTAACAAGCTTTGTTCTCTGAATTGAGTCATTAATCCACAGAATCTCAACACTACTTGTCAGAAGACTGCCAGTAAAAAGGTAACAGAACTGACATTCTGGACATGAAATTGAACAGTGAGGCAGGGCCCTGATCCTAATCTACTTAGTCTTCTTTCAAGCAAAAATCTTTGGTGAACTCAGTGTGAAGTTTACCTAAAGAAGGACTTCTGGATTTGATCCCAAGTTAATTTAATAGAAAGCTTGCCACAGAGTTAGAAAAATACTGAACAGGGAAAAAAGCCCAGTTTCAACTGGATTTCTTAAAAGTTAACCTCCTAAAACAAAGAAATATAAATATATGCAATGAGGCAAAACCAATTAGAGAATGAATACACTAACACTATTTCCCTGTGAAAATTAAGTTTGCCAATAAAAGCAGAAACCAAATAAGGTGCAGTCTAAGCAGTGTAACCAAAGAGAAACCAAGTCAGATCCGCACAAATTCATCCTTTTCCAGATGATGGGAAAATGATCTATTTTGCTGTAAGCAGTCTATGCTGAGTGTGATGCATTCTCCTATTGTTTATTAGTGGCATCTGCCCTACTGCCCCACTTTTCCTCTTGCCCACGACTCTTTTGTCTTTGGGAAGTGTGGGTTTGGAACTTGCAATCCAAAAAATGCACACAGAGTATCACAATTAAAGACCACATTCCAGCTGACCTAATTCATGTCCACAATCTGTGTGCACACAAGTAATTATTTGTGCAGCAATATCTCTGAACTTCAAAATTTAAAGTCTGTGACACAACAGGGGAGAGGAATTATATAATGGAAAAAGAAAAATCTAGAGATGAATGAATTCCTGAAACAATATTAAAAACGAGAACCAAAAAATAAAGCAAATGTTGGGAGAACTAAGCTGGATATTTCAGCCTTCAACACTTTCATCTCATGTCTACTTCCACCTGTAAAACACATTAGAAGCTCTTCCTGAATCACAGAGGATTTGTTAAACAAACATCATAGCCTAAAGTTCTGCTTTTCTTGATTATGATGTTTGCATTTATTTAATGCTGTTGGGTGATCAGTTTGTTTCATGTGTCACTGCATTTCCCTCTATTGTTCCTTTATTTTAGTCTTTAAATAGTGTCAGTGGTAAACCCTGTTATTCCACATAAACAATTCCTGCCATGTAATTAAAAAATACAGTGGAAGCCTTTTTTATTGCAACTTTCATCTCCATGTGTAATTTCTAGTAATAAGCAACTTATTTTGTAGTAGCAACTGGGTCTGCTGCCCACATTTAAAATGCAACTACTCGGTTACATTATGCAGCTAGTGCTCCCCTTTATACTGCAGTAAATTTCCATTTCAGAGTTAAAGAGACTTTGGGCCACGGACAGTTCCAAATTCCTTGTCTTGCTTTCTCAGGATACACTAAGTAAGGAATAACTGAACTTGATTAAATAATGACAGCAATACCTTAAATGCATGTAAAGCTTTTCAAAGAATTTCAAAGCACTTTTCAAAAGAGTAATTTATAGTCTCAATTTATATCCCAGGTCAGAAGCAAAACCAAAAAAGAAGTGGCATGTAACCATGATCTGGAAGAACTTGCATGGATTTATGAGTCAGGAAGTCCTGGGTTCTAGCTCCTTCTCCATGACGTCTCAGTCTGTAGCTTTGGCCAAATTACTTTACTTTTCCACCCAGTTTCTTCACCAGTTAGATATGAATAATTAGAAAGTATTTGAAGAAATCAAGAACTGTGTTAAGACTGAAAAATCTCTCCCTGTCTTCCTATTTCAGATGGTTATCAATAGAGTGCACTGTTTTTAGTATTATTCTAGCCAGTTTTGAACTTTTGACAGCTTTAAATATTATTAGTAAGACAGTGACAGAAACAGAAAGTCTTCCAAGAGTTCTGATTGTAGATTTCTGCTCCAGTACTATGCCGTTTCACTCAAAGGATTAAAAACAAAAATAATAAAAACTCCCATATATGAGCTCTGACAATTTCCTCAGTTACACTGCTATAGTTTTGCAATCCCACTCCTCCATAAACTCTGCACCTCCCTTAACCTCCTCCCAGAAATTCTTCAGTTTCTTGTATCCTCTTTTTCTAAAACATTTTATTAGGTCTCCAGTCCTAAACAATCTCAAAATCATCTTCCCTCCACTCCCTCATATTTAGTTTCACAATCTGCTTGCCATCTTCTCTCAGTTCAAGTGATACATTATCTGAGGATCTCAATACACAAGGAGGCAATAAAGAACAGCACATTTTGGTAGCAGAGAGAAACCATCTTCTTTGTCAAATTTCAGGAAATATATGGCACCTCAGAAAGCTTGTCATGAGGAAGGAAATCCCAGTTTCCCAATGAGAATGAAAATGCAGAGGGAATAGGGATATATTAGAAGGGTCTAGAGGAAGTAACTTGATCTTGAAGAGGATGTTGGAAACAAATCTGAACTAGGTAAGGTCAGAATAACTTGGCTACAAAACACTAATTAGCAACAAATAATTCTTTCTGTCTGCTTGCCCTCCTGGGGGTCCTGAGCACTCTGCCATAGGAGGCTTTGCTTGAGCAGGGGAGTTGGACTAAACAATCTGCCAAGGTGCCCTTCAGCCTCAACCATTCTGTGTAGTTCTTTAACGAAAACACTACGGCTTTAAAAAAAAAAAAAAAANTGTCTGCTTGCCCTCCTGGGGGTCCTGAGCACTCTGCCATAGGAGGCTTTGCTTGAGCAGGGGAGTTGGACTAAACAATCTGCCAAGGTGCCCTTCAGCCTCAACCATTCTGTGTAGTTCTTTAACGAGCATTCAGCCATGCTGATGAGAGCTCAGGTGGGTTCATACCAGTGGATCTGATGGGACACATCTCTGGAGCAGTGGCTGGAGCAGAAGCCCAGCAGCGGCCGCTGTCACAGCAGCACTGCATCTTGGACAGGGGCTGTGGCAGCTGGTTGCCACAGCGCCCGTTGCTCAGCGTGGAGAAGCAGAATCCAGGGCGCACGTCTGCCAAGAGAAAGAAATGGATGGGTGACCATCAGTCCAACGAGGAATGTGACTTTCACAAAAGGGAAAGCTCCCATTTTTCTGGAGTTATTTGCATTACTGATGACATAGCCCTTGCAACATTACAAGAAACGGAAAATCAGAAAAATCTAGATAATATTTGGGCTGCTTCGGACTCGAGCGTAACCTGTGAGAAAGCTGCAGTGAAATATGCAGTAAAAACATATATTCAGTATATAACAACACATGCTTCTGTGCCTCTGAAGAAAAATTACAGTGTCGTCTCTACTAATGATAGTACCAGATCAATTAAGCTTTGATTTGAAAGCATGGACGCACAGCAACAAATTCACAGCATTGCAGCTCTCAAAGCATTAGTTCATTTTTCATTAGCCATGGTTTCCCCAGCTGAAGTATGTAGTGATTTGACAAGATATAGGCTTGCAGGCAAGAAAGAGCAACACAGCTTTAACTGGTGTAATCACACTGTTTATGGAGATGTGTTGGCTTCCTGTCTAAAAAGGATAAGCATGTGTTTGTACAAAGAATGTCCTGTACCCAGATTTTATATACTCAGCTCTAACAACATTGCACAGAGATAGCTCAGCTTAGGGAAGGACAAGAAAATGTGGATGAGATTAAAAAAAAATCATAAAAAATAATCTTGTGATACCATCTGAAGCTTTGAGGAATTGTTTCACAATATGTCACACCATGTCAAACTCAATATAAGCTGTGATGTGATTTGATGCTGCATGATAAACCAGACCGAGTTTGTTTCTAAAATATACAAATACTTGCTGTCAAAATGTAATGGAAAAAGTTGCAGATATAGTCTTACAACAGCAGACATCATTCCCTAAAGCAACAGTACCTCAATTACCTAGGGCATGGTGGATTCATCTGTCTAGTACCAGTGCTTTCCAGAATTTACTAGCTACACAAGTGGATATAAAAAAAAGCAGGAAAGTTTCTTACTATTTTGAGGAAATTGACATATAGTGATGTGTTGTGAGAGTCTGTGATAGTTCTGCCTTTTATTAGCTGGAACCCTGAACATGGCTATTACTGGCAGTACAGCTAAAAGAGTCAGTTGGCCTTTATTTCCAGACTTTATTTAGATCACTCATATCATCATATGATGGAAATCTGAAATGGAGAACAAAAAATCAGTTTTCAGTTCTATTACTCATTCTCCATTTTCTCCTGAGAGCCAGCTAAACTGCCACACATATTTACTCCTTCATCTACCCTCTTAAAAATCAAAGAGAACTCTTTGGAATCAAAACTGTTCTCCAGTACCCCTGGAGAGATATTCAGCTGCTTGGTGTGATGGTGGAGTGGATGGGAAGAAGGAAGTAATCTAACAGACCCGCTCATCTTCCTTTGTAATTCATCCTTCTCAATTTTGGTCAGTACCAAGTTTTGAAACATTTAAGAGCGGTAATGGAAAGTGGAAAAGGAATCGACATGGGATCTGTGCAAGTACACAATGAGCCATGAAGAGATAAACACACAGCAAACAGTTTTATCTACCTACAGGTATAAGAGTGTGTCCAAAAGCCACATCATTTTCAGAAAAAAACCCAGTAAGTTTATGAGAAAAATACCAAATCTTTCCATATTCCTAATCAGAAGTGATTATTTTTACTTTTTCTTTTCCCTTTCCTTTTCTGTTCCAAATGGTAAAATCACACAAATAAGGACAAGAACAGCAGGAAAAAACTTTTATCTGTTTCAGTTTTTAGTATTTATTATATTTACTAAAAATTACAGCCTTCTGAAAAGGCAAAATGAGAAGAAATTTCAATAAAAATGTGACTGTCAAAAAGAAAAAAATGTAAAAAGAGGCCATCAAAAAGTAACACAGACCAAAGAAATTTATGCCAGTTGGAAGTACGGGCTAACAACTTTCTTCACTACACTCTTCATGTACTTGGGATGAAATGCCCTGCTCTTGTTTCTGCTCTTCAGCTCTAGGAGATATTATCTTTGCTTTGTCTATTCTTATTTTTAAGGTTTGTAATAATGGAGCTCCTGGTGCATCCTTTGGATATTTGGCCCCAGTGCTGCTCAGTCTGAGTCCCCTAAGGGACACATTTCTCAGAAGCATTTCCTCCTCTCTAACAGAACAGACACGTTCAGCTAACACTTTTCACTTAAGACAGACATGTTGTAATTAAATCAAGATTACATGTTTTGCCCAGCAGTAATACAGATCTGGGCTCTGTCCCTGTGAATATGGCAAGTATGAGTCTGCATATTAGACATGAATCCAAAATATCTACAGACAATTCATAGTGTTTCCCATTTAGCACATCTTCCCTTGAACACAAAGCCAAAATTTTAATGATGGCCCATAGCCTGGCATATTATTTACCATACCTTGTCATCATTTAAAACTCCAATTCTTTAGCTGAATTGCTTCAGCCTACAAATACACGGGGTAAAAATGCTGGGAAACTGCAGGAATGTGACACGGGTGTGAATGTTGGCCAGTCCTGACTGAGTGGTGATATAAAAAGTAAAAAGAAAATGCAAGTTGTGCATCTCTAGAAAATTTTTGTTACAGAAAGTCTTGCTCACAAATATTAAGTGCAGGCAGCAATCAATGATTTAATGATCCACAGCACTTTAGAAGCTATTAATCTGAAGCAATAAGAGCAATTCCCATTGGCATTTTAAGTGTAGAGTATGGATCAAAACTACAGAAAAGCTGTTCCTGATGATGGAAGAAAAACAGTTTGTTTCTTACAACCTGCAGAAATGGAATGACACCATTCAAAATGAATCATAACCCAAACTACTTCCAGATCTCCTGAGCGAGTTAATATTACTTGGTACTAATCTCTGTGAAGTTTGAGATTCTTTCCAATTTTTTTCTGTAATTATTTTCTACCAAAGGTACCAAACACAGGATGCTGTCTTGATTCCTAGTGCTGGCACTGTGTAAGAGCCTTTAAATAAACAAGCTAAAACTGAGGAAATAAACCTTTCATTTGATTTTTGCCCAAAATTCAGCACTGGTACTGAAAAAAGAAATTACTGCACAAAAAAGAGAAAAAAAATAAATTAATAGACCTGCCTCAGAGCAGGCTGTATGCTTCCCAGAAGCATTAACTGCTAATACTGTTCTTTTCAGGGCTTTGGCACTGCGGTGGCAGTCATTTAATTCACAAAGTTCTTTGGTTCCTGGTCTGGCCTTTGGAAGATGGGTTCTGCTCTGCCACAGTGAAAGCCTGAGAGAATAGCCCTGCCAGATCACCAGCATCATAAAAGCACACAAAAATGTCCCATACTCAGTTTATCACACTATTTCCTTTAATGACAAATACCTGCATTAGGGTCATAACAGTTGGAATGCAAATCTGCTTTTCTAAATGAGTGCTGAATATAACACAGACTAAATTAAAGACAAATGTGAAAGCAACAGTACTAAGGAGATGGTTAAACAAGTTCTAAGGCAACAAATACGACATAATAGAAAAAGTGCAGTAGAAAAATAAGAGAGACGGTCACAATGAAGAGGCAAAGAAGAAACATCCTGCAAATGGAAAACTCATTTCAGAATACATATAAAGGCACGTGATTGTACTTCTACATAAAAGAAGGATTTCAAGCTTACAAGCTGACATATTCTTACCCATTTTAGATATGCATGAATGTTTATGACACCTACTGTCCTACTGTTCACAGGATTCTACTCACCTATGCATTTTAAGCCGTCAGGAGCTGTATAAAACCCTGGAGGACACTTGCAGAAGTAACTGCTAACTGTGTTTGAACACTCTCCTCCTTCACAAATTCCAGGAATGGTGCTACATTCATCGATATCTTCAAGACAAAAAGAGATGCAGGGGCAGGTTAGCTAAATTAATTTTGGCACAAGAAGAGGTATTTTATAATTAGTAGTAAAAATCAAATTCAGGGCGTAACCAGTTTTGAATTAGCATCTTTTGTTAGGCGTCTTATAAACAGAAATGAAACAGAACCTAAAAAACCACTGTATCTGCAAATTGAAAATATTGTATCTGTAAACTGCTGAAGTTTTACTGCTTAATAATGATGGATCAAAATCTTAAAACTGCAGAGGAGATTCACTTACTCTAAGAAAACTGTAACCCATCCAGTTTGAATTCTGCATACTAGAATTAAGAAAACTGTGTTGAGATCAGAGTGCGAACTGTGTAATGACCACAGCGATGAGGAGCTTAACCATTATCTCCAGAAGCACAGCATCTCCTGGTACCACACTGAGGCACTGCTCCAATACAGACTCAAAGGGAGATGTACCACCTACTGAACTGCCTGTCCTTCTTACTGCACTCGGGTTTTGTCCTGGAAATCCCCCGCACAAAAGCACTGAGCAGCTAGGTATTGTTCAACTAATGCAGTCTGACAGGATTACAGCTCAGACCAGGATGACTGCAGGCAACAAAAATTATATTCCCTTTCTCCATTAAATCAATGTTCTGAAGTTTCAACAGGTTTCTAGAGTGTAACTGAAATATCTACTGTAGAAATCAGGCAACGTCCATAATTCCCCCTACATTTTATCAAGTGATTTTAAAATAAAATTTCCATATCATGATTGTCTTCACTAACAAATCTCAATCCATATACTAAATCATCATCATGGATACAATGCAGAAAAATTTTCAAGGTCTGCAGGAAAAAAACCTAACAAATTCTTACAATTCATCACAGCTAGTTTATATTACCTACAGCTATGTGAATAACAACCTATGTCAGCCCCAAGTGCTCCTTAATTACCACCAGTAGCCCGCCTGTGATGTGTAGTTACTTTGCCCTCGGTTTCCAGTGACAGTCCTAACAATGCAGCTGCATCTAATTAGCACTGTCCTCATCTCCTAGGAACCTGGAGTTCTGCTGAGGTTAAAAACAGCTCAATCTTTTCCATGGTACCTTCAAGAGTAATCAGCCAAACAGAGCAGAAAGGGAGGTTATTCTCTAGGCTGATCAATGACATCTGCTTGTCACAGCTATCTACAATCACCCAGATGCTCTCCTGACAGGGAGCATCCAGCTAGAAATAATGGCATCACAGGACTCTACCCAACCTCTCCTCCAGAGAGCTACGAAAAGACAGACACATGACTGTAATAATGATTTCACCAACCACAAAAATTTCTGAGATGAAATACTGCAACACCACCCAGCACACCAAGGCAAGGGGTGAATAATACCGTAGTCATTAAAAAGGACTGGAAGAATTTAAATGTAACGCCTAAATTGGAATTTGGCCCCAACAGATGGGGGAACACCCAAAGTCCCACAGGACCATTAATGAGAATTTTAGCAAGTAGGGAGGATCTCAGTTCTACTTCTGTGAAGACAGTAATATAAAAACTCAATAATATAAAAACTAACAACTCCTGCTCTCCTAGGTAAAGTACAGGAGGCTCTAATATTTTTGTAGCCCCTTGCCTTTGCAGGAAAGTAGTGGAGGGACTGGGGTGGCACACAGATAACTCAAGTTTGCAGACTCAGCCATCCTAAGTGGAGCAGGGCCCTGGATCCCCTGTGCACACTTCTTCCCCAGCATCTTGCTAGTTGTCCTGATGTAGGTCACATTCCTCACTTGGGTGTGTGAGAGGGGTGTGACTTTGTGCTACTTCGAGGATGTTGCCAAAACCTCAAGTCCAAGTGCCCTGGGAGCACTGCTAAGAGACTTCTGGCTTCTGCTCCAAGATTATACACCACAGGAGTCCCACAAGTCTCAGTGACAAAAAATGTGGAAATTGAATTTTGGTCTGAATAAAGCCCTTAATTAACAGAGAAAAATGCAGTCGTAAATGGATCGGAGTCAAGCATTTTCTGACTCAAATTCACCAATGTTTATCTTAAAGTCAGTGTTGCCACTGTATATAGAGTCCGACCTTTTTAAAAGCAAAATCATCACTCCTTATTTTAGGGTTGAGCCTAACCCAAACAGTATTTCACTATTTATATTAGTGTTGACATCCATATAAGCAACATTGTCATTGCTAAGTATGTGAGTTTTACAAAGGTAAGTATACTTGATGTACTAGCAGACTTAAATGTAACTCCAGGAAAAATTACTCCCCCAGTCACCACAAAAGATAGAATTTACCTCAGCATTAGTGCCAAAGGAAAAGAAATGGTTATATCAAGCAGTGAAATAATGTAGCACTTAAAATACAGATTTCCACCAGCTATGCTAATAAAGAGAACCTTGGCCAACACACCTCATTTCCCACCTTGCTGATTGTCTCCCTGTGCTTAACGACTGCTATTATGATCTTACTTTAATGGAGACCCCTTGAAAAAACAGTGCTGGTAATTCAGCAGGTAGCTCCCAGCTGAACCAAATCAGTGCCCAAGGACATGTTACAACTGCCAGAAGTCCTACTCACTAAATAGGAAGCTAAACCAAGCAATCAGATATTATTTATTATGTATCAGAATTAACTATAGTTAATTATCATAAAACAAATGACTTGTCTTATATTGTCTTACAAAATTCAAAAGATAATTTAGAAAGAACAGAATGGATACACTGTTGTTGCATGATCATGCTCTTAAATGTTGAGTCTCTATCTTATTTCATGCCACTGGTATAAAGGTGGCACTCACTATTTGAATTGTACTAATATCTACTCAGCTTTAACGAAAATTGCTTGGTACATACAATATGAAGATGTACTGAAAGTAACTCTCTGCCTGCAGAGGTTCAAAAATCAACAGGTATGAAATTGAAGAAGGAAAAATTCATCTGATCTTTGCACCCAGGTGATCACTGCAAAGGGACTTCACAAATGGGGCAGGAAATTTGTGGCAGAATTTGGGAACACGGCAACCTACACGAGGTTCTTGAGTCCAGTTCCTTAACTGTTAGCAAGTGCAGGCTCTGAGGGTGGTGGTTGTTCGGGGTTTTTTTGTTCTTTGGTTGTTGGCTGGGGGTTTTTTTAAGATGATTCAGCAATTGAAAAATATCATCAAAATGTTTATGAGATGCAAGCTACAACTCTCAGCTTTTCATGTACTAATACTTAACAAGGCACATGTTCAGTCTCTCCTATTCACCACATTCTTGGTACTTCATCCACAGAAGGAAACACTTGCAATGTTTTTCTATCCTAAATGTAGGTTGCATTCTGCCAAAATCATTGGCAGACGATATGCAAACCATGCTGTGTACAAGCTCTTCTGAAATTGCTCTCCCTAACCTGCAAATAAATTATGAAGTTTTGCCTAAAATAGGGATTTTTCTTTTGAAAGAGTAAGTCATAATTCTTCTAAAATGACTAAAAAATTTTGAGTGCTTCTTAAAGGGCACTTGATGCAAGAAAGGATGGTGAATGCACACCTCCCTCTCACAAATACTTTTATGGTACTGAAAGTTGGCATTCCAAAATCACTAACCAACCACTTATGAAACTTGTCTGCTCAAATTAAGTTAATTTTTAACATTCTCTGGTTTGGGAGAAAGCACCCCTATTGTATTTGTTGTGAATAATGCTATTTGCATATTCAAGGCAAAAGAGACAGGAAGTTTGTTACAAACTGTTAAACAAAGCTGGTCTCCCAAAAGAAGACTCCCCTCCTTCTACTTTCAGAACAAAGTTCTAGAAGTTCTTACCGTCACATTTTTGTGTTACTTCATTAAACTTGTGTCCAGCTGGGCATTTGCACTCAAAAGATCCAACAGTATTAATACAATTTCCCCCTTGACAGATCCCAGGGATGGCTTGGCATTCATCCACATCTATGATATAAAAAAAGGAAAAAATACCCACTTTTATTTCATTTCTCAAGAACAGCCGTAACAATTTGTCTACACAGAAATTAAATATGCCTAAATCCATTCTTCACCCATCATAATATTATGATACTTGCTTGGGAAGACAGACACTAATTTTGTAATTACTCTATGCAAAGTATGATTAAGTACAGTACTCTAAATATTTTCTGCAAGAAATCACATGGTTATTATTATTACAGACATTAAATATCTAACTGCTATTGCTTTGTTTTTCCAAAACATCTGGGGAATGGTGTGCAGAGAACACAGCCTGCCAGAACTCAAGTTTCTTTGAAGTGTCTAAAGCTGGTCACCCAAAATCACTTGCCCCCTCGAAAATCTTGGCATCTCCATACGGAGCTTAGGCCACCAGCACAGAGGAGCAGTTGCAGTGTGCATGGAGGGGGCCTCACGGAGAGGCACAGCAACTGCACAGTCATTACTGATGGAAATTATTAACCTGACACTCCAGCAAGATCAGCACCGATGACATTAGACTGTGGTTAGGATTTGACTCAGAAAGTTTCATAGCCATAATTAATGTCTCAGGAAAAATTATTAATGACCTGCTTAGATATACATAAATTTGGAGAGTTCTTTCCCTTTTATTTTTCTTTCTTTGCTTTTCAGTTTTTCACCGAGGAAAACGAAACAACAGAGATGATATCACAGGCTAGGTAGTAAGTTCAAGACAAACATTTTCAAGAGGCCCCAGTTTCTGGCCTCACAATTATTTTAGCACAACAACGTGTGTCTTCACTTAGCTGCAGAAGTGTTGCTACAGCTTAGTAACAGCTACAGAAAAGAGGCTAAAGGAGGCAGAGGAGTGGCATTGCAATAGCTCTCGGGAAGTCTGGCTCGCAGTCCCCCAGGGGCTGCCCTGCCTCTGCTGCTCAGGAGCTCCTTCAGGAGCACAGAGTGCCCCACTCTCTGAACCAAATGCTCGTGCTTCCCCCACCTCCTCAGGAGAACCAGCTGCTGCTGATAAAACCTGGTTGCTTGAGTTCCTGGGCTTCACACTGACATAGGTTTCAATGCAGGGACACAAGCTGAAGGAGGTGATGCCTCCAAGCCTCCCTTTATAAATCCCAGAGAGACAGCTGTAATGTGTCTTGGAGCCTGAAAAGTGAAGCATTATGCCTGTACAAAAGGCTAAGAGGCAATTTTCCTGGGAGCCACAAGAAGAAGTTTCAGGAATGCCATGGGGCACATCTGCAGCACATGGCAAAGCATTATGTAAAGATCCCTGGGTGAACCAATCCAGGTCTGGAGTGCAGCAGCAGAGGCAGAGCAGAGCTGTCCCTGAGGGAACCACTGTACTGGGAGGCCAAAGAACCAGCACAGCCTCAGCAGCCTTGACTCAACCACACTGCTGCTGGGACTCGAGCTACAGCAATGGGCTGTGCTTTAGTGACAGTAATCAGCCAGACTTCATGGTACTGTACTAACTTAAAAAAACCTCAAAAACTAAAAAAAAACCAAAAGTCAGGCTGCTGAGTCATGATGTCTGTTTCAAAATTCCACCTTTTGGTTTAATTTTTCTTCTTTGTATCTTTAAAAGCTAGGCTGTGATATTAATTTTACTTTCAGCCGAAGTCAAACTTTGGGCAGTGATATTCTATTTACTTTTGAAAATAACCTTGCCCTCACTTCTGCTTTATTTTTTCTGACTTCTCCACACAATAATAATGATTCCTTTTTCTCTTCAGAGAACCTGGATTTTATTTAACCTGTTTTCCTTTATTTAGATTGAATAGGGATGTGAAATCCCTGAAATGTCTTCAGTCTGAATGGATGTTATCTGATTTCAAAAGGATTTAGTACAATTGCATGAAAAATAAAGCTAATATGAGATTCCATAAAAGATCTGTTGAAATTACAAACACAATACTTAAGAAGGGAAAACTGGAAAATACAAGTCAAATGTACAGGGCCAAAACTGTGCTGGCACCACATAAAGATCAGCATCAATGTAGCTGCTTGCTAAGAAATGTGCAGTAAGCAGAAGTATCCTTATTCCAAACTGCACAAACCCATTAGAGAGTTCACTGCAGCTTTCCCCTGACACAAACAAGAGGGATATAACTAGGTGTGGCATAAATTCAGGGGTGTGGGCCACATATTTATGTACATAGGCTTTCAAAAGTGTCCAGAACCTCAGTTCACAGACTTATGCAGAATTTAGTCTTGACCCTTACAGAGAGAGGGGGGAAAAAAATCACTAAGGTCAAAATATGGGCACATCATGCAGTGCACACAACCATGTCCATCTCGAAGTTCATCATGTCTGTCTGCAGGCACCAACCACAACTTGGCCCGTGACAGAGGGTATCTACATTTTTAATGTAATGGAATGCCTTGAAGTCCCTTCATAGGAATTTCATGATTATATAAAATCACTCATTGATTTATAATCTTTATCTTCCCTATTTTCAAAAATATTGTAAATTATTAGAAAATGTTAGACAGATTGAAATAAACTGGCCCCAAAGATACAGTGCTGGGAATGTATAATCCACATCAGTTTAATACATAGTTGCCCTTGCTAACTTTCTCCTGTTTCCTGCCAGACATCCAGACAATGAAAGAATTTATACAGCTGGAAGTATTAGACTAAAAGCCAAAAGCAGTGTAAGGACTTTCTACGGTAAGGCATGCTCTGAAAGAAGTAAGCAACATCTGGGTGGATTTTATGATTTGAAACAAATGCAAATGCATTTCCAAAATTGTATAAAATATATATTAGGGCATTACAAATGGCACGACAGGCACTTTTCTCCTGGTCAAAGCAGTGTAGCTCAAGAGATAAGACATCCAAGATGAATCCAAATTAAACAACTTTTAGCTGAAAAATCCCACACCGGATAAATGGGGCAGTACTGCCACAGATTGATTTTTGCATGTTTTGAGTGCTCTCTGAAACAAAACAAATTCCTCCACAGAAGGATCGAGTGGTACACTCAGAAAAACACCATTACAGAACCAAGGGAAAGGGCTGCTGGCAGTGAGAAATTCATTAAGATGCTGGCTGCTCTCACATGACCTGAGTTACTAATGTACTCACTTGAACATCAGGCACTCACTGAATCATGAAGTAATGCATCTGACAGTGTTTTTCCATTCTTCACACATATAGCTGAGAATGGCTTAGGACAGGTTATTCACAGCAGTGTAAATCAATTAAGATTAATCCAGTAACAATTTCAGCAGCTTTTGGGGAAGCTTTGCTGCTAACTTACCTTGACAGGCCCCCGTTCGAATGTTTGGAATGAAGCCTCGGCGGCAGGGATGCGGCTGGGCAGGACACATTTCGCAGGGATGGCCCCATGCTCTCCCAACAGTTGCACAGCACAGGGTTTTTGTGCAGACAATTCCACTGAGCTGGCCCTGGCACATCTGGTTGGTTACCAAAGTGAAGCAAGGGCCCGTCCTGTAATCTGCACCAAAAACAGGAAACCTGATCAGAATCACAATAAAAATACACAACAAAACTCACAATAAAGCAAAAAAACAGCACATTATGGCAATTCTGTTTCACACAAATTGCCCACCAACCCAACAATTTATGTTAGAAGTGTTCTACAGAGAACATTTATTCCCTCTCTCTTTAATTCAAATCCACTGAAAATATAAAATGCGACTATTTTACCAGGAATATTATATCTGTGGGTGCCCTTAGCTGCTCCATTTAACGACTCATAATACTCTTTCCAGGGTCTTTTCATCAGTTTCTTTTAAATATGCAGTGCATATTTAAAGAAAAGATAAAAGAGTTAGGATATGTTTATTTCCACAAGTTGGATGGTTGTTCTCAAGTGAGGCTCAAGGGAAGCAAATACAGACTGCAGGAAGTTTTTTGAGGACAGTTTTCACTGCTGTTCAGGCATATGCTGTACCAGATACGTGGGCAAGCTCTGCCTACAGCTGAATGGAGGGCATGTGGAACACATCTGCTTTGATTTGTTTATGGTAGGACCGGCCACTTAGCCAACAGACAGAACCAAACTAAGATGTTAATAAAACACTAGTGGGCTTCATTTTGTTCCACCCTCCAAGGGCAAAAGCCAAACAGTGGTACTGCCAACTCCTGCTGTCTCCTGTACATCCGGGGTGCGCGCTCCAGTTAATTCTTCACAAGCAACTCTAAAATGCTTTTTTTGTTATGGCGCACCAGGACAGAGTCCAGCATCCTGTAAGCACAGCCAGCAAATTATGAACCTGTTGTTGGTTTGTACTGAAGAAGTTACCAGATACCTCAGCCAAGGTCCCTAAGCAATCCACACTGCCTTAGAGTTATGACATTATAAATTCCGCCAATTTTCACGCCACATCTGAACTTTGTTAACAATAATATGTTTTCACTAAATCATTGTTAGAAAGTGTTAAACAGGGCAGAAGTGAGAAGATAGAATCTGCTCTATCTCCCCACACCAGATGCACCCTGAAGCCTATCATTTAATTAATCTTCATGCCAACCCAGAGATGCTGCGTCCATATGCTGTAATTCTGATAATTAATCAAGCCATTCTGGTATAATTAATAAAATGGCTTACAGAAATTCTGTAAGGCAAACAATAATGCTATATTGCTACTGTTATCTTCATCAATTAACAAGATGATATCAGAAAGGATATCAAGTTAGATCAAAGGATCTTTCTCTGATGAACTTGTACTAAATGACGCTAAATACCATTTATTCTTCATTAACCATGTATCACTCTGATAATTGCCGTTCTATCTTTTGCCTGTTTAACACACCTATAATCACTCAGATAATCTCTTTTCCTTTTAAAATACTGGATCGACAACAATTTTCTTTCAGCCTCTGGAAATCTGTCTTGTATTTCCAGATCTCTGGAGAATTTACCTGTGAGAACCCATTAGCTGTTTTCAGGCTCTGTGGTTAGCTGGACTAGCTGTATAAAAACAGGTAAATCCAATTCCTGCTACTTAATTTCAGCGTGAAAGGCTATCAGATTTCAAGTATAAAATTCCTGTCCTATCCCCTCCAAAGAGTACAGCTACATTTACCAAACACTTCTCCCATCCTTCTCTAGCAATTCCATCAGCCTCATCACGAAACTAGTCATAATTTTTGATAACATCTTGCCCTTGATTACTTAATTCCTTATCATCATCTTAACTTTCTTTGGCTTGGTATTTCTTATTGTGTTCCTTCATTTCCCATATTAATTTTTTACACTACAGCTTCTATCAAGTTTTTCGCTATTTTAAAGCTTTTTTGTAACTGCTTGAATTTTCCCAGTTCAACAGGCTTGTTTTGCTTTTGTCAAAACCTACATTGCCTTCTTTCTCATTTCTCATTCTAGAAATGCAGCTTTGAAAGCGCGCAGTACAAACCCAAATATTACCAGCTTTATCTTATTCCTTCAACACAGAAATTAAAACAAATAAGTCATGATCAATTATACCTATCAATTAAAAAAAAATTATTTCCCAGATGGATTTTTCATCTTTGATCAAAATAAGAATATGTGCTTTACTCTATGCAAAACTCCCAATGTTGCAACCCCAAATACTAAAACAAGAGACAACAATTTCTTTAGAAATGCCATAGTTTTGTGTCGGCAACAGGAAATCTTTCGAGTACCTCCCCAGACTGAAATCCCTCATTGTAGATTGTCCCTCTGCCATTTATATATAGATGGGTTAAAAAGGAGTCCTTTTGTTCTCCGTCGCAGTGGGAGCACGCGTCAGACAGTAGTGAATAACCCATCTTGTGTTTTATGGTAGGATATGAATGGATCAGCATTTACAATTGTTTGCTTTCAAGCTATAAATGACTTAGCAGGGGCTGATATGTCTTAGAAATATGGTGAACCCAATGAAATTAACTTCATAATCATGCAAATCTTTCCACAAGGTCTCAGTAACAAGACGTGGGTCAAATATGCACTCAAAACCAAGCAAGTCTGGCTCCTATTTGTTATTATTCAAGTTAGTAACACTTTAGTATGGAGAATTACAGACTCTATTTTCACCTAATATTTTGCCTTGATAAATTTTATTCTTAATACTCAGTTCTCTTCTAAATACAGCTTTCCTTCTATTTTCTCAAATACAGTCTTCCACATTTTCACAAGGAAGATTTTCTTTTCTGTTCTTAATGGAAAATTGTAAAAGTCGGAAAATGCATATGAAAAAGATCATATGAATGTACAAACCAGCCTCAGGCCACAGAGAAATCCACACATCAATCCATTTTTTTTATACAGAGCTTTAAAACAAAAAGAGCTTTAAAATTGAAGTGTTTGAAACAGTGAGTTAAGATTTTTTTACTTATTATAAGATGAAGGCCTACGAGAAGAAAGTGTGATTCTACTAACATGTTGGCAAAATGAAAAGAGGATATAAGCTTAAATCCCCAATCCTTTTTTTGTAGCAACAAAGTTTCCTTACACATTCATGTCATTTGTGATTACTCAAAGTACTTCAATAAGTACAGCTCAAACACAAGGTACCAGTGATCAGTCCGGAGCTGGAAAGAGAGAAAGAGGGAAAATATAGCCAGAAACCTATGATGCAATTTTTATGGGTTGTTTTTTTCTTTTCTTAGGGATAACTTCAATTTAACTGAAGAATGTTCAAGCTTGAAATTATTTTAGAAAAATGATTTTTTTAAGATGTGCAACTGGTAATTCAAATCTTTTAAGTCACTTCTCATGAAAATTTCAGCACATGCAAGCAGCCTTCAGTAAGGCAGTGGCCACCATTATCTAACAACTTTATCTGCTTCTTTACATACTTCTTAGTTATTTTGATAAGGAGTAATTCCACAGGGAGCTCCAGACAACTCAGAAGATGGTAGAAACTGTAAAAGCACACTAAGTTCATATACTGTCAAAAAGAGCAAGAGGGCAATAGAATGGCACCGGTTTATACCATGCAACAATGCAGCTTATTAATTCCACAGGAAATTTTGATCTAGAGCTCATTCCTGNAATCTTATTAATTCCACAGGAAAGAATCAAGTTGCATTTTGATCTAGAGCTCATTCCTGTTTCAGTCAGAACCATCAAATAATTTTATTTATCTTCTCAAAAGATCCTTTATATCCCTAAAAGCAGCAGAGAGGCTGCTGAAATATGTAGGCCTGGCAGGCTTTGATCAAAAGCAAGCACAGCAGTCAATAACGATAATTGTTTCAAGTAATTCTGGACAGCACCGAAGAGACTACAAGCACCAGGATTCTGACACCAGACACACATCTTAAGCCTCCTGTTCACAATAACTTCTGCTTCGTTTCAAGCACAATATACTTTTTAATGTAAAAATAAAGTTTAAAAACATTGTGAACGAATGGAACCTGGATTACAAAATTATGCTAGTGCAAGGATGCTGGATGAAATTTGGTCCCTCTTCCCTCTAGGATTCACTATAAATCTCCTATAAAGAGGTCTCGGTGTTTCAAATTAACAGCTTGGTTTTGCAAACTGATAACCACCTGTGCAGGGAGGTTGACAGACTCCTTCACCTCTCTTAAAATAAATAAAAACTGATTGAGTGCAAAGGTCAAAGGATGAGACTGCAGCAAGCCAGCATTTATCTGATCATGATCAAGACCTCATTACAGGAAGCAGGAAAATGCCATCTCTTGCCCCCACAGAAAAAGGGATAATGATAAAATGAGCGGTGTTTTTCCAGCTCTCCGCGCACAGCACGCACAGCTCACACAGTACCTCGGGCTGCAGCGCTGCCTGAGCAGCAAACCCAGCTCCTCCGAGCTGTCAGCACCTCACAGGGGGAAAACACGGCATGAACCCCCAAATCGAGCCAAGACTGCTGTGCAACTGAAACGCCCCTCGGCAACACAAACCAGCAACTTCCCCTTTCTTGAGTACAGGGGGAAAGGGAAAGAAAGGAATATTCCATCATCATACAAATGATGAAAGAAAGGTCAGAAAGGGCTCTAAGGCTTTAGAGTACAGGGGGAAAGGGAAAGTACAGGGGGAAAGGGAAAGAAAGGAATATTCCATCATCATACAAATGATGAAAGAAAGGTCAGAAAGGGCTCTAAGGCTTTAGAGTACAGGGGGAAAGGGAAAGTACAGGGGGAAAGGGAAAGAAAGGAATATTCCATCATCATACAAATGATGAAAGAAAGGTCAGAAAGGGCTCTAAGGCAACTGAAGTACCTTAAAGCTGATCATCAGTACAACTATTTTCCTGCCTAGCAGCACTTTTGTTTTTGCTGTTTGGAGGGTTGCTTGGGTTTTTTCACCAGCTGGGGATAAAAGAGGAACATTGGAAGAGAGACTGCACAGGGCAGAAACATCCTCTCATCTCTGCACAGCTGCTCAGCGCTGCCCACGTGTGACCCACTGCACTTGGCAGCCTGTGCCACTGCTCAGCCACACGTCAGGAAAGGGAGTCACAGCCACTTGTGCCTGAGAATGCTCCTTTGGAGCCTGATCTCACACAGCCAAAGAATATACAAACAACTATACTGTCAATGGAAAAACACAGTGTCCATCACTGCATGTTTCACTGTACTTCAGTCATTTCACTCTCTTCAGAGAAGGTAGCAATACATTTGGAGATGATGGAGAAAACCACAATGTGCCTCATTTCAGAAGGCAGGATGTGCTGTGTCTGAATTGAGAATTTTTGCAGTAAAATTCAAAGAATTGCAGAGAGTCTTGGCACTGACAGAAGAGAACAGCGTGACCAAGCTGAAGCAGTAGCAGTGAGCATCACCACAGCACAGAGAGTTACAGAACACAAGGGTTTAGCACTTCAGGCTTAATTTCAAAATCAAAGTGATTCTAGGTATTTTCAGACATACGAAAATCTCCTGATAAGGACAGAGAGAACAAACAGAAGGCTCTACATACATACACCTCATATAAAATTAATGCAAACCTCTGCGTGTCACTGTACAAAGGAAATAGGGTACAACAATGAGCTTGTAACTCCATCTTCACTTGCAAAATGGCCCTGTCAGTTGCTCGGAATTATGCTGATCATGAAATGATATTTCACATACAAGACCTTATGACTTTTAACTGCTGGTCAGAAAAGTGAATGACCATGCGCAGGGATGACCATGGGATAACTACAATTTACTTCCATCTTTTCTAATGGGGGACAGGTCTCACATCTCAATTCACAGACCGAATCAAGACCAGACCCCGACACATTCCTATGTTAGCTCAATAAACCGACTTCCAACTCTTTAAAAACTCAGACACAATAATGCTCAGTCCACAGGTGACACTGAAAGGCCAGTTGATAAATGCATCCAATCACAACACACTTTTCTTTCTACACAGGCCATTTCCTTAAATAATTACTCACTGTTAAGCACTCCCTGTCCTCTCCTCCCCCCAGCCAGACACCATTACTCACCCCAGTCAGATCCCAATGTGTCATCATTGGAAAGTACATGGCAAAGATATCAGAGGGTGTTCAGAAGAAAAGAAAACAAAACTCTGTAAATATTTAAAAACTTATTTCCTATGATGTCTGACACTTCTCACCAACAAAGTTTGGTAGGTTTGGATGTGGTATGTGAAGGAATTATCACCATGCCACTTCTGTCTGCTCCCTTCCAGTGCCAGAGATGGTTTCACATATAAGCAAGACCATTTCCCAGCTGCTTCAGCGCACAGTGCAGCACTGAGCTCAAATAGCTGAGATTTAACACTGGCTAGTGCTAAGATGTCACTGGAACCAGGGACTCGGAGTGCAACCATTCAGGCACTGTTTCTGGCAGGGATATAAACCTGGCAGCAGAAATGTCTCAAAATACTACAGCTGTGCTGCGGACAGACCACAGCTCCAAGTTGCTTCTCGTTATTTTCACAAGAGTAAAAAACATCCATGGAAGCATATCTAACACTGGTACCATAACTCTTTATTCTGTATTAGGCAGCCAAAAAGTTAGTTACTGCCTCATGTAATCCAGCCCCAAGAATATTACCCTTTAATTCATGAATCTGATGACCCCATTTCTTCATGTCTTCCTCACCTTCGCTTGCTGCAAATTGTTCTCTTATATTGACTCGCTGGCACACTTCAGCCTAAATTTATTTTCCATTCCGTAAGCTGCTTCACAAATCCATTTCTGCACAGATGATCTGTTTAACACATCTATCTAACAAATATTATCTAGTCTTCCTAGGATACTGGTTAAAGAACAGGACTTTGAATTAATAGCTTACGAATAATATAAGACTAACATTATCACTTACATTTGATGCACAGAACAATTCAGGCTGACTATTTTATAAAATATGTTGGCAATCCATTTTCCAGAACAAATATACAACTATTTTCATGCCAATTTTGTTCTTGCAACTGACCCAGTTCTCAAAGTCTGTAACTGAAAAGTAATAACATTACAGTAATAAAATAAAAAAATAGTGTTCAGAAATTATTATTACAGAATTGGAGTGATTTGTTGCACACATTTTAATCCAACATGCAGACTAAGCATTTCACCAAAATCAAAGCCTTAGCTCTGTTGTTCCCAATTATGTGCGGCAGCAATCCAAATACAGAAAATTGTTACCACATTTTATTCTTTTCCATGATGAAGAAAACAGTAAGCAATGCAGCTAAATGTAGAATAACTTCTCATTTCTGAATAGTCAGTTACCTGACAAACTCTAGCCTACCCTACTTTACTGTATAAGCTGCAAAGGACCCTGTCATTGCAGATTTTTATATTTCCAATTTCTTTCACAGGCTAGCAACAATTAAATAAAATACTGACTTAATTTTCATCTCCCTTTTTGCTAAAAAGTAACTAGCTTTGGTGACATATTTATTGTCAAGACCAGATGATTATTAAGGAGAATGGATTCTACTACAGAACTGCGCAAGTTTCACTTAAAAAGAACAAGTTGGCTGAAGTTTATTACTGTTTTTTAAAAAGTGTTCTTAGGAGTGCCACGTTATAGAAACTCTCTTTACATACCACAAAGTATTAACTATTAACTAACAAGGTAAAGACAAACGTAGCAGACGAGCTCTGGGTATTTTTTTTCTCTTTGGCTCCAAAATACACTGACTAAAGTAACTTAGACTATCCAAAAGTAGTGCAAACTGTGTAAGAAAAATAGATCCTAATGACTTACAGAATATAACATAGAGTGACATCCAAAGACAGGGAAAATGCTTTCAGACAACACAATGCGTACAATTTAAAGAGATACCGCTCACATTTACAAAGGAGATGGAGTGGTACAACACACTAGGAATAACTTCTTCTTTTCTAAAATATAAATGCTCCTCTGCAGTGCCATGAAACAGAATGCAATTGCAGAGCGCTAGAATGAAACTCAGTCCAGAACTGAAAATGGGTTATAAATAAAAAGGGGAGATGAGAGGGAGAAAGGGAACCAATTTTCAGTGCTCAAGCTCAGTGAAACGCAGCAGGAATAAACATACAGCAGAATGGGGACAAGTCGATTTGCTTTCAGTGTGGGAAGGCAGTAAATGTTAATAATGATGGTTTGGGTGCTGTAATGATATGTTAATTTAATGATACCTACACAAACAGCTTTTGTGGTCCTAACAGAACTCTGAACTTCTGAAGTCCTGGCAGCTCTTTTACAAGGTAATTAGAACAATCAAGATCTTACTCCTTCATAACAGGAATCATCAAGCTTGTCTGAAGCAAGCTCCCTCTTTTCCATAATCCAAAAAGACCAGCACTCCTGAGAAATTGTAATGGTGGAAAACTTCCACTGAATGAAAGGAAGGGGCAAACAGATTGTATCCCTGTAAAGACTCTTCTCCACATGGCAGACAGCTCCCTGGCCAAATTTCAACCAGAAACTCAGGTTTTTGTATTCTCATATACATGTATTTTTGTGATATGATTTTAGTGATGACAGACTTGATGTAATGTAAATAAATATATATTTTTTTTTACTAGCCTAAAGACTTTGGAATAACTAATACTGTTCTTTTTGAGCAAGGCTGTAACATAGAGTTTTATATTTTATACAGCCAGCTAAAAAGACATGAAAAATATCTGAAAAACAGTGACAACACAGAGTATTTGATTTTTAGAGAAATATTTTAACAATTATTTCATTTCATGGTTGCACAATAACCCACCAAAAAATCTCAGGTAGTGTTAAAAAAGTAAGTCAATAATGTACAAAAATTGCTTCAGACACTAATACCTCACCTCTAACTCTATGGTGAAACACATCAACTACTTAATTGAAATACCATGCAACCCTCTGTGTTACAGGATCAGATTCCTTCCTCAATGAAACTGTGGCATCACTCTTTGTGTACACCAGTGTAATCATGACCAGAATCTGGATCATTTTGCATAACCACATATATGGGATTTGCATTAAGACTTTCGTCCAAAAATAAACACAGCAATAACGTGCACTATTTAACTCTGAATAACTCTGAGGTATCTCTGTTGAAATGTTACAGAATACATGCCATATCTCTAGAATTCACATGTATTCAATTTCTATTACTACAAGTAAAAAACCAAGAAGGTAAATGATCCAATCTTGATTCACAAGTTTTCAACTAAGTATAATTTTATTATATATTATACCCACCAATATGAAGTACATGAGATGCTAATACATGTGTTTCATTACTCATATTATTTTTTTAAGGCCTTCTGTCATTCCTGTCTTCATTGGCCACTTGGTTGAAGGAGTCTTCTCTTTGCTTAGCACTAATGGGTGGATGCCCCCAGAGTCAGTTAATGACTGGCCTCAAGTGACTGAGGACCATCACATCTTTAATCTAAGATTATAGAAACTATTTATGACAATCGTCAATGAAACTCTTCGTAAAACCACGTCAAAAGTCTGATTTTCCCGAGCAGTGAGAGAGTACAAAGTATCTTAAAATGGGAAGGAGGGGGAGAGGAAGGGATATTAATTCACACACAATTCTGAAATTTGGGGTCGAGTTCTCACTTGCATGCAGCAGGAGAGAAGAGCAAAAGGTCTTTACTGACTCCTGTTAGTGATACAATGAAGAGCACTTTTTGGTTCTTAAGGTGTTTGTCAAGAACAACTGCAAGTCCTTCTAAAAGACTTTGAATTACAACAAATACTCTGGATAAACATGGGAAAGGTTTTGTGCCTTTACTGAAAGTGTAAGCAACTCCACATTCTTAGCATATTGTTTAACATTTCTTAAGTTTTTAATAGCATCTGGGCTGATGCCTTTGGCCTTTCCTTACCCATCACAATTGCTCTGTATACATTATTTTAGTCTAACAGATATTGCAAAGCTATTTTTACCTCAGCACTGGAAACTGGCATCTCTTCTATTTGTTGAAGGGAATGTCAGGTCCTAAGATTTCATTTGCCTCCACATGTGGGACAAATCATTAAAACTTGGAAACAGTCACCAGCCTGAGTGTCTTTAACAGAAACGTTCAAGATCTGAGACTGCAATCCTAACAAGTTTTTGTTTCCTCCCTGTTACATAGAACTGCCTGGTTTTGTTGGTGCCCAGACCTGACATCCAGAATGGAGCCCCGGTCCCAGCTACAAGGGAAGCATCAGACTCACTGGCTTTGATGAGAGAACGATCACTCAGTGGGGGAATCCCATTGCCTGTGACTGCACGAACACTCTCTCACATAGAAAACAGACAGTGTTGGGGGGTGTTGGGGAAGAGAGAGACCCACCCAGATTCAGAGGCCTCTTGTCAAAAGCTGGGCCATAGTGGTTCAACCAAAAGGGACACACTCCTACTGTATTTTACTAATTATGTGCTTATGAGGAATAGCATCAGAATCCTGGAAATTGTCATGTGCACTGAATGGTCCAGTACACTGATCATCATTTTGAATCATTTCTCATCACTTACTTTAGAAAACAAGGTTCCTCTCACCTTCATGCTGCATGAATCCCATCAAAGCTGATTGTTTTTTTTGTTTCCATGACAATCACTGAAATTTGTCTGTGTAAATGCACACAACATCTGGGACTAATGGTTTCAAATAATGGAGCTCATAAAGTGGTGCTCCAGAACACACATGAGAGTCAGTGAGAACTAGATAAGTAATTTTCATTTGGGGGATGTGGGAGAAAGGAATCAGGGGTTCAGCAAACAAGCCAGGTATCTATGAATAACCAGCTAGCATACTGAGGGGAACAAACAAGCTCTGGCCTGTCCTTTGTACGCTACCACACAATAATGCTGATTTCATACCAAAATGGGAGAGCCCAGTCGAAGAAGGGGGATGGTTATACATGTACATATATATTCACCCATAGTTGCACTTCTTTTATCCTCTTCCATTCGGGGTACAACAGATTCAAGCTGAAGTTTTGTAACACCCTGGTTACACAGAGATGCTCCAAAAGATAAGCAAATACTCAACATAATAGGAATCACTCAGATTTAGGTCAGCAAACTGCAAGCCTCACTAACTCCCAACACAGGAGTACTTAACCTTTGCATAACACTGGAGCGTTAGCCTGTCATGCGACCCGAGCCTCCCTTCCCGAGCTTAGACCGCACGGTGCAACAGCCTGCACAGCCTGGCATAGCCACGCATCGCTGCTAACGCATCGTGATGGATGAGCAGCACCGGAATCTAAAACATATGAAAATTAGAGAGCCACAGACAACAGAAGTCCTTTAAACACATTTTCCATTCTTAAAAATCATTAAAATGCCTTGAATTTAAGTACAGTTTTTATAAATTTAACTATGTTATTTATTGATAAAATAATAATTTATGTAGAATTTACAGAGCCCTTACAGGCTTTGCTTCTGTTTACAGATAAAAGTATCCGCAGAAACTGCTGCTGATCCAGATGCCTGTCTAGTACATAATACTTCACAGCCTTGCAAAATGCTGTGTATTAAAGGTTGGAAACTGCTTTTTGGCCTACTTTCTACACTGACATACTGAAAAGGAGGGAGAGTCTTGTGGTTGAGACACTTGGCTGGGACTGAGATGACCTGGGTTCGGTTTCAGACTCTGCTACAGACTCCCAGTACGTCCTTACACAAGTGACTTAATCTCCCCGTATATTAGCTCCCCATGTGGAACGTGGGGCTGCCAATACCTCTGGATGCTGGTGGGGCTTTTTCCTCTTCAGACTACACAGCCTTTGGGACGCAGACTTGTATGTTTTCTGAATGATAAAGGGAGCCTCAAGCTGAGTTCAGGCCTCTTGGCATTACTCTAATAAAATGAGAAAAGATCTTTCACGCAAAGTTTTTTTGTGTTATGATTCTTCAAGGTTTTATGGTTGGTTGGGTTTGGGTTTTTTTCTTGTTTGGAGTGGGGACTATTGCAGTGTTTTATGGGGGTTTTATAACGTTCAATTAATTGTCAGTTTCTAGTAAAAGACAAGAGGAACTCACTCCTGAGATTTTCTGTGCTGGGTGAGTGCAACAGCAGCAGAACACATTCCACAGAGGAACTCATGCACAATCAATTAGGTCGTCTAATTAATTTTCCAACTCAATTGATGCTATGAACTTTTTTTTCCCCAGAAATACACCTATACACATGTGTAAAAGCAACCCAAAAACTTTTAAAATCTTAGAGGAGAAGAACTGATGATATTCACTTGAAGGGAATGGGCTGCTACATGGGAAAAATTCCCTCTCACATGGGATTCATATTTCTGTCATGAAGGGAGAAAACACTTATGGGGAGGATAAGAGTATTTTCCCATTGACAAGGCTGTGTAGCTACCATTAGGGACTAACTTGTTAATCAGCATTTAGAGTAATTTATGATATTAGGCTACCCCATAATTAGGGAGAATGAAAATATGTGGAGAGAAAGAGACACATTTAAAAACAGGTTTGAATCAATAGGGACAAAAAAATATAGATATTTACAGGGGGTTTAACCACATATTACATCAGGTATGCTACAGCATGTAACAACATATCTGTTTCTGTAGTCCTAACTCAGACAAAATTTCAATTAGCATCACCAGGAACTGTGTCTGAATAAGGACTCTGGAGCAAAGATTGAAACAAGCAGGAGAAGAATGGCCAGAGAATTCTCGGCCTTCTCTCACAGGGTCTTCAGCAGCAAATTCTCAACTGCCATGAATTTCCTCTGCACTTCCTTTCCCATCATTGTGATCACCCAAAAGTCCTTATTCCACACTAACATAATGAAGTGTTTGTGGGACTAGAGTTATAATTGTGATGTCTGGATTAAAACAGTGAGTTGTGACATTTCTAAGAGTCCTAAGGGAGACGACAGTGAATTACAGAGAATACACAGATACTTGATAATCCACAATTATGGGGAAAAAGGCACAGAAGCACAACAAAGTGCTTCAGTTGGGGTTTTACTATGTGTGTTTCTATGGAAACACAGACTAGATTTACAAACTTACAAAAATATCCACAGTAAATAAAAAGTGATAAATAAAACGGTTTCTTCAACCTGTAACACGAATCAGCGTTAGTAACTGTTTCAAACAACGTGGCTGCTAGATCAGATGAACAGACAGGAGAGAGACAGCAAGCTCTGGAAAAGATACATAACTGCTTGTAGGTAGGGGAAAGCCAGAGCAAAAAGCCTTCAGGGAACAAGTGTAAAGGAAACGAGGATACAAAGAAGCAAAACAGCAAAAGAGCAGAGGGACGAAAAACAGGAAGGCAGCAAAGACGGGATGGATCAAAGCAAATGTAAGAAATGAGTGGGAGGCACAGAGACAAGAGATAAACAGTGGGAGCCAGCAGACACCATGTGTGCGAAGGGGAGAAGAGGAAAGGGAAGGGAGGAAAAGGCTGGCCAGCCCGAGAGCTTCACCAGCCGACCAGGAGAGGGAAGTTTGCCAGGACAGGCCGGCCAACTAACTAGGCAAAAATGAGGGCCAGAGAGCCAGCTAGCAGAGAGCAGCCAGCCAGCCAGCGCCATCCAGGAGAGGAATCCGTGCATGGAGCAGGGTGGGAGCAATCCCAGCTGCACCCGGGTGAGCCGCAGCGAGCACCACGCCTTGCAGGGAGAACGGGAAGCAGCAGTGCTCAGCCCCGTGCTCCAAGAACCGCAGTGAGCAAGAAGCAAAAAGACACCTGAGAACATCCCAGCAAAAGGATGTGCATCTCACTGACACATCTGGCTATGCACTCTGAAATACTATCCACTAGAAACATTGGGTGGCCAAATATGAATAAACAATGACTACACAAATTGCTGATATTAACCATCCATTTTCCCAAAAGGCATTTTCCTCACATTTGTAGAGCTGATACCCATATTTGTTTTGTACTTTGACACTTTCAAGCTAACAAAGCACAAATTATGTACCCCAATATTATTCATATAGTTCAATGTCATAATCCTAAATCAGGAAAAACAAACACCAGGCCAGTGATAAATGAGAATATGAGATAAAAAAGGGGTTACAAACCACATGAAGAATGGCCTAATCTAGCAGTGACAACATGCTGCTTATCTGTTCATTTAGGCAGCTCATATCTATCCATCTCAAAGAAATAAAATTAACTATATTGAATAAGAAAAACATTTGAAGCTGTTGCTGAAGGATTTCTACTAGATAGTAAATACTTGTGCTATCTTCTGAAATATTGTTTCCCCTAAAAGAACAATAATTGAACAACTGAGTCGATCAGAATAAACCGTGACAAGGTCTGTGTTCCTATCTAAATTTATTTTTTTTTAAAAAGGGCAGAAAGGTGTGTATGCATATATATACATAAAATTATTTCTGAGAAGAACAAGCTTCATTTCACAGTCAAAACAGACGGTTAAGTGCATCCTGTCCATTTTTTTCTCCCCAACAAATCTTCCTGGTGTAACTCCGCACCATACAAAGCAGGTACTTAAATTAATGGGTGGTCCTGTCAAGGAATCAGGACTCAGAGAAAGAACAGAAGTGAGGTAATCCAGGTGTAAGCAGTGTCTCAATGTTTGCCTTACCTTTCTGGATACAGGACCTGCTCCACACCACCAAAACTCCTGAGTATGTTTTTCCTTTTAACTTCACTGGGCTTTGAATGAACTATTAAGCCATCAGGAAGCCAGTGATCCATTAAACTCCCTTACCCTCAAACCAAAAGAGATTCACAGCTGAGACAGACGATACTTTAGGTATTAAAAGCCAAATTCTGCTTGGGACCAAGTGCAAGAGAGCAGTACATGCCAGGCAGCACCTTGGGGTCCCCACAACTGGTAAGAGGACAGAGGGGAAGGGAAGCAGGAGGGAAGAGGGAGCACCCTTCTACTGCTGGGGAGCAGTGAAGAGTTAGGAGGGGGAAGCATACAGGGTACACCATAATGCAGTTTAAAGTTCCTCTGAGGGAGCTCTGGCATCTGTCTCAGCTGCAAGGTTTAGCAGCTGCAGTGCCAATTCAAACTTGTACCTAAACATATAGGAAATATTTTCTTTCAATTTTTAGTGGAATGGGTACATTTAGCAATCTAGGTGGCCATCAATACATATGTGATTGGCTTCCAGCAACGTTAGTGGAACAACAGACTCTTCTGCGTGGTGTCTAAAGTTTCAGCTGCTTCTAAACCAGCACTGTGGGAAAACTTCTAGGTGGCTTTAAAAAAACTTTTGTAAAACAGTAGAAAGCTCATAATTTAAGACTCTTCTGTGGAAGAGAAAACTTCCTTCTGATTATCAGAAATATTTTGCACTATCTCCAAAAGGCAAGTAAGATTTCCCCCAGAAATAATGTCTTTTATCCACATCATTCTTGTCAGGAAAGGGTCTGAATATCTGTTTTAATAATTAAGTTTCAGGTTTCAACTACACTTGTGATAAATAACATTCACAGGAGAAAAAATGTTTTTAGAGCATCAAATAGTTTAGTCTTATAAAATAAAATAAGCTTGTGGTGGTTAAACTACCCTTACATAAGAACATTTTATTAGTGTGTGAATATACTATAAGCTTAAGTTATAAAGATATTTAGCCCACACGTTCGAAATGAAATAACCACTGGATTGGAACTCTTGCCTGGCAACATGCTGATCTCTTTCTTTCTCCCATTTCATTTAATTAGAAACTTGAAATTGGATCAGCAATTTTTAAACAGCTGATTAAAAGCCCGGTTCACAAAAGTGATCTTGGTTATTTTTCACGTGAGCATCAGGCTGCCCCTCTGCAGGGCAGCAATTCTGCTGACAGACTGTGATCCCATTCCGCTTTGGAAGAGGTGTGGAGAATCACTGGCATCTGCACCTCTGCATCAACACCCCACCACTGCAAACCACACACAATGCTGACTACTTGAATAAAACCAACACACACAAAAAAAAGATACAAGGACATCATCTCATCAAAAAGGAAGGCCCAAAACTCTTCCACATCTGCTCAAATTTGAGCATAACCTAAATCCTACTAAAATGCCAACATCTCCTTTAGATTTAAAAGGGCTCCCTATGCTTCATCAGAAGCTATTGGACACATACAAACTTTTCTAGGTGTTAATCAACGTACATTAACACACTTGCATTCTAAAAACACTTTGGAAATGAGAATATTACATGAAAGACTGTGTATGTGGCACGTAAGCCCAAAAGGAAAAGAACAGTATATTACAAAACTGAAATAGGCTGCATAGATTTTCTTTGCTATTTACTCTACTAGAATATTTCTTACTCATCATCTTGAAATCCCTAGTTGCAGTTAAATAAATACCATTCCATATAATGGTATTTTCTATACGCTGTAACAACAATCTTTGCTAAAACATGTTCATATTTGTGGCTTATGCATTTAAGCACTTTTAACTTTTACCCTAAACTACTGATTGATAGTATCGTGCGGTAGCACAGCACAGATCTAATTGCTTTCTCAGTAACCTGATTGAAATCTGACTGACATGGTCTGATCAGGTCTCTCTGACTCCTGATTCAAAGCCTGCTTAGGTCTTTGGGCATCCCTTTATTTTATGTGAGTAGGTTTTGGATCACTTCGATAGTGACCATGAAGTTTCATCCAGGCTTCACTTCTCTGAACAATGTCAAGACTTCTACCTTTGAGTTTAAAGTACTGCCCAAATGTCTGAATATAGAACTGATCCAGGCACAAGTGTGTGTGTGTGTATGTCTGTGTGTGAAATGCATGTATAATCTACCCTCTACACCAAAACAGGCTGTGGAATAACCATAAGCCATTCCCTGCAGGGTTTTGGCAGTAGTTTACACTAAGTGGCAAATCACTACTGCTTTAGATGTTCATTGAAATGCCAGTCATCTTGCACTCTTTTGGTATTTCCTTGGATTCAATGGGCAGTTGCCTAGAAATCTTGTGTCTGATTACACAGTGACTCGGTGTTTGATGCCGAGTCACTGTGTAACTTTTTAAAAGATCACCCAAATATTTATGAACAATGAATAAAAGTTATATGCGCATATGCACAAACCCCATCTAATCTGTTTAAATAATTTTAGACACTAAAAAATTCAATTCTCATATCAAGAATTCCTTCAGCAGACAAACATGAAGCAGTCTCTCAATAGTGGGAGATGTTACAAGGAGCTCCTGTAAGCTGCATTCCAGACAGCTACCACTGAAGTGTCAACTATCTTAAGTCTTCTCAGCAAGTCTCTCCCCCATTATACTGAATTCAAAGGAAGTGTTACCATTTATTTCAAAGAGGACCAGGATACCAGTCCTACTATGTCTGGGGGACAGTCGAATCATAGATGCAAAGGTTTGCTGCTGTTGCAGGGTAACGAAGAGAAATTCCTCCCAGCTTGAAGTGAAATGGACATCAACAACGCAGGCTGAAGGAAGTTGTTATTTCTAGTCAAAATTCTAAACAGCTGTTTTCAAGGCAGATTAAAAGATTTTTCAATGTTTGGATTCAACTCAAGAGCTTTATCTAATGCATACTTTGTATTTGAGTATTTGTTGAATTAGAAATTTAATAGAGCAGCTGAGTATTTTAAAATCTTTTGGAAGATGTGAAAAAGGGATGTGAACTCTAGCACACCCTGTAAAACATAAATTTCTTACCAAAAGAATATGTTATTCATGTGCTCTGTACATTAGGTCAATTATTACTCACTTTCTTTGGAGAACCACCAAGTGCCTCCACCCTTTATAACAGAGCACTGTAATCAACTGTAGTAAGAATAGCAGAATTATTTTAGTACACACCGGTGGCTCAGGCCTGAGCTCAAGAAGCCTTGAACAGTAAGAGACTAAGATGGATTTGCCATCATCTTTCGTTTTTAAGAGGGAAAGAAATTAATGTTTCCTTGTACACCTTTGTAAATAACTTCAATTGCACATAAACAGGGAAAAATTCATAAAAAGGAATGCTTTAAATTTGCCCTCCAATTTAAACACTTCTGTTATTTAATGACAAATTCCATAAACATTCTGATACCAAAACTTCTTCCACTGCATGTCTTTCATTTCCACTAACCCAATTTAACCTTGCATCTTCCTTGCACTCAGCAGCTCTACAAAACACTTTTTTTGTACTGACATCAGCAAGTGACTGAAGTGCTAGTGCTAGATTTAAAATGCCTTCTGAAACCACGACTTTTTGTATTGAATTTGGAACCAAGTTTGATACAACTTGTACTGTTAATTTAATATAGTATCACCTTTCATGGAGCCGTATCTTGTTGGGTTCCTGCTGGGACCTGAGAACTGAAATAGCACAAGGTTTAATGCATGGCACTTCATTTTGTCCAGCCTGGCCCAGGCCAAGAGAAGCTTTTCAAATTATTTAGATAACCACACAGATTAAATACCCAGCAAGACAGCTTGCTAAGTCATTCATCATTTGCCATTCCTGGCCTGTGCTTGTGTCTAGCAATGTTTTTACTAGAAGAGCCACTAAGACGAATGGAATGCACATCTCCGCTGGGTCTCCCCTGCCCAAGCAGCAGTCTAAACTTCTCAACCTGCCTCAAATTCTCTTTTCCCAAGAGGTGTGAAAACTGTTTGGCTAGATCCTCTCTGTCATCACCTTGCCTATCTTCCCTTCTCACCCATTTCTCTTGCTTTTGCTTTATGAGCCCCTATAAGTCTACCAAATTTCAGTGTATTAAAACATTACTCTCTCCTAACTTCAATCCCTCAAAAAGTTCACAAATCATTCTCTTATTACTGTTTTACTCCTCAGCTCAAGAATCAAGTAGCTGGAATTAGTTCAACACCATGTGGTGTAATTCAATTCCAGACATAATATCTGCATCGTTACACTGTATCTTATCTTAAAGGAGCTGAAGTAACTTAACATCAACTCTCCCTTCACAGGATCCTTTCACAGAGGTGCATCACTCTTCTCTCTTTTCACTGCCCATTTCAACAGCAGATCTTTTGGCCTTCCAAGCCACAGGCTTGGAAGTAATTTTTGACCCTGTGGCTTCTTCTGAAGCCCGTATTAATCCAACTGTAAAGCTGTCATACTTGCATTTTACAAATATCTCCAAGTTACCACCCATACTGTCACACCAGGACAGGGAGATTCTCATAAAGGCTTTCATCATATCCCAGCAGGACAATTATACTTCATCGCTTGCTGGTTTTACTATTACCTCTTATAAACATTTCAAGTCCAAGCAGTGTTCTGTCACTGTACTGCTCAACTGAGCTAAGACATCTGGACAATCCAGCCCAGACCCAGTCCAGTGTCCCCTGAAGAAACAGTTCAGGGTGTGTCTTACTTAAAGATCCACCTTAATTGCACTTTGAAGAAAGAGCACAGCATGATCTTTCCACTGTATGTTTACCACTTTTTTCTTGCTGTAACATAAGCAAATAGGAGCTTCTGAGGTCCTAAAATCTCCCATCACTGAGGGACTCAGCTTCCTCCTAAATCAGGTGAAATTATCAAGTACCTAATAGGTCTCCCCATCTTTTTGTATAAAGTGACAAGCAGGTAACTACAATTAGTGTCAAGTGCTAACAGGAAAACTCCCCTGACAGCGTGTCTGTAGTGTTCAGTATTACTCGGATTTAAAACCATTCCCTATTCCACTCCCCATGAACCACTGTAATTTTGTCAGCTTATTTTTTTATTTTTAAGCTAACTGTTCCACTTCTAGAATTTTATTAGGCAAGTACATTAGAAATTATCAGCATAACACATGCTTTCATTTCACAGCACTCAATCAATTGCTGCCACAGGACAAACACTCTCTGGATAACAGAACACACAAAAAAGAAAAAAAATGGAGAAGATCCAGAATTATGAACACTTTGACAATGTTAGCACTGGATCTTCATTAAATAGCTAATAGGTGTGAACAGTACAGCTGGAGGTATTACAAATCACAGGCTAACATATATTTTAACACATTTTTCAGAGAGTGACTGGACACAGTCCTGGGCAACCTGCTCCAGCTGATCCTGCTTGAGCAGGGGCATTGGACTAGGTGATCTCAAGAGGTCCCTTCCACCCTAAGCAATTCTGTAAGCTGAAATACAGTTAGAAATGACCCTCTCTCCCTGTAATTCTTACAGTTCTATTTTTAAAAGAATGTAAATGCATTGTTTGATAGGTAGGAACAACCTCACTAAACAGCAGATGCGCATTTTGGTGTGCTGTCTGTTTTTGCTGGAGATAAACTGATTTTCCAAGCCTTGCTGAAAATTCAGCCATCAACAGATTCAATGGAGCCATTGTAAGCAACGGGACCGAGATAAAAGGACCTAGAGCAAAAACTGATGGCTTAATCTTGAGACCAAAGAGCACTATGAGATCCCTGTGTATACAGAAATAAGGAAAACGGTAAGTCTAGTAAAATATCACATGACCACTGCTGCAATGCCAGCAAGGACACCTCTGGCTTTGTCCCATGCTGTACGCAGTGGTACAGGACGAAAGCATCAGCCACCACTTCCCCAAGGAGGCGAGAACTGTGAGCATACAGGTTTCTACTCAGCTCCTGCTTCCCTATGACTGTCGGCACCTCTGTGTTAGAAGAAAAAGCACTACAGGGTCACAGAAGACCATTCATTCCAAGGAGTAAGGAGCAAATGGGGACAGTTCTGAACACCTGGCAATCATTGGGTAAACTTTGCAGAAAATATAAACATTGAGGACAGAATCATTATAAAACATGACCAAGATCACTTGGTAAGCCAGGCTTACTTGAGTTAAATGCTTTTTAAAAATTGAGTACACACGAAGTTAAACATTCAGGGACAAGTAAAACAGTCCTTTAGAATGGGAGATCTATAAACTTGAATTACACCACCAAGGAAAGAAATAAAGGCTGTGGCACAGCAGACTGCCGTTCCATTAGCCTATCTGTGCTAGTTTAGCTTGGGTAATGCCTGCAATACGTACAAAATAAATGTATAAGATCACAACCAAAAATCAGGTGCTTAAAAGGTTTCATATTTCTTTCTTAGACTATAAACCCACATATATATCTAAGTGTAAACACACATGCACTTTTAATAACTTTCATGCTTTTTTAAAATTACTTATCGCTAGCCTTTGCACGCCTTCCTACAAAGGGAAATATTGAATCTTGGTTTCTTTATGTAGCAAAATTCCACCTTTTTCCAAAAGAAGTTACTTCTGGATAAAGAGTGCAAAGCCAGGCTCTGTTTTACAGCATAGCAGAATTTGGATATTTCTCTCAAGGCTCCTTTCTTTTCAGACCTTATTTAGGCCTCTTTTCTTTTCCTACAGCATTTCTCTAAAGTGCCAAACTGTACAAGCTGTCACGAAAAAAATATAAAAACTACTCAGTCATTATTCGTGAACCTCTCAAGGGAAACTGGAAGTGAGAACGTGCCTGTCCTTACAGCTGCTCTTAGGTAGTTGTTTCCCACAATTTTTTGCAGCTTTTAGCCTCATATAGGACAGATCGCTTTCTATATCTAACAGTTTACTTCAGAAAAGTTTTAATTTTTACAGAGATTTCAACAGCTCTGTTACAAATATGTAGCAAATAAACTTACATGTGTCAAAACAGTTGCACTGGCCACTTTGAGCACCTCTGTTTAAGATGCATTTTCATTAGCATTTTGCAGCTGACCTACATAAAAGAATTGTTTTACTTGGAAATGCCTTCGTCAGTTTATCCTCTCATTAGGTTACATCTATGTTTCAAAAGAGGTTTCTCTTCTTTGTGAGAACTGACCATCAATAAAGTTTTAGATCACTTATAAAAACAAGAGAAGAAAAAGTCCCAAACTTGACTGAGGCATCGTGCATACTGATATTTGTCTCTGTGGCAACTTTAACAAAAATTCTCAGCTTACCAGCCCACCAAGAAAAAAAGCTATGAATGGGTGATTCACAAGGAAACATTTGTTTTCACTGTAACAAACGAGAGCATGTCAGGTAGCGGCACTTTCTTATGTCAAAATATGTTACAGCCCAGAAAAGAAGGAAATATTTTCTCCATAAACAGCTAAGTAGGCATTGTTAGGTAAGTTTTCAGCTGCATTTACTTATTGCCTGTGTTATGTCCAGCTCCAGGAGCCACCATTTCAAAGGCACCTTTTCTCTGGAAAGTTCCAAGAGAGTTCCAAGTTGCACCCAGCTATTTTATTTTCTACAAGTTTTGGCTGAAATTAGAAAAATTAGAAAGTGGTACTAAATGGGGAAGGACAGCTTGAAGACACTCATTCTGAAGGCCTGGAACACTGCAGAGCACAGATCTGGCAGTGTAGGCCATTCAGGGAAGTTACAGCTTTCAACTGTCTGCACTGCGTATATAGAAGTCATATCTGTATGATCTGCATGTAACATCCCATAATCAAACAAGCACAGACATCTCTCTGTGTAGGTAACTTCTACAAAGCCTCTCCTCCACTCCTCATTTCTTAAAGACACTACCAGACAGACTGCAAGTACCACATGCAGGCAAAGCCAGTGCAAGGTCCAGCCCAGCTGCAGTGAAAGCTGAACCCGATTTCTTGCACAGCAAACAGGAGCCAGAGGCTGCCAGCACAACTGGCAGTAGCAGTCAGGTTCGACAACAAAGCTGCTTCCAATACCAGAAGAATGATCTAGTGACTTCCCCGTGAGTCCTTTCAATGTCCTACATGTAAGAACCAAACCTTACCGATCAGAACAACGCAGCTATTTCATTCAAATGCTTTTATGATAAAATAGACTCCACAATTTGTGACTAAATTTGTACGCATCTCCACTGCTACGACTAAAAACAAAGCAAAGCAAAGTCCAAACAATACTTTACTGAACATCTAAAGGTCAGTGTCCTTAGCAGCCAATCAAGAAGGCATGGAAATATAAAAAGGTCTGCCAAATAGTTGAATGAAAACTTTAGATTTCTTTGACTGAAATCAGAACTCAATTTGGAACAAAATGTAAATGTTCAGCTTCATGTACAAAAGTTGGAGCCCTAACATCTCACAAGAGACCTAAGCCATATGTACTTAATCATTATGGATCTTGATTAAGCTTATAAGCATATATCTGAAGAAACATTTTAGAACTTGCTACGTGATATTTTAAGACACACAAAGCATAGAGCAAGCAACACAGGACCAGTTATGGGGTGTATTTGCAAGGACCAGAACAATGGATAAAAGCCTTCCTATACCCAAGATCCCTAAAAATGCTTTTTGGCATCAAAAAACAGACTGAGCTGAGTCCTGAGTTCTGATCCAGAGATCTATTGATTATATTGCTAAGTATCACAAACTACCTTAAATCACACACAGTGATTCTGTAGAGGCTGACTTCTCCACCATAAAGCTGCAACTTCAATTTTAAAAATTGAAAAACTCATCCAGTTATCTCAACCTCTTTTATAGAAAAGATAATCATAGAAGGAATTTTTATTCTAAACCTGCAAGACATCAAGGGTGACAACATATATTGAAATTATTTTTAAGTCAGTAAAACATCCCATTGTGACTGAATATATTGATCTTCAGCCTGAAGTCATTTTTCATAACTTTTCAGGGGGAAAAAATGTATGCAAAGTCCTTACTGCAGGCCTTCGAGTTTAGCCATCTTTCAGTTTGCTGCCGTAACACTGTACATGCATTCATGTTACATGGCTGCAGAAACTACATGTCTATGTCAACAGATGTGTTTCTTGGAAGAAAGCTGCAGAAATCAAGTTTATTCAAATGTTTGCCAGCTACCATATGCTGCAATACTACTTTAAATGCAACATAAGGCTTTGGGAACATACTTTTACTGCTATCTACACTTTGTTATTTACTTTCCATTTAGACTAAATACCAGAGACGGGGCACACTAAGGGGTGCAGTGTCCTCTTTGTAAAAACATTCTACCCGTTGTAGTATTTAGAAAGAAAAAAAAATATACAGAGCCCTACATTACTCCTGACCACTTTCAGCGGCTGCACTTCCATAGAGAGGCTCTGGGAAAGATATTTTTACATATGGCATTAATTCTGGGAACTTTTAATAATGGCCAAATATAATTAAAAATTATGCAAAAATTCCTGCCATGAAGAGAGCAGTACAGAAACGACTCTGTTTGAAGAAAAAGCAATCGTTTGCTCATATTCTGAGTCCATAAAAAAACAAAACACACGTGGTACGTTTTTAATATTTGAACTACATCAGGCCCAATTCTGCTCCTATGTGAAGCGAGTGGCAAAACTCCAGAATGCAGCAGGATTGAGCCCCTGATGTTGTCACAAGCATTCAAATAAACAAACAGGGCTGTAACACATTCTAAGCTTCCACTGTGTTCCTCTAAATGAATCCAGACAGGAAAAAAAAAAGCACATTTCATTGCTTTTCTGCAATACAAGGATAACAACAATGTACAATTTTCTATTATATAGAACTCACCCTCTTAAAGTATTATCACCCAAATGTCCAAACAGAAACACTTTCAAAGAGTCAAGAAAGCCTTTGTGCACAAATCTGGAGACAGCTCTACCAAATCTGATAGGGTTGCTTGATCTCTCTGAACTCCTAACATGAATTTTTTTTCTGGACTTTCATAAAGCGCAGGATACAGGGATGTTTTCACATGACCCAAGTGTGGGCATCTCCCATAGCCAGCTAAATCCCCTAGGCTCTTTTACAGACAATAGAAAGAGCTGTCGATGTTCTGAATCATCCTCAGGGGAACATAAGCTAAGTCTCTGCTCTCAGAGTTCAGCAACTCTGAAAGAAACTGCAGAATCTGTAACTCACTCAAGTTATTCAGCACTAACATTCAAATGGCATAAAGACGGCATCCAGTTTTTAACTTTTTAACCAGTGGGAGAAATTTTGCTTTGCCCACACCTTCATTTTCTGCTACCTGTGATTTCCTTAATAATATGACTACTGATAAGCTAAAAGCTGAGTGCATCTCTCAGATCTTAACTAACTCTGAAAGCTTGGGCCAAAATCCAGCAAGGCCCTTAAGCACTTGCATAATTCCAGGCATATTGACATCCTGGGTTTGAATTTAAAGGCATGTCAAAGCCCATCACTGGACCACCGCCAGAGAACCCAGCACCTTCCTAAAAGAAATCCCTGAAGTTCATCTTTTAACTGAGACAATGTCTTTGAAATATTTTCCTTCCTGGGCTGTGTATGTCAAATGTGTCTTAAACGGCTGTAGGAAGCATTCCCAACTCCACTACACTTTTGAGTGTACTGTTGAGTTCATGTCAAGTCCACCTTTTTGAACACTATTCCACAGAAAGGCCAGGTCTGTTGTTTTATGATACAGCTGCATATACTTGACAGTATGTCCAGGCAGCTTCTCCTGCTCTGGAAAGGAGCCAAACACCACACACAACAGCTTAGGAGGCAATGATACCTGTGCACCACTTGCAGCATGACAAAGTTATCAATCCAGCTCTGGTGAAGCCTGTCTCACCAGTGACATGGTACACACTCCCCGAACATGAAAAGGAACTCCACTGACACAAGTGAATCTCAAAATTCCTTGTGCTCATGTTTATAGTGCTTTACACTAAGATTAACACTTCTAAGACATACAAAAAAGCAATTTGCGTGCCAAAACTGTCCAAGGCCAGCTGCTACCCTCTTGAAGAATGACTGAATAAATACATAGAAAGACTCATGCCACAAATTTGATGGAGTTTGCTGTACTGTGAAAGCAGTGAGCCTTTCACCAGATAAAGCCCTTCATTGTGCATGCATTTGATGCTATTGACCTACACAGAAGTCTCGTAGATCTTCATTAACAATCACATGGTCAGCATTTACTGAGGTAATGTATGGAAAAACTACTTAAAACAGTAGACACAGAACTACACAACTTGTCTCTGTATCTAAGAAACTGGATCTAATTTTGTTCCAACCACCTGCAACATTTTAAGTGCTTTCCCTATCGGATTATTAGAATAACCCCACGTGTTTGGTTGCCTTGACATTGTTTTATTCAAGTCAGTTCTAAGTTACGACATATGCGGCAAAGGCTGGAATATTCTTTGGTGTGTGACATATGTGCCACAAACACTCTTTGATTGTTACTGTTAGTTGATGTTTGTAGAGAAAAGCACTGGGTGATACACAGCAGTAAATTACTTCCATAACTGTTAGTTTGTGGGATGGCATAACCTAGAAGTCAAACCACAGCCAAACAGATGGAGAATGTGTATGCCACAAAACTGTATCACTTCACATTACGTTTATATCCAGAAATGGTGTTTTCAAAACAATCTGCTTCTCCTGCTTACCCCAGAAATGGCATAGTTTAAGAGACTGTTTCTCTTGAGTATTTTCCTTTCCCCGCTGCTTCCATGCACAGAGATGCTTTGGTTTTGTTGTTTCCTCCCCTCTTTCTTTTCTTTCTAATAAACACATGATTTTACTCTACAAGGCATGAATCTTGTCAATTTACTGGCTAACATCCATTCACATGTACATCAGAAGCCCACCAGGGAGTGTCAAATCCACAGAACTTTCCAAAGCTAGATTCAAAATACGGACCTCTTACTTAGCTGACAGCTGTGTAAAATCATATGAAGCCAGACAACTCCCCAGTGACCACACAGGTGCATGTGCTGAACAAGGCAAGTTATTCTAAGACCAAGATTAGTTTATACTTGAAAAGTTATCTTCAGAAAAAGTTTTTCTCATGGCATAATGTGATTCTGAGACCAAAAACCACCACACCCTTTTTTAGAGGAGGGGAACATATTAGCTCAGCTAGGTAGAGAGGCTGCAGGAAATCTGTGAAAGCAGCCAAATTTCAGAGGTTTTCTGGGAAGATATGACAGTCATTTGGCCTCAACATAGCAAGCGAGCATTAACCAGGAATACTACAGCTCATTCATGTCTATTTTCTCTTTTATTGATAACTATAAAATCAAACACATGTTTTAAGTAAAAAAACTGCCTACGGACAAGGCATGTAAGTTACAGATTTCCACCTCAATTGTGCTCAACAGCATGCACGTAATTTCAGGACAGCTTGACTTGGCTCAAATGGCTCTGTGCCACCAGTTTCTCACTCCACCCACCACCAGGAAGGAGCCCTGAGGGACAGGACTGAAGCTGTTACCAGGATTCAGCCTAGAAACTTGCCCTAATGATGTGGAGTCAAACTGGTCTCGGATCAGGCAACACAGAAGTAACACTGAACAATCTTCTTCTGAACTTACACTTTACACCTCCTCACCAGACTGAAGGCTCAAAAATTTCACCCATGAAGAACAAACAGTAACTGCTTGAAATTCCAACTCCTTGCAGTAATATTCAGTGCATTCTCACCTATAAGCATTTATTCTCTTCAAACTTAGGAATTTTAACCTAATTGCCCATTCCTCTTACTCCTCTCCAGCAGTGAGATCCCATAATTCAGAACAGAGCTACTTTTCAATCTTTGGAAAAAACTCACCACTGGTTTGAACTACTTTTATAACATCTGAGTGGACAACTGGCAAGACTTCACACATTGCCAACATAGCAATTTTATCTACTGTAGGGAGTGCAGGAAATACCTGCTTCATCCTTCCATCTCTTTTAGCACAGAACAAAAAGCTTTGGTCCCCTCAGAGTTGTTGTTCTGTATCACCCACCTATGCTGCCCACATAAAAAAGCCAACCATTACTCCTCCAGGTGCAGCACTGACAGCAGAGATCATCTGACATGCTCATTGACAGAAATTTCATGTGCTAATGAAATCTACAACCTCTACATGGAAGCCCAAAATTAGATTATTGATGTCTATTCTGTTCCAGGTTCATAGATACGTAACACAACCTATTTTATGAGTAGCATGCACGAATTTCCAACTACAAAGACCAATCGCTCTGACAAATGAAAGTTTTTAATATGTATTTTTATAAAACTCAACAGGATTACACCTAAACATTGTCCACTATACTGCTCACAAATGAAACATTAAATTGGTTTAAGAACCCTGAAAAAGAATCCACATACCGTATAAGGCAGTTGGTATAGTTGTGTTTTCATTTGACAATTTTCACTATGGATATACAACTAAAAAGCTAAAATTGAAAACAATGTATCTGCACAGAATGGAAAAAAGAATTGAATAAACTCTGCAAAAGAAAACATAAAGACAGAGGCAAGATGCTACTTATCATGCATATCAAAGACCTTTTCCAATGACTTAGAAACTGAAGTTTGAGCAAAAGCACACAAAAACTTTCATTTGCCACCTCTTCCCCTGGAATGTTTTCATCACAAAAAAGTAAACCGTTCCATCTGTGTTTCATCCTGGCTTCTATCCTTATGAAGTTCACATACTTCTAAAAATGCTACTTAAAATTTATTTTCCTTCTTGAGATCAACAAAAACAAACACAACCAATTCAGCTATAGAATACAGTAGGTAACGGCCCAACAACCCTACTGTCAGAGGTGCTGGAACATAATTATTCCCACTGATTTGGGGCACATACCTCTCTCACACTGGGGTCCAGTGAAGCCATACGTGCAAGCGCATCGGTTCGGAGCAACGCATCTCCCTCCATTTAGACATCCATTTTCACAGACAGCTGTGTCAAAGGGAAGGCAAAAGTAATCTTTATTGAGCTATTTTCAGAAAGGCATGAAGGCAGCACTTGATCAACCTAGGTAAACTGGTAAAAAATGGTAAACATAACAGCATACCAAACTCTTTTCCTAGAATCTACTCAATGACCTTTTACTACTTCCTGGCCTCATTAGTACCATGAACTCATCTTTTCAAGGGAGCGTAACACAAATACAGGAACAACCACAGCTTTTCTGACCTCTTAGAGCCTTTCTCTTTGGGATAGCTAGACAATCCCATAACTTCAAAATAACATCTCTTTCAAACTTGCAACAAATTCCCTTGGGGCGACACTGATAGAGATTGCACAAAGAAGATGTAGAGGAATATTTCATCTCTAAATCCTCAAATGTATTTGCTCCTCCTGTAATAATCCAGTATTAAAAGGCTGTTTGCTGATTAATTCCTATTAATTAGGATAGCAAAATGTAATCAATATCTATTCCATGTTAATTCAAGATATTCTTCCCCTGTATGATGATGTTACTGGCTTCAGAACTCAATTTTTTTATAATAAACTCCAAAAGCAGTTCCTCTCAAAAATAATCAGAAAATACAACATGCACATGAAAAAGGAGATTTTAAATACAATTTGATGTTCATTGAGTAATGTTATTCTTTGTTCTGTTTCACGTTCACTTCAGTAGAAAGAAGATTTTCATTTATCCTCTTTTATCCACTTGATATTTCACAGTGAAGGCAGAAATACAATTCTTAATCCTTTCACCATGTGATCCTCCTCCAGATTATTAGGGTAAATTCCTGGTCCCACTGAAGTTCATGCAAAGTGTGCCATTGATTTTGACAGAGCACAAAAGGTTTTCATTAAATGAGCTAAACACATTTTCTGTGTCAGACCAATAGTTCACTAGATAGCAACATGACAGCCTTGGTTAAAAGCAGTGTCTACATCCTTATTTGAGTAACTTCACAGCATTCCAGCCAAGAAGAACAAGAGAGCACCAGAGTCAGTTTGGGAGAGATTTCAAGCAGCAGATCCAGCAATGCTTTTGGCTAAGGACTCACTGAGCAAATAAAAAAAACCTGTCGATCAACTCTAATAAGACAACGTCAAAATTACTAAAGCATACTAGCTAAGTCTGATGCAAACCCTGAAATGAAAACAAGACTTTGTATTAAAAATCTTAATTTTATCTATAAAATGAAAACTGAATCCCATGTAAAATTTACATGTATGACCCATTGCTCTAGTGGGTGAAACGTCCTGGAGGTCAACGGGAATTATGGCAGTGTGAGAACTACAGGATCAAGTTATATGCAATTGTTATGAAAACACATGATGCTTATTTTAATAATCTTGATCAGTAAGAATTCACTCAGCATTCATTACAAAGTCACGTGTTTTTCTGTAAAATTCCACTATACCTGATCAAAAACCAGCTCAACAGCATCTGAAATTTAGTGCTAATCCACATATCACAGAATCACTTAACAGTTTCTACATTCCTAGGAGAGTACTTACGCTGTCCACAGTGTGTTCCTGTATATCCCTTCTGACAGAGGCAGTGGTCATCACTGCAGCTACCTCCATTCATGCACCGGATGTTACAGTGTTGGACTTGAAAGGAAAAGAGATTTTCCTCAGTTAAATCAAACCAGTCAGAAACACTTTACTGTTTGCTAAAGACTTTACTTTTTTTTTTTAGGGATTGATTCTGTGAACCAGGAAGTATTAGAAGTCAAGAAGTCACATTTTAGGACAGATACATAGAATGGCACTACAGAACACAATATAGATATACAGTTCCTAAGGAATATAGGACATGGTACAAAGATTTGATGCACCCTCTCATTCAGATGAAGTCAAAGGCATTTCATTTCAGCATAAATCCTCAACATTTCTTTCCTAGTTCGCAATTATGAGAAAAAGCCTTCAATAAGGGAAAAGTACTACACCTCTGGCAGACAGCACCATTAGGAAGGGAGTCTTATCATCTGGGAAATGGGGGAGGGAAGTATTAAAAGGAAGCATACAAGGGAGCTCCTGAAGACACCCCTCTTCTGCCAACACATGCAACACCAGAAGCTGACCTGGCCAGGCAGGACTTCTTGCATAAAAAGGAGAAGTAACAGAGTGATTTTTTTCTGTATGCTGACTGTAGGCTTACCCCTCCAGTAGAGTTGCTGTGCTTGGGAGCTGCAGAGCTCACAGACAGCACCCCCCCAGAGCCAACAAACCTCCCCTGCCAAGGGCAGAGGCAGGGGAGCAGCAGCACATTCTCCTGAGCTGCAACCCCACCACTTACAATGGTTAACAGGCAGCTTAAGCCCCATGCCAGTAAAGCATAATGTCTCTGCTGCATTTTTCTAGTAATAAGAGCAAATAGATTTTTTTAACTAGATGTTGGGAGCAACTAAAAGTATGTCAGGCTCTTCATCAGGCATAGAGAAGTGGGCAGGTCTCCCAAAGAAGTGAAGTTCTTACAGGTCCTGCTGTCCAACACAGCTGCGAACTGGGGCCTGCACTCCAGTAAGCAGCTGGGAAATGGTTTTCCTCTTAACAGGAACCACATGAAAGGCTCCTCCCCAGATAGGATTACAGTATGATCAGCATTTCAGTAGATTGTGATGGAGCACTAGATGTCTAGATCATGCTGTCTGAACTGCTCCGGACTGAAAAATGGAAATTGCATGTCCCGTCAGAGCCTGCAGCTAACAGGTGCCATGCCAAACACTGAATTTTTCATCTCACACTAAACCCTTAGGCATCATTTGGCTTTTAACAGTTCAAGAGTATGTGAATAGATTTATTTTTTTATTTTATTTTCAAGCAGAAATAATAATTTTAACTGTACTGCCTTCTATAACAACATGAATCCACAAAACAGAAGTAAAACATACAACTGGAAAAAGAAGTTAAAGCAATCTAGCATTTAAAACACTAGTTACCTTAATTCTTCAATTATAAAAGCAAAAACTGTGTATTACATTTCTTATGTGTCTAATAGTTATTACACATCTTTGTTCTGCTTTGGATGTATTTCAGTACTTCAAGCAACAAAAATGTACTAACATTCCTCAATAAAAAGTAAAATTGTCTGCAAATACAGAGTGAATATCTGGTGAAGATTTTTGGACAATGTCCTAAGTAGGTCAGAAAAAGGTGTATAGTTACTTTAAAATGTGTAGTTCAACTCAGCTTTACACAATCTTAGAAAAACAGAGGGGATTACAAAAAGCATAGGAAATGATATCATCTGTCAAGCAGGGAAGGAACTTAAAAACCACAAACTGATTTCAATTAGAGCAAGCTATGCCAAGAGCTAATTTCCATTCCCACATGAAGACCAAAGCCATTTAAGTAGTTTGAACTACATTTGAGATAAAAAGGTTAACAGTAGCTTAAATGATGATTTTCATATTATTTGTTCATGTATAAATAAAGTATATTTCCTCATTTTGGGATACACACACAAAGTTTCCATAACTTGTCTTACTCCTTCTTAAAAGAACTTTCCAAGGTAATATATTTCTTCCTCCGTTTTAAACTAAAATCATTATGGGAGACTGCTGGGACACCCAGTCATCTTTACTAAAATGAGCCATTTAAGTTGGTGAGCTTTCTCCCCTACTACCAGGCAAGAGAATCAAAGACATACAGTCAGTAAACTAATTACTTATTTTCTGCCCTCTTTTGCAGGAATGTTGAAAAGACTACTTCCAAAGTCATACAGACTATTCTGTAATATTATCCTTCCAAAAGTTTACAGAAACACATTCAAAGGCTGTCTGGAGCTCAGATGATGATTTTAAAAATGCATTTTTGAAAACTAGCATATTAATGCAGGTCCAGGTTCTCATTTCTCAGCTATATCAACAATTCCATTAATGTCAGTGGAGATATTCCGGTAAATGAAACAACCTGTTCCAAGATACCACACTGACAGAGATTCAAAGAAAAAGCACAGGAATTACCATAAGGCCGCTCAATCAATGCATATAGCCTTGCCTTACCTTGGCACGCACAGGAAATGTTAACATTAATAAATGGTTGCTTTTAATCAATTATTGTTCTTTTTCACATCCAATTTGTAAACAGTCTGCACTGGAAATGTCTGAAGTCAAAACAGGAATAACGGCAGGAACACAACTTTATAAACCTGCAAAAGAGCCAGCAAGACCATACATAGCCACACAGGCTTCGCGTGTGGGCGACAGTTGTGTTTCTTATCAAAGTGCTGCCCTCTTAAGCGTAACAGTTCCTGACTTCTTAAATAAATACCCAGAAAAACTGAGTAAAGACTTCGTCACACCCAGAGCACTACCACAACCACAACCGCTCACGAAACGTGCGGGAGCTCACCACGCAGACGGAAGGTAGCGCAGGTGCCGTCTACTCTGCGATTCCGAACTAAGAAACGTGAGGTGTGAGGGTCTGCAGTCCTCAGGTGGGAGAACCAGCGGAGCCGCTGGCCCAGCACCTCGGGCTGCGGGCGCGGCAGGGCAGGGCAGCCAGCGGGCACCGCAGCAGAGGCCGGCTCTGCCTCTGTGCCACTGCCGAGGAAACGCTCCCAGCCCCGGCCGTGCATGACGCAGGGCTTTGCCTGCCAGGAGCTGTAAACAAGGAATGACGGCCTCATCGCATCCCAGATGCTCAGCGTGCTTTCTCTGTCGAGTGACTGAGTCAGGAGAGAGATGGCAGCTAGCGCCAAGGCGGGACATGGGCCTGCTGCCCTGCAGCCCTGCACAAGGCATAGACAAAACCCGCAGCACCCTCAGAAACTCTGGGAACATTCGAAATTCAAGACCTTACACCACCTCTGACAGCAGCAGAATACAAGGCAAGGGGCTGAGCTCCAGGCTTTACTGCCATTGAGCAGACACCTCCCATAGCGCCCAAGGAGTGGGGTCCCGGGGCGCGGAGCCAAGGCCCAGGCTCAGCCCCACAGCACCGGCAGCCTCTGAGGAAGACTCCGGGCGGGAATTCTCTGAGGAGGAGCTCAGTCCTCGGCTGTGCCTCTAACGCTGCTGGCAGAGGAGCGGAGCAGCCCCGCTCTGGACATGGACACTTGTCTCCACAGCTGTCACCCCAAGTACGCACCACAGCTCCCGCCGTCTCCGTCACAGCTCCCTTCCTTCAGGGACAGCCCCATCAGCAAACGCCTTCCCTGTTTCAGCCAGCCCAAACCATTCTGACTACAGAAGCAAAACCAGGGGCTGAGCTCAGAGACAGAGCTGACCCATAACCCTGGGGGCAGCCTGACACCCTCCTCCTTGCTTGCCCCCCCTCCCACCGGGGCAGAGCAGCAGTTCTAACATGTGGCAGGACCACAGAGCACGAGTGGAGCACAAAGAAGGGCCAGGCTGCAGCACCTGGCAGGACCACAGAGCACGAGTGGAGCACAAAGAAAGGCCAGGCTGCAGCACCTGGCAGGACCACAGAGCACGAGTGGAGCACAAAGAAGGGCCAGGCTGCAGCACCTGGCAGGACCACAGAGCACGACTGGAGCACAAAGAAGGGCCAGGCTGCAGCACCTGGCAGGACCACAGAGCACGAGTGGAGCACAAAGAAAGGCCAGGCTGCAGCACCGACACGGACCCAGCAGCCACAGCCCAGCAGGACATCTCCCACAGCACGGAGCGCTGCACATCTCCCCACAGGTGCACCTGCAGCATCAGAGCACCCACGCAGCAGAGCCAGCAGCTCCACACTTGGCAATCTTATCTCCAAGCCTGCTGTAAGCACACCCAAAAAGTCACTAATCACACAGAAATAACCACTACTCGGCCAGCAAGTTTACTGATGTCACTGAAATCCCTGCTGAGAAAACCACCGGTTGATCTTTTCAACCACAAATCAGATTCCTAAAGCTGACTCTTAACCAGAAAAGTCCCAGCAACTGACCTGCATAAGAATCAAACTTGGAGGCTTTGTTTTGCTCTCGAATCCACATGCTTTCCAATCTACATTAAATATTTTATTTCAACAGACAACCAGAGTATAGCAGTCACTGTCAATTCAGTTTCTGTCTATGGATGTACCTGTATAAAACCCATGCCCACTACTGATTCTTTGAGTACTAAAGACAAACATAGCTTAAAATATCCAAAGGATATCTTAGACACACCTCACGTATCAGAAGCTATACACTTAATTCTGAGAAACCATGGCATTTTCACTCATATTTACAATTTTTATTTTGCATGTGATGAACATATATCATTTACATTCAATTTTAAATTATTTTAATTAGATTTTTTTCTTATTTTTTAAAACATATAATTAAAATAAGGTTTCATGAATGCATATTCTGTCAAAATGTTAACTGTTACCAAAGGTAGTTGACAGTAACCATTTGATGTCAAACAGTATTTTTTGTGTTTACTTTGCTTTCTAATTGCATGTCTAAGTCATTGTGGTCTATTGTGTAAATACATATTCATGGGTTTTGTCTACAGTGCCAACAGAGCAAATGACTTACATAAAGTATGTTCTGCAAGTACTAATGATGTGCTAAATCATAAAAAATATTACACAAGAGTGCACAGAAGCAGTGGAGTCTCTTCTCCCTAGAATTTAAAAGACACTCTTGCTTTTAGAATTAGTATGTTTTAATAAATAAAGGGGATGTAACCACATACACAAAATGTATCTTACTGCAGAAATTGAACAAGATATAAACCATATACATTTTAAGCCAACTGCTAAGTCTATTTGTAAAGTGTTAATACTTACACTGTATACAGAGAATCAATACTTAAAAGCAGGCAAACCCATGCAGCAATGTAAGGAAAATAATGTCAGCACAGATTAAGCTTATGATTAGTAGAAAATGCATACTTAGGAGAAGTAATGGTCAACAACCAAATTAGCTATGTCATATAGACTTTAGAAGCTGCTTGATGAAACACTGTAGTAAAGTCCTGCACCCATTTATCTGTGCTACTCCAGTGAAGGCTAAAACCATGGAGATCAATGATTGAAAATTTCAGAAAAAGAACCACAAGCAGAACTGAAACTTTACTCATACTCTATTTTTCTTTTAAGTCTTGACTCATAAAAAGACTTCAGTGTGGCCAAAGGAAAAAATGAGGCAATACTAAGGCCCACTTGTTCCTGCCTTTTACAAAGGTGCCAAAACATGTAACAGACACAGGGATCTATCTCTCCTTCTGTGCCCTGAAGAAAGGTACTTGGGAGAAGGTCATACCTTCCTTTACCAGCTTACAAGACTAAGGCATAAGCACCTGATAAAACAGTAGCTGCAAACCCAGGCAGGAACACATCACCACACACATTTGTGCAGCATTTTGCACCCCTCCCTCCCTCCAGTACTCTCTGGGAACTCCACAGCTCCAGATCTTCCTCATGCTGTCCTCTCCCTAACAGACATCACAGGAGCATGAGATGGGTTGAACTACAAAGAACAATATTTACCATTTTAGTACATGCCATTCCATTACATTCTGCAGTTGTTAATGTTTTTCCACTGTTATTGCATAACAAGGATGCTAAAACCACAAACTGAAATGGTCAGTTATGTGGGAAAATTCTTATCAACCAGGAAAGCAAAAAAAAGGCAAGGTAAAAAATACAGAAGCAAAGCAAACCACACACTGAGTCTCAAAAGATACTCAGAACTAAAAGGATGACCACTATGCATAACAGACCTCAGCTGAGTGCATCCCCCACTGACTTCTGTCAATATGTTGTTCAGATAGTTATAGCCATTTGTGGGAACCAGTCTCCCTCAAAATTCCTTCCAGAAACTTCACATTTCATTAAAAAAACTACATCTTCTACATTCTAAGAGACAAGCACCATGTTCAAATGAGAATACAGAGTACTTTACAGTTGGCATCTCAGATATGAACTGAGCAAAATCCTACTTTATATCAAACACTCAAGTCATGTTTAGCTATTGAGTTATCTGTTCATTAAATGTATTTAATTTTACTTATTTTTCCCTTGCTCTGGAGAACCTTCCTTGAATACCTGAAATAAAAACAATTTTAGGAAAAGTCATTTCTGAAAAGTTTCATTTTCAAAGCAGCTTTGTTTTTCTGATGAAAAGCTGTTCCACTTAAAAACCTTGTGCAACTCTGTACCTCAAGTACCTATGGAAGTGTCACCTGAAGAAAGTCAGCAGTATTAGATTCACAAGATATGTACCAAGCCTGGCAAGGAAATGCTCTAACGTAGGCCTAGGTATTAACATACAGCAGACATAGTGTCTGCTTTGTAACAAAACCCTTGAAAGCTGAAGAAAATTACAAAGCATATCAAGGTCAGCCAATTGTCAAGAGTCATCTCTCTATCACTACAACTTTTGTGCTGTATACACGTGCGTGTCTATCAGTGAACAGACATAAGGCACTTTCCAGAAAGCAAGGAAGACTGGAATTAGTGTTACAAAGTGGCAAATGAAAACAGCTTCCAACAAGACTAATTTGGGTTTGATTTGGCAAAAAAAAAGTGTCTCCAATAGCCAGTCTCTGAGTCATTCTTCGGTTTCATCATAGGAAGCTACACTTCCCTTCCTGTGGTAAAAGTACGTCTGGTGACTCAGAGGTTATTTGTCTTAAATACTGACCACTGAACCATTTTACATACCTTAGTAGCTTCACAAAATCAAAAGAGCAGTATCAGAGACACAGAAGAAATACTTACTTGATTTTGAACCACAGGAGGGGGCTATCTGACCATTTGGGCATGTGCACATGTTTGGTCTAGAGCAAAATCCATCCCCACAGGAATGTCTGCAGATTGCTATTAAGAAAACATAAATGCCTTTAAAATATGTCTCAAAAACCTCAAACACATAAAAAAACACCTGATAGAAAACCCAGTACCATAACATAAACACCCACAAGCTCATTGAACTGCATACAACAGATGCCAAAACAGTTCCTCCTGTTTATCTGCATCTTTATAAGGGGCAGCTAAGACCTAGATTTTCACCATCTGCTATGAAAAGGTCTGGGAACATGCCACAGGCCACACTAGATATCGGGAGATTTCCTTGGAAAAGTCAAACTGTTGTCCATTTTACCAGACTGCTCTTGGAGGAAGGATGGCACTGAGGCAGCATTACAATCCTTCCTTTATTTCTGCACCACACACATGCAAGAGCACTAATTCCCATCTGACAGCACGTTGCTGCAGGATCTCTGGAAAGAGTCTTATCAGCCCTGGGCCAAGTGCCTTCAGGAGTTATTTCCAGTGTGCTGTTGTACTACACATGAATATGCACATATAGCACCACGATGTATGCATGCATTTATACCCCTACACAGATATTTCAGGGATATGGTCCAAAGAAGCAGATAAAATGTACTTGCTGGCCTGATGCTGTTGCCTCCTTCCATTAACTTAAACAGATTAACATATTCCACTCACTCCCGAGAGTTCACACACCCCTTGGAACCCTTTACCACAGACTTAAACAGAACATGTGGATGAGATTAATCTTTTGTTAAATACTGGTATCACATCACTGTGTTGCAGCCCAAGAAACTCTGTATATTAGCTTTGTATATATTTTAAATGGTAAAGCAATCATGTACAGCTGCTATTGAAAACATATAGAAACACATTTCAGTCCTGGTATACAATTGAAAACACCCTGAAACATAGAAGGACAAAGATAAACACGGAACTAGATTAACTTACGGACTATGCATTGGTTTCCACCAGGTAAAGTTTTCCATCCAGGGCAGCAGTAGGCATTGTAACGTGATCCACACACATTTGGTCTGGGGGAAAAAAGAAAAAAAAAGGACGAATTCTTATTTTTACTCAGAAATATGTTTTAAAAGTAGAGGCATAAAACAGAAAAAGTTAATTACTGCAATATACACTTCAATAATTACATTTAGAAGTGTTGTATGTTTTTAGCCTGTAGTTGTTGGGGTTTTCAGGTAACATACACTTATACAAATTAAAGATTACATTACAAGCACAAAATCAATTCAGTAGCATCTTAACAACAGGAACAGAATGGGCAAACCTTGTCTCACATCACTCCATATCTGAAGGAGTAACCATACAGGTTTTTTGAGCAAAACTCACACTTAAATACAAAATGAGGGATCCCATCCAGCATCATTAATAAGCACAAATTAAGTCTAGTGCCCTTTGAGTGGTAATTTTTAAACTTCCTGTTGCTTTCTCTTCTTTACTCTAAAGCACTGTTACTATTCCCTGTTTTGTCCATGAACAAAACTATGTATGTATGAGTGAAACATGCCAACAAGAACATTAGCCAAATAAATGAGTCAATTTATGTTAATTCTTCATTAGGAAAAATTACTTACTACCAAAATAAATCAAGGATGGGGGTGTATGTAATGATATGGTCCTATGAAATGAGTATGAGGGGCCTACCGCCCTCCCTAAGTGATGTATCCACAGGAATTTTTCTTTCCAACCCATTCCTCTCATCCACATTTACCCTGTCAAATAACTTTATTACTAGAGTTTACAATGAAAGCTGACAGGACATGACACTATTCCTATCATGATTTTATTGGTAAAAATAGGGAAGTTGAAATGATTCCATGTCACTCACAGATAATAGATTTTTTTTAATATTGTCCTATTTATTTAATGCATCTATCCATGCAAATAAAGCTAGTAAGAATAGCTTCAAAAATGAGAAAATGTTCCTTCTTTTATGCTTAATAATCTTAGCAGAGGAAAATTTTACAACCTCTATTAATATTGTGAGCAATTACTCAAGAGATTAACGCAGCTAGAACTGGCTAGAAACTTCCTAGGAACTGCTTTATTAAAATATTGTATACAGATTAGAGACAGATTTAAATGTTTACTGTTTTAGGAAAGGTTTCCAATTACTATTTTGTCCTTGGTCTTTTCAGAAAGTTCTTCATTCTTAGTATTGCAATGTCTAAATAACAATAGTTACTTCATATGGTGAGGCAACTTAAGACAAACAAACAATCTCAATATATACAAACATTTCTTTATGCACATTTTCTAACTAACAAAAGTTATATACTTTTATAATAATAACTTTTAAAAGTTATTCATTTAGGGATATGCATTACTGAAGCAATTTCAAGTATTCTGATTACACCAATTTCAGTGACACCTATTCTTTCCAACTATGGCCAGAAACTATTTAAATCAAAGCAAGCACTACCGTTACCAACTGGTTCTGGATAATTACAAAGCAGTAACTGAGGTGAATGTGAGCAACACAACTGGACTTGTTGCAGGGTCCTTTTCCCTTCCTGCAACTGATGTTACAGACTCAAAGTCTTATTCATTTAATTCCAGTGTATTCAGTTTTAGTAATGTCAGCTACTTCCCTGCAGGGCTATAACCATGTAACTTTTCCTAGAGTTCCCTGTTCATCGATGCCAAATGTTGCTCCACAATCATCTGCCAAGTAAGACTGGCAAGCAGACAAGTGAGATTGTTTTTCACCTTCTCCAGTCAGAAGAAATAATGGAACTTATTAAGACAGATAGAACGGGTTTGTTGCTACCTGTTATGCTACAGGCATAAACCACCCATTTCTGATTCCAGTTGGTGAGGATCTGTAGAAGGCTGACCATAAAGCTATGTTTATGTACTCTGTCAAACTTCAGTCTCAGCAAGTACGTGGCTTTAGGGACCATCTGGTCCACGTTAAGAGTCAGGAGCAGATTTCTGTGTCACAGAGAAACCTGGTTTTAAAAATCTTTTTCCAAAATGGGACTCCGGAAAACCCAGATGTGCCAGCAACCATGAAGTCAGAGACCCTGAGAGCCTTGAAGCTGTCCACAGGGTAGGCTAAGCCATACACCCAGGAGGCTCCAACTCTGATGCAGAGCACTTAGCTTTGAAAAAAAAAAAGAAAAAAAAAGTCATCAAACTGTACTTCCATGGAACAGTTTGAGCCTGACAAGTGCATTTTCCAGTGGAACACTTTTTCGTCAGAAAGTTGCTGTCTAGCTTATAAAGGAAACCTATATTAAAGCCTGAATGCTACTTCTTTGAGACAGAGGGAGTGTTCTTAAATCGTGCATATTTGAAAAATTACTTTGAAAATCATTAATTTTAAATTCATTGATATTTATGAGGTGATCAGACACTATAGCAATAAATCTCCATAAATAAATAAAGTATTTGAGGCAATAATAAATAATATACCTCATGTAAAATCATGGAAACTATCAAATGGTAAAGGCTCTATCATGGTACTTACTTTAAACAGTTACCCACTTTGTGTTAAATAGAACATATTTTCCTGCTGATATTATAAGCTATGAATACTAAAGTGTTTTATATTCTTATAAAACTGTTTTCCTGAACAGCACTACAAACAGAATTCAGTTATAAAATCTGATTTGTAAAGATAAAATAAGCAAAAGCGTGTCTATGTACTCTCAAACCACCTACAGCACCTTCCTTTCACTCCAAAGCCCAGAGAAGGAAGAGAAAATCTCAGAACAAAGCTGTTACCATTGCAATTAGAAAAAAAAAGAAAAAAAAAAAAAAAAAAAAAAAAAAAAAAAAAAAAAAAACCAATTCTTTCATTTTATTTTAGAGTCACTTAATGAACTTGTAAAGTATAAAAGGATTTCTGTAATGGTATGATGCTGAGAGACAGGGTGGCTGATGCCCAGAGTTTCATCAAAGATGTCCAAAGTAAACAAGATATTATGTCTTTGATTGATGATACGCAAGCAGAAATTCAGTAGCAAAGTGGGTTGAATTATCAAAAGACATTAGACATGAGTCATCAACTAGAAAAATCTTGGTACAGCAGAGAGAAAAAGGTTCATCTGGAAATTCTGATAACTAACACTTGAGAGTGATAGGCTTGCACAGATATTGACAGCACCTGCATGCACCGAACTAGAAGATATTCTTCTTCAGAAACAGCCACAGGGGCCCTACACCCCATTAGGAGGTAAAGCCTCGTCTGTCCTTTCCCAGCCTGTGGGGAATGAGCCGGGCAGAACCGCAGCATCGGCTCCTTGAGATGGACACGCGTGGTCCTGCCCCGGCCAGCGCGGCGCTGCAGCACAGCCTCCGGCTGTCACACGCTCTCAAATAAAAGGTCTCCTTTCTCCACGGGGCAACACTGATGTCACCCACGGAAAGGACCGACGGGGTCTGTCCCTCCCGTGCTTCCAGAGCCCTGTCTCAGCGGGGATGCGTGGCTGCCCGGCTCCCCCGACCTGCAGCCATTACCCAGGCACTGCGGGCGGATTGGCGGAGCGGGCACACAGAGGTAAAATAACGAGAAGCAAATCATGCTCAGCTTGGCAGAGTCTTCTTAACAGCTGTAACCAGGCAGCGAGGGTACGTGACAGCCAGGGAAGTGAGGGGGGTGTTCAACAGCCCTGTGTGAAGCCGGCAGCAGCGAACAGCCAGCCCGGGAATGGCAGGGACACCTCCGGCATTGGGACCGTCCTCTCCGGCGTCCCGGCGGAGGCGCGGTCGGAGCCCCGGGCTGCAGCCTGCCAGGGGGGAGGGCTAATTCCGCACATCCCCGCTCTGCCCTGCCTGTGACCCCTCGAGGAAATTACAGCCCTCTCCGGAAGAAAGCATTGCCCATCAGCAACTCCCACGGGAGGAAGAGTTTCTGGCACTGCTGTGAGCGAGGCTTCAGGCAGAAATTTTGTCAGCAGCACTGCCATGCACCGGCCAACGCTGGCGTAATCCGCGCTGAACCAAACCCAAAGCACGGGTCTCAAATACATTAGACAGAGACCAGACAGAGTGGGCAGAGAGCACCTGAGAGAGCAAGAGAAACAGCTGATCACCAGTTAGAGCTGAGCTGAGGTGCAGGGATACTGGGAAGGGGTTCTCATCGCTGCCTCAACTCAATTTTCCTCTCCCTAGGAAAATACACAGCAATTCCTCCTTGCAAAAAAATGTTTCATGAACAACTTCTATTAACTATTTGGCTGCAGTGGTTAGCATATGTTTAACATAATGTAGGGACCCAGTTTTCTGGCAGAAAAATACAATTTAAAGCAATATCATCAGCCAATGGTTATTTTTAGAGAAGCCTTTGCCTATTTTTCTTCTTATGTGGATAACTCTGGTAGCTGCTAAAACTGTACTCAGAACTATTTACTGATCATTTCCACATAAAATTGGAGTGATGCTTCCATGTTTGCACTGGGGAGTTAAACAGAACAACAAACTGCACCTGAAAAAATGGGAGCCTGGTCTTAAAAATGTGCTTGTCTGAGTCCAACCAATGTAATAAGAAATAGTAGTTAAGGCTCCAGAATGTGAAGATGAATAGCTTTTACTAGTAGGTTTCAAGAGAGACAAAATCAGATCTATACCTTTAGCTGTAAACCAGCTTTAAGTACCTACCTAAACCTCCCAGTGTCTCAGAGTAAATACTAAATGCACAGAGTGGCTCAGCTCTGCTGACTCCACTGGAGTTTTACTCAGCTTTCCCACAGAATCAAGAACTTCCATCGCTAGAGATAATCCAAATTTTAGTGGACACAGCCATGAGCAGCCTGATTTAAGTTCACCATGCTCTGAGCAGGGGGTTGGACCACATGGCCTTCCAAGATCCCTCCTCGCTTAAACGACAGAAGCCAAGTATGCATAAATTAGAGGTCAGTATCTAAAGCCACTCCTTTAGCCGCGATGGCACCTACCCCCTCCTCCAAGGAGCAGCGAGCAAAGCAGAACTGGGAAGGGAAGATCTGGTTCCTAGCGGGATGCAGCAGTAACAGCTACAGCACATGACAGGCAGCAACCCTGACACAGCATCAAGCCCCGAGGAGGAAGCCTGGCTGTGCTCTGAACTCACCGCTTTCAGCGAGTACACCCACAGACTGAAAAACTTAACTGTGCATTGGGCAGAGCCAAAAACACAGCCACAGATCTGCATTTAGCATGCATAAGGCTCATTTCCAGGTACCTCAAATAGTTTAAACAGGGATTTCTTTTCTGTTGTTTAGCTAAGTATTATAAACATGGGATGTTTTTATCACTGTGCCCCTTTTAACCATTCAGCGAAGATCATTAAGAGAACCCTTGAAACTATTTATTTCAATAGTATAAAAGGAAAACCTACAAAACTATGCTAGCTGGAACAAACACAAAATTTTGCTTCTATTATACTATAGAGAATAAGTATGCACTTTTAAGCAAAACATATTTTTTACATACAAAGGATTGCATCTGATGTACTCATTTTTACACTGCAATAAGCAAGCCTGTGCCATGCAGAGAGCCTAATATGATAACTATTTCTCACTCTGACAGTAAGGATACTGCTGTCCCAGAATCCTGGCTCAGTTCAACTGAAAAAACAGCACGCTGAGCAGCTCTACGGGTATCTTTGGCTCTGGCCTATGTGCAAGTCAAGAGTTCAAAATGACATGCAAGTTTCCTGCAGCAACACTGAACACTTTTCTAACCCTAACCTCCATCACACTGTGACAGCTAAATACAGCAATCCAACAACAGCATTTGACATTAAGAGAATTCTTCCACACTTGCTCCGAAAATCCAACCCTGTCTTTGGGAGGACACGCTCATCTAACCTGACAGCCAGGCATTGTTCTCATTCATAGCCAGGGACAGACGCGTTTCTGGCATGTATTCCTTCATTGTTCCACTTGAGAATGCCAACGGGTCCAGTTCAAAACCCATCTACATGGCTGTATAAGACATGTAAAGTACAAGTATGTCACCACAAGAAACTATCTGCCAGGCCAGACAAGTGCAGCGGGTAAACTGGAAGGATCCGTCAGGTACTTTCTTAAAACAAACACACACAAAAAACCCCAACCAAACTAAAAAGATATGTTCAGAGGACAAGAAGTCTTTTCTATCTGGTAGCACTAAACAACATCCCATGGGAAATGGATGTAACTGTGGGCTAAGGCAATGCTTAGCTGGCCAGATGTCACTTCCAACAGGGCAACAGGGAGAGATCATTTCACACCTCCAGGTCTACTTCCCACACTCGCCACGTACCCACTAATGCTTATCGAGGAGGCAAACCTCTAACAGTTTCCCAAGGGAAAGCACACAGGGAGCTCAGAATTTCTGCCAGCCTGTGCCCAAGCTGAGCAGCAACACAAGGGCTGGTGTGGGGCACACTGGCCAGACAAGGCCAAGGCCAGCCAGACCCTCGCTGAGGCTTCCCTGGAGGCTGCAGGTTGTGCTGGTGCCACCCACCATCCCCACTATGGAGGACACCCAATACTTTAGGGAGTCTCCTATACCTGACACTGGCATCAATACTGTCAGAGAATGCCCTTAGGTGTTAAGCAGTGCTATTAATTTGTGTATTAAGTGCTCTCCCTTAGGCTACTGAAGATTAATTCTAGGTAAGTTATCAGTATTTCTCCTCTTCCCGTCACTACACACTGTTCTACCCTTTGTCTCTCTCCTTGCTGGGACAGTGACTCCACATTTTCAAAAGGCCAGTTACCTGCACATCTATCATAACGACACAGGAAAACCCTGTTGACACAGATCCCATTGTTTTAGTTCAACTTGTCCCTAGCAGACACTAACTTACTCTGTACACAGGGAAGAGAAAAAGATGGAATATTAGTGGGAAAAACAAAGAAGAAGAAAAGAGACAGGAAAATAATGTTCCTGAAAGGAAACAAATTTTAGTTTGAAACCTCAGCTGAACATCGCTGGATATTCTGATGTCCTCCAGCAAAACATGGGAGAGAGAGAAACTTGAAAAAGAGGATGAAAATGATTAAGACTGTAGACAAAAGAACTGTGGCTTTCATTTGGTATTTCTGAGGCTATAATGGTCATGAATCATTTCATAAAATGAGAAGTAGAAAGGAAAACAACAGATTCTCCAGTAAGTCAACACCGAAAATATTTTTCCAGATAAAAGCTAGACCTCCTTCATACTTCAGTGAAGATCTATAAGCAAAACCAGAAGGCAGAGGTTTTAATTTAACAGGCTACATTTTATATCCCAAGGTACCTTCCAAGGAAGAGCCCAACTTTCCTGAAGTGTCACAAAAAACCAAATGGTTGTCCTCATGCCTCTATCTGCACACCAGCCTTAGCTGAATGATGCTGTTCAGTAGGTCTGAAATCCTTTTTAAAATATTAAATAAATAAAACTAGGTGGGAAAGTCAGAATGGATGAGAAAACGACCAAAAGAGAAATGTAAGATTGAAAAGCTACAAATACATTTCCCAGCACAGTGCAATGGTTAATCAGAAACAATGCAGGCCACAATTGCTCCATTCTACAAAAATATTTGCTGAGTCTGGGGAGCAAGAGCAAAGTGACAGACATGCCTGTATATCCTCTTCATGTTTAGGGTTCATCAGGGAGATGAAGAAGAAGGATGAGATGGGAGTCAATCTCATTGCAAAACTAAAAAGTAAATGATTCATTTCTTACTATTTTCACATGTGCACATTCAAAGATCTCAAGGTCCTAAAGTCTTTTTTAAGTAGAGATGGCCTCCTATTACCCAGTGTCTACCACATTTCTAGCAAGAGGAAGTTTTCCTAGTGATCCATACAGCTAAATATTTGGGGTCTTTCATATTGGGTAATACTGTTCTAACAATCACAGGTTAGAACAGTGGCTCAGTCCATGAACATATTGAAAGTCACCCTTGTCAAAAACTGTATTGAAGTTCATACACTAAACTTTCAAGTTTGCAGGATGGAAGATGAATGACAAAGACTGTCCTAAGTGAGCAACACACCACAGGAAAGGAAAATAAGCATACAGGGAAACAGAAGCTGCAGTCTTATTTGATAAGGATGATTGTAAGTGAAGCTGACAGACGGACTGTTCCTGCCAAGCTCTAACTCCAACCCTTTGCTCCCACATCAACTGAGAGCAGCCCTCTGCTTACTTCAGGTGTGCATCCTCAAGCCCAGCACAGCCCCAGAGGTTCTGACACCACTGTGTGAAGCTGCACGTAGAGCAGAAGCTTCTCCAGTGAGCAAGGCAAACAGACCCAGATGACATGGAATCTGGTGAACAACACGTGGAACCACCACTGAAGAAAAAATGTATCCTGTGCCGGCTAACAACAGGGGAGAAGTCTACTTTTATAAATCTTAAGTAGGCTCTTGATTGAGGAAAGTGCAGCTATGCCTAGCCAGAGTTTCTTCTGTCTCCTTGAAGCAATTCTGTCAGGAAACCTGCACTGCAAACTGAAAATTAGTGCACCCTGCTCCAACAAGACACACTTTCTGCAGGTGCTGTTCTTCCCCCAGCCCTTTATGCCTCCAGTTTCTGAAGACAGTACACCCCTGTCAATAAAAGGTGTGTTAAATTGTGTCAATTAAACACTAAGAAACAGATCAGAAAGTCTCCAGAAAGACACCACCACACGTAAGATTAGACAAATGCGTAACAAATCCACAAAAGGAAATTATTACCTGGAGCACAACAAAAGAGACAAAGTACAATCCACAACATCTCTTGTGTTCTGAGTAAGGGCTATGGGATTAATCTGTTTGTAACCTGCCAAGCAATTAAGTCACAGCAACAATGAGCCTTAAAGGACCCCTCAGGATGTAGGACAGCAAGGTACCTTCCTGTGATGGGGCACAAAGTGACAATACCAATGTGAAATACACAAAAGCCACCACAGGCCAGCTGTGACTGGTCCTGCAGCATCTGGGCCAGTGTATCAGGCTGGCCAAGAGCTATGCAGACAAAAATGAATAAACAGATAAATGAGGGGAAGAAAGGAAAATAATTACATCCAGTCTTGCCTTCCTGATCTTCAACATGTCACCTTGGCACAGCGGTGCTGGGTCACAGGAAACCTGCTTCATCTTAGTCTCACTGGCCAATTTCACAGCATTTCCAAAACAATCTTGTTTCATACAGTACATCATGAATACTGCTACACTGTTTATTGTAGCCCTTTTCCTCTGCTCTATTTATGACCTACTACCATCAAATGGCAAGGAAGTATTTAATGTATTTTAGGAGAGGCACGTGGTGCTCCAAAACCATTCGTGTCCCGCTACAACACAATGTGAGAAAGGATCACAGAAAGGAAGACTGGCTAAGCTGTTGGTAACAGAATCACATGTGCCTCAGAGCCTCCCCAGTGAAAGGGAGACTACAACACTATTCACCAAGAGTTTTAACCACAGGTTTCACTGGCATGGCCAAACTTAATGAAGTCCTAATTCTGCCCTACAAACTAGAAAGGCCTAGAAGTGTATCACCAAAACTGATAAACCAGAATTCGGATTCAGGCTGTGCCTTCTAAAGAGATGGTGTCCAAATGACACAATTTGGGTATCTAAAGGGAGACTACAAGGACTACAAAGCCCTGAAGATTATTTCCTTTTTACTGTTTTTCTTCTGCTCCACAAAGTCACACCTACATCAAATCACATCATACCAAAAGAGAGGAAACATATATATGAGGCACAGTGCCAGTATCTGTGAGCTTATTTCACTCCAGAACTAGATTTCCAAGCACTGTGTAGTACCAAAAGAACAGTACCACAACCATTGGCAAATACATTCAGAGAGGTGCAGAATAGTAACGCTACGTGCAGCTGCCAAAGACTTCAGTCTTCACACCAGGATGTGCTGGAATAAAAGTTCTTCATCCTCCATGTAAGCTTTGCCCCATAGGCACAGAGGACTGGAAGGAGGCCAGCCATGCCACCTGGAAGCCAGGTGAGTGCTCCAGCACATCGGGTATTACAGCAACCTGCATGTATTTTTAATTAAGTTCTCTATTTCCAAGTATTCAGGCTGCCTCCCGCTTGCAGAGTGACACTGACAAGGTGTGGCACCAGCAGCTGCCCAGAGGTGTTAAGGCCACAAGTGGCAAGAAAAATGTTTGGAGGCTTTTCAGTATAAACAAATATTTACCAGTAACAGAAAGTCTGCTTTTCTTCAGCAGGCTTTTAGTGGTAAATACTGGTTTAAAACGAAAACCAGAAGCCCTAATTATATAGCTGAACACTAGAATTAAGTTACAGATTTATAAGATTTATTCTATTGCAGGGAGCACTGATGCACAGAAGGGGTCAAATCCAACCAAGTTTACTCAGGGAGTATCAGTGTCAGTAAACCTGTGGTCTTCATTTGAGATAACCAAAAGAAATTGGTCCAAAAAGCTCAATCCCCTGTTGAATACCTATAATCCAAGACTTTTATGAATAATTTTGGAGCCAACTATTTTGTTCTGCAATATTCGCTATAATTTCAACGTAATAAGAACAAAGAAATTAAATCATTCTTACACAAATACACTTAATAAGTCTCCTAATTAGGAACATGTCAGAATTCAGCTAACTTGAAGAAATTTCAGTTTTTTCAAAATTTCTGCTATTTGTTAGGCAAATCATTGCTTTCTTTGGCCATTAGACTGAGAAGAGACTGATAAACATGACAAACATTGCTTACAATATTATTAAGAACTGACTGCTACCCATTAATGTTTGAAGTCGTCTAGCATCATAAGAAAATGAGAAATCCTAATTAATTCTAATATCTTTGAGTACAATACTTCTTCTATTCAGACAAGTACCAATCAAATCACCAGTAAATTATTTTTTACTTTATATTCACACGACTGAAAGACACATGAATGGTTGCCTTCAGGTAAGTATTGTTTAGAAAGAGCTTCCCATTCATGGCCAATTTTTTAGGGTTTATTTCCTACAGAAGCTGACACTGCATCCTTAGGTGCTTAAGGGGTAGCAGGATAATGGCTTGATGCCTTATAACTCAATACAGTGACATCTGTGATAAAGTTCCGGGAATCTGGACAAGTGTCTCGCTAGCAGCTTATTATTTTAACTTGCTGAATCACAGTGGATTCCAGCAACATTTCCATGACCGGAGAGTCTAGTTAGATTTTTTAATAATTACTGCCTTTATTCTGATTGCTTTCTGATCACTTAGAGACACCAGCACATAAACATACAGTGCAACAGGCCAAACACAGATGGGATTAAAAGACTTCCCCTCTAATGCCTCCATAGCAGGATTGATTCAAACTACATGAGCAACAAGGGTAAAGTCTTAAAATGAGAAGCTAAGAGGCACTTCCAAATAATTTATAATTACTACAATTAAAATATGCTTCTAGAATCACATTATACATTCGGACAGCTCACTGGCATAAACAATGAGGCAAAGGTCACACAGATGAAAGCAAACATCTCCTGCAGTCAACAGCATGCAGTAAAAAATGTTAAGCAGGAAAAATCATGAGAATTGAAACAAATCTTGGGCTTCATTTTAATGTACAAGACCAGAATTCACACAGACTAACCTCAATACTTTCAAATGCTAAAGACTTCCAATAGTCATTATAATCAAACACACAAAAAGAATAAGTGTAAAGGATTTTCTCTAAAAATGTATCCCCATGTGCCTTACAATCAGAGCAAGAGTTCATTTCAAAATGAAAAGAAAGTCTTAGTCAACTGCAATAACATGAAAATAACGTTTCCCAGCATCTGTTATGACTTGTATTACAATTATCAGATTCCCAAATGCATTTATACTGATGAACAAGTTAAAAAAATACTATGTCTTCTTGTAAAATCATATTTTTAGTGTTTCAGTCCTCCAATTACAATGAATAATGTATGTACGGTTCCTGTACATTCAAAATATGTTTTCCATCTGTCCTTCCAAAGAATTCGTTCCAACCTTGTCTGTTAGAATGACAATTCTTTTTATTCACATTGTACAATACAGTACCACACCTAAGAAAGTACTCAAACTTCTAAACTGGAAATATCCAGCAGGATTCATCCAACAATTATCAAAATGACTGTCCTCCAAGCAATTTGGGAACTCTATACTCAACCTAAAATCGGGGTTACAAAAAAAGGTCTAACAAGAAACCAAACTAATAATTTGTTTTGTCTTTATCTCAGCTCAGCTGGCAAATTATTACATCCTTGTTAAGAATCTGCTTCCCAGGGGCACTCATTCATATTTGTAATATTCAAAAAAACTAAGATACAGAATACCTAAAATTTATGTTGACATGACTTCTAGATTTGCAGATTACTAAGCAGATATATAACTCATAGATAATATACAATAAAAGGAAGAATTATTGCAAAGGACATAAAATATGGCAGGCTTCTGTTAAGCATAAGAATCAACTCAGAGGATTACGTACTTACCCTAACCCATTTTAGGTTCCAAAAATAATTAACACTTGAAATACCATCCCTGGATGCACTGCTATTACTGTCTAAAACAGCACAGGTTAGAGTGACAGTTATATACACCAAAGAAATTTTATCCTCAGCTAAGGTGCCTCTAAATTCCACCAAGTCAGCACAGTGTGCTAGATGGCATACCCTGTGCCACTGAGCAAACAAAGGTGTTTATCAGTTTGATATTAGCTCAGAGTTCTACAACAACACAGGTTATTAAAACACCCTAAAGAATACAGGCACTTTCTAATAAATGTTTTTCCTTATCATCTTCTATTGCTTGCGATTAGTCCCTCAAACTTTACTGTACATCCTTCTCACCACCTAGATTTTGTCACATCTACTTTGGATCTGCTCTGTCCAACTATTTACTTCGTGACAAGGTATAAGGAAATGCAATAAGAGAGTCTGATCCTACAAAATCAGATCCATGAAAAACAATGCTGACAGCTTGCATCCATTTTTGCAGCATGTGGACCTAAAAACATAAACCTTTTTCAATCAGGCAAGCATTAAAAAAAAACAAGATTGTCAATCCAAATAAGTTAAAAGTACTATAGAACTATGAGGAAGTTAGCAAGAAATTAAAGCATATTCATCAAGGCCTCTAACAATAAAGTTGTAATAGCTTCTTTTTGAGGAAATGGGGGGGAAGAAAGTAGCCTGCATCCCTTACAGAAGCATAACTATTTTAATACAATTTTTGTTACATTTGTCCTCTGTCTGACAACAGAAAAAATCTGTCTCTGGGCTGAAAAGGCACATTGGATCACCTGAGAAAGGAAACTTCTTTTTGGTTACTTTATTACAAACTTTTCACCTTTACAGTGAACTAGATTTTCAACTGCACATGCACGCAATGCCTTTCGGCTGACTTCACAACTATTTTTGCATTGGAAAGGTGTTCCATTAGAATTGGGAGAAGTTTGCCTGACACAGATTTAGCCTTCCAAAAAGCCTCTCTGCTAAGCATGTACCACAATGTTTCATAAGAAATTAAACTCTTGCATGCTTGGGCTCACTCACACTAGTACTAGATAGTTAGACAGTCCACTTGAGAGCAAGATGGACATCACAAAAGATTCAAGGTGGAGATGAGAGAGGACAGCTGATGGAAAGGGCATGCTGTGGGCTCCAGGCATCACCGTTATCCTGCTTTATGCAAAGCAGAAGCGCGGGATGCGCGAGGAATGCACAAGCCCACAGCGTGCCTTTATCTAAGGCCTTCCTAGAAGATAAATTAGCAACCCCCGCGCTGCTGCGGCTCATCCTCACGAAGCATCGCCCACCCAGAGGTGAAGAACGGCTGCAGGTCGCAGAGGACCCAGCAGCCGGTCCCGCGGGGGGGCTGGCAGGGTGGCGGGGCTCCGCGCCCCGAGCCCTGGCGCTGCCCTGCAGCGCTGCAGGCAGCGTTCGGCGCCCCCCAGCCCAAACCGTTCCTCGGCACGGGCAGCCCCAAGGGGGCTCGGGGAGCTCTCGCATCCCCAGAGCTCCAGGGGCTCTGGCTATAGATACACACACACACACACACACACACACACACACACGCAGGCAGATGTGCGCCGGCCGCCCGGCCCGCGCCGCGGCACCCCGGGAGGGGCCGGGGCCGGCCCCGCACCTACCCTTTGAGCGCGTCGTGCCCGCCGCCGTGCCCTCGCCTCTTGGCCCGGCTGGACCGGCTCTCCTTGGCGCTCACCCCCTCGGCGTGCCCGGC